>CM029457.1:26987702-27450490 GCA_017140185.1 Eucalyptus polyanthemos subsp. polyanthemos | reverse complement strand
TCGGTTGTTGTTGATGGAAAAGAAAATCATTTCGGGCTTTCCATACGTGCCAAAGGACGGAAGTAATCATTTCAAGAGTGGGTAAGCCACCTTTACTGTTAATAAATTGAAGTAACCAAATTCCTATGCGATGCACAGTCATGATAGGACTCGTTATAGCTAATTTTGGATGCTTCCAAACATCACGTGTCCATGGGCAGAACAAAAATAGGTGTTCTGGGGTCTCGGGTACTTGATTAGAACATATAGCAAGCTGGGGTTGTCAAGATGTGTTGTTTATAGAGATTTTCTCTAGTTGCCAAAGCATTATTACAGAGAGACTAGAGAAATGACATGAGTTTAGGCATAGTGTGTAGTTTCCAGATTGCATTCCATAATCGGCGGGGCGGCTGAAAAGATGAAGAGGCCTTATTAGTGATATTACTTTTTTGTTGAACTCTAAGCTGGTTGTAGTAGTTTTTCACTGTAAAAGTTCCATTTTGCGTTCCTCTCCAGATAAGTTTATCTTGGGTACAGTGAGGTCGAATAGGGAGAGACAAGATTTCATCAACTGTTTGGCTATCAAAATGCTGATTCAAGAGTGAAGTATCCCAGGAGTTAGAATCTGTTGATATAAAGCCCGCAACCATTTCTAGTTCATCCCTAGGAGCAGGGCCTCCAATAACACCGCTAGGTAACCAGCTGTCCTCACGAATCCTTATGTGTGTACCATTTCCAACAGGCCATAAAACCTTATTTGCAATAGATTCTTGGCCTAGTAATAAGCTTTGCCAAACCCAAGAGGGCCTAGCACCTTTAGAGGCATGCCAAAAATCCTGAGATGGAAAATATATACCTTTTAATAGTCTGCTGTACAATGAAGTAGAATCTTGGGCTAGACGCCAAGCTTGTTTACCCAGTAGTGCTCTGTTAAAAATCATAAGATCACGAAATCCTAAACCCCCTTCATCTTTCCTACTCTTAATGCAATCCAAGTTCTTCCAATGGATGCCTTTCTTGCTGTAATCAGACTGCCACCATAAATTAGCTATTTTCTGTTCTATGGCTTTACAAATGGCAGCAGGAATTTTGAAAATCGACATTGCATAATGGGGTATTCCTTGCACAACGGTTTTGAGAAGGACCTCCTTGCCTCCTTTTGAAATAAGTTTTTCTTTCCGACCTTCAAGTTTTGAATGCACTCGATCCATAAGCCAAGAAAACATCTCCCATTTAGATTTGCCCCAATTTGAGGGTATACCGAGATATCTACCAGTTTTGTGTAGTATAGGAACTCTAAGTGCTCTAGCAAGATTTTCTTTGAAGCTAATAGGACAATCTAGGCTACATAATAAACCTAATTTGTTTCGATTAATGGCTTGTCCCGTAGCTAGGCAATACTCATTAATTATAGTAGCTAAGTTCTGACATTCAATAAGCTTCACATCAAGAAAAAAGATGGCATCATCTGTGAAAAATAAGTGGGAGACAGTAGGACACCACCGGTTAAGTTTAATACCTTTAAGGTTGCCAATGTCCACTGCATTGTTGATAAGAGTAGTTAAGGCATTAGCCATCAGGATGAAGAGATATGGTGATAAAGGATCACCTTGTCTGAGACCTCTAATAGGCTGGAAAAAGGGTAGAAATTCGCCATTGAATTTGACACTATAAGAAACCGTAGAAACACATTGGAATATCCAGTGCACCCATTTAGTATGAAATCCAAGCTTTAGGAGATAATCTCTAAGGAAATTCCATTCAACCCGGTCATAAGCCTTATGCATATCTAGCTTAAACACGGCATGAAAATTATTTTTCCGTTTTCTTATTCTGATCTGATGTAAAACCTCTTGAACCACAATTATATTATCCTGGATTTGCCGACCTCCAACAAACGCAATCTGTTATGGTGCTATCAACTGTGGCAACCAGGGTTTAAGATGGTTAGCAAGAATCTTAGAAATCACCTTATAAATAAAATTGCAGAGGCTAATAGGACGGAACTAGTCCAATCTTTATGGATGAGGAATCTTAGGAATTAGGGAAATAGATGTGCGATTGTATTCCGGTAATAAGATCCTTGTCTGAAAGAATTGTTTCACAGCTGAGATTATATCATCTTGCAAGATATCCCAATGGGCACGATAAAACTGACCATTCAATCCGTCTGGACCGGGTGCCTTGGTCTCTCCTAATTGGAATACCGCGGTCTGGACCTCCTCACAGGTAATTGCAGCTGTTAGACTATCATTTATTTCCCACGTCACAACTTGTTTACAAAGATTGAGTGTCGGGCCATAGTCTCTATACCCTGCAGAAGAATATAGCTGCTGAAAATAGTTAAAGGTCATCTCTTTAAAGGTCATCATCTAGTTGTCAATTGTTCTTTTCATCAATGCATTCTATTGTTCACTAGATTCCATCTTATCGATTATGTCTAGCACTTGCCCATAATAACCAAAATTTGGTCATTTTTTGATATAAACACATGTCCTGCCACCTTCTAATCATTTTGTATTTAAATCTCACCATGTCACGTTGCATGTGATTATTGTAATGTCATGTTATTTCCTCATCATGTTATGAACCCCTAATTGCATGTCATGTTGCATGCGATTCTTACCGTGCCATTGCATTTTCTCATTGTGTTTTAATCGAATTTGCCATGTTATATTTTACATGACCTTTATCTTGTCACTTCATTTTCTTATTGTTTTGAATACCAATCTGGCATGTATTGTTTGTGTTCGAATTGCCATGTCAATATTATTCTCTCATCATCTTTTGGGTCATGTTTGAATTCAGACTTTGCGTGTTGCATCCAAATCGCAGGTCGTTGTAATGTTATGGTGCATTTTAGGACTGACATTAAATTTGTGTTCACGATTTGACACGTAAATAGGGTTACGCCTCGACATGCATGTGAACACGCGTCTTTTATGAATTACATCGCTAAATAAGTGTATCGGGGACATTTTAGATTTAAAATAAAAAATCATGCATACTTGGGAAATTATTTGATGAGTGATTTTGGACAACCAACGTTAGAGCTGCCATACAAAAAGGGCGTCATGGATTGTTAATCCGTTCCACGCATCGCCCAACACCTGAACCTCAAATCTCAATGTTACGTTTGATCATTTCTTATATAGGTGCATTTAGGTAGTTCGACTTTCTTGACGCTACTTGATGCTTTAGGCGTTCAATTGATCTAACTTTCCATAAATGAATTAGTGACGACTTAATTTGGTTTTATGTTTTTCTTTTCTCTTTTTTTATCATATTGCATATTGTAGATAACCTGAACCTAAGATTTGAGAAAGACCTAGCAAACCAAGATGCTATATACCTAGCAAACCTTAGTTTACAAAATTCGAGGTGTTACGTACATCAGAGATTAAATCATAAGACTCGATAAAAGATGGGTTAAGTTGAATAAAATGTCAAGTGAATTGGGCTAGGGTGTTCCAGAAAAACCAGTCCACGTGCCTATCATGAATTCTCAAATAGTACAATGGGTGAATCTGATAACTAAACATTCAGACCCGACCATAATTAGAAGTTTTCTTCTGACTTGAAAAGAGTGAGGAGCCGCAACAAGTGTGGCTGCGCCTTTGATGTAACCATGAGGGTTCCACACCCAATTATGAAATATGTTCAAATGAATACCGTTAAAACGTCACCGGGATAATCGGACGACTGGCAAAAGTTCATTTTTTATTCAAAGGCTGATGAGGATTGTCAGCCAACAGCAGAAATATGATCTCTTCCTTCAAATGACTCACAAAGGTCCCGGCAATTCTGCCGTGTATAAGGGCACGGTAGGATAGACAAGCCCTACAATTGATGCCTCGCGGTCTGGATCATTATAGCGGAAAGGTCCATTGAACAGAAAACTAACGTCCTAACATCAAAGAGAACTCTTGTCCCAACTCAATCAGTGCTCAGTGCACCTATTGTTACCAGCGTTAGGTCTTTACAAACTCGAAACGACGGAGAGAAACGCAAGCACTGATTTTTGTCACAGCAGCCAGAAAATTGATACTGTAAATGGTCGTCTTTTTCTTCATCATATGCACGGAGAAAGGGGGAAGAATAGCAAAAAGAAGAAAAGGGCATCCACGACTTCTACAAGAGGACAACCAATCTTTGCCAAAATCTTTCTGCTGATGATATATGTTTTTCTAGAGATGTCTCTTTGATTCTCTAATTTGGAAGAAAATCAACTTACGGTGAAAGGGAAAATTGTTTAAAAAATCCTAAACTTATTACACTTCTACCAATTCAGTCATAATTTTTTTAATTGTGCCTCTTATATCCTAGATATTTTCACATTTTACCAATTGAGTGCATCCAATCAATTTTGGTTGGCAATCACTAATGGAGATGCCAACCATCCTACTTGGCGCGGTCAACGTTAATATAGACAATTTTTAATAATTTTTTAATATTTTTTAATTTTTTATTCTCTTTTTTTTCGCTTTTCTTTTTTTTTTTTTTTTAACAACTCTAGCCAACAAGCTCACCCAATCACCCATCACTAGCCACAACGGAGGCCAGTGATCCTCCACCAAATCAAGACGAGGGCCAACAACATTGCCTATTGGTCAACAAGGGTGTCGGGTTCTTGCTAATCATAAGCAAGTGGCTTGCTACCCTTGCCTAGATTGAGGGGGAGGTCCTGACATGCTCACCTAGCCTAGCCAAGGTGAGGATCACTGGCCCTCACCAACCAAAGTTGTGAAAAAAAATTAAAATATTATTAAAAATTATTAACATTAGTACCACCAGTGCCATGTGAATGACCAATGTCCACATTAGTGAATTCAAGCCAAAATTAATTAGATGAACTCAATTGATAAAATGTGAAAATGACTTAATTGGTACATTTATAAGGTTTAGGACTGAATTAGTAAAAATGCAACATGTTTAAGATTTTTTAAACAAATTTTCCAATCCCATTCACATGTTAATTTAACCAAAAAAAATTTGAGTAATTTTCAAATCTGCAACCCGTTAACCAAAAGCATGGTTGGAGAAAGCTTTCCTATGCTACATGTAGCATCGCCCAGCTCATACATTGTCATATGCGACTATGCATGCCATCTTTATATTATGATTTCCATCTCAAGGTGCTTTATCAATTTTCTTTTCCTTTTGGCTAATGTGTTCTAGGATCAAAACTTTTGGGACAACATTTCAACTTTGAAGTGGTCCTAGTACTAATTTCAAAGGATTATGATTACATTTATCAAGAATAAGGTATCCTTTAACAAAAAGAATTGGTTGATTATTAAAGAAGTTTCCCTTTTCTGATTCTTTCGGTTGTGAGAATGTCGGAATAGTTGCCACTGAAGATACCAATGAGACCCTAAAGTTTGCCTTGGTCAACAGTCAAAATTTGTAGGAACCATTGGAACTTGATCATGCGGCTAAAGTACAAAGTTAACGAAACACCTCGACACAACTTTCTTGAAGAGACTTCATATGCTTTTCCTTTCTACAAAAGTCATACGCAATTAGAGGCATAACAACAGTAAGAATGCCAAAACTTTTGTATGGCGCTCACTTGAGTACTAAAAGTTTTTTTATTTCGTTCACTTGAGTACCATATCAAAAAAAAAAAAAAATCGATCACTTAAATGTCAATTCTAACCAAATGTCCTACATAAAATTTTAGTTTTTTTTAATTTATTATTTTTATATGTATTTTGCTTTTTATTACTTTTTTTTCTTTAAGGCCGGCAAGGGTCACCAACGACCCTTGCCAACCGTGACCACATCACTCTCGGCCATGAAGGCCCTGGCTAAAGCCGCAAGGACCCTTGTCGGTCGCTAGGTGGCCATAGGCGACACCACTCAAAGCAAGTGAGGGTTGTCACGGCCTCACCAGCAGTTAGTGAGGCCCTGATGGCCTCGCCTAGAGCCTTCATGGCCAGACCTAGGCGAGGGCCCCCTCGCCCTCGCCACAAAGACACTAGGCAAGGCCATCGAGGCCTCGCTGACCACTGGCAAGGCTAAGATGGCCCTCACCCACTTTAGGCGATGTTCGCAGTCGACCAGAATTAGATGTATAGCCACATCAGCTAACTAGCAGTCACGTCAGCTTTTCCAGTAGGGCAAATTAAAAGTGACACTCAAGTGATTGATTTTTCAAATTTGTAGCACTCAAGAAAAAAATTGGCACTCATGTGAGTGCCGTATAAAAGTATTAGCACTTGTAATATTCTTAGCCCCGCAATTACATCTCTTTCTCGAGCAAATCCCCACTGAGGTTCATGCAGTTGCTCCCTTACTCTTGCTTAGAGTATTAGCAGAATAGTTACTAATATTACTATGATGTTTTCTCACTTGTACTATTTTTTTTCTAACTAACTTTATCGATTTTTTTTACCTACTACCAGTGAAAAGTCTTCTTTTTTTTTTTTTTACCAGCTTAATATATTGACAAGTTATCAGTGTCTATATTCTTTTTAAGGAATTATTCTATGTTGATTATAGAAAATTAACTGGGGCTAACGTTCTTTTGTTGCTGGCTTGGAGAAGCGATCCGATCAGTTTTAGCAAAAGCACTTGGGTGTTTTAGTGAATAGGCCAATCTATTTCACTCGATTACTAAGTTTAAGATTCGTTCAAACCATACAAAATATATAATATATCAAGAGAAAACAAAAAGGAAATTTTTGGAGTAATTAAGTAATTATGCACATAAGAATTATGATATTTTTATCTCTATCTATAACGAGAATAAATGAATATATATCTAACATCCGCTGAAGAAAGAGAGAAGTCATGCCAAAAAAAGGAGACAAGTGGTTACCAAAAACTAAAGGCCCCACACCCTATAATTTAGTAGACTTTTCCACTTATAACAGAAAAGAACAAAACCATTGCGTGCATTTCTTATACATTTGAGAACGTTCAATAAAAATTTCAAATATGAATCTTTTTCTAATTTCTTGGGGAGGCAAAAATCCATATGCAAGCGAAAGTGTCGTATAAATCGCTGTAAATTCAATGATAGTGTGTACTCAATAGTCACTTTACTCGATTGTTCTCATAAGGAAAATAACAATTGTCACCAATGTTTGTTCGCTTTTTTGTCAAAAAAGTATTCTTCTTCTACCTTTCATTTACTCTCCCGAAACTCAAAAACGGACAAATGTTTTTTTTTTTTTGAAAAATTATGAAAATACTCCACATGTTAATATTTGAGTATTTTGAAAGGCTTGAAGTGCTCCACATTAAATAAAAGTCAATTGTGAGAGCTGCAAAATATTTTTGAAAAATAAAAATTAAAGAATATCACTCCAAAGAAACCCCCAAATTTCAATGTATTTGACGAGAAATATCCATTCACGGTGACAATTGGAGGAAAGAAGAAGGAAAACGACTCAAATTATCCCTAAACTTTAACCTAATATGCAATGTCATCCGTAAACTTTTAATTTATTCAATGCAATCTTGCACTTTTGGTACATATTCAATTTAGCTCTGAACTATACGAAAATATCCAACGTTGTCCAGTAAATTTAAATTAATGAAAGGACAATATTGAACATATACCAAATATTTAAGGATCATATTGAAAAAATTAAAAATTCGAAGCCACATTACATATTGAACCAAAGTTAAGGGACCATTTGTGTCATTATCTCAAAAAATAATTCACATTTAATTCTCCAAAAACAGAAAGAACCTGCATGAATATCAAGCAAAAAGGTTTCATAACATAGTTTAAAAAATCAAATTTGAACCCAATCTTCACGAGAGCACAATCTGCCCTACATATCTTTATCCAGAGCAGTCGATTTCAGACACAGGTCAAAAGCCATGCAAAACTTTGACTTTTAACTCCACAAGATGGAACCTCTTTTCAGCGCCATCGTCTTTCTTTCTCATACCGCACCGCGTTTAAGAACAAGAAGACCGCGTGAAAGCGAGAAAAAGCTTTAAAAGTTAAAAGGAACACATCAAATCACATCACCATGCCAATGCTCGGGTAAGTTATCAAGTTATTCGTCCTACCAATCAGTCAACAAGGATAAAAGTCCAGTCAAAAAGGCAATCGTCGAGGTAGTTTAGGGAACTAACGTTAATCGAGGGGCTAAATTGTCTGCTTTATTTATGGAGAGACAGAAGGGGCCTTCCTTTGTTACGTCTTTCCGAGACCTCCAAGGAGAAAAGGGAATTCAAGGGTCTCCATTTTTTTAAGAAGCATTATTGTCTTAACGTGACGCATGTCATTTCTTGTTGGGGAAGGCGAAAAGCCCGCAGACAGAAACGATTTACGTCCAACTTCTTAACGTTTGATTCGTCCTCCCTGTTAATCGTGTTTAATTTTTTTTTTTTTTTTGAATTTTTCGCTTTATGCACTTTTTTCTTTGCTTCCCGACAGTGGTAGTTCGCAGAAGTATTGTGTGCGTATACCTCAGCTAACGGCAAAAGCGATACCCTTTTGCCATATTTGTCAATGGGAAAAGGAGTAAAGAAAGAGGAAAGAAGGAAAGCTAACCAGCATTCCTACACCATAGCAAAAGATCATGGAAAGACTGCCTTTAGCATGATGAGAGCACTCAAAGTTAGTGGGTAAGCAAAATTTCAAAATTGGAAATGAGTCAAAGTTTTAAAGAGCATCTCGAATTCAACTCATTATGAGAACTTTTTAGCTTGTTAATTGATTGAAAAACAGTTGGCCGATAAAAGCTGAATTAAGCTTATTATTCTTGCTCACGTTCTTCTCAGAGATGCTAAAATATTGGCTTGAGATAATTTTGGAGAGAGCGATGCCAGAGATGTCAAAAGCAAGTTTAAATTTTAATTTACGTTCTTCTTTTGATATCAAGAGATAGAGAGCTCTAGTTTAACCTATATTATTTGAGAAATACTGAAAAGGCGCAAGATAAATTTACGACATAATACTTTCATAGTATAATTTTCTTGTGCACGATAAAGGAAGAGGCAAGATTTAGAAAAAGCAATGGAAATTTATTTTGGAAATAAAACTTTAGCAAGAATATCGTGCGCACCTTAGCCGTATGATTAGATTGGCAAAACCTATGATATAGAATTAGAAGACTGAAACTTGATGCTAACTTTCTTACCGATGAGATGGTATAACAGAACGTTTTTGCTACAGCTGGTACCGGTAGCAACATTGTCGCTTCTACCAGGACACGTGTCACTCACTTATTTTATTTTATTTTTTTTGGGCAAAACGTGTCACTCACTTATAGCAAACTTAGTTTCTAATCAATCCCATCTCTCTCTCTCGCTCTCTCTTTCCGTGTGGAAAAGATCAAGGAAAAAATCTATAAAAGCGTACATTAACATAGACTCAGTCCCCCCCCCACTACGAAGATGACAGAATGAACAATAGTCCCATCCTACAATGATTTCTTTTGTCAAAAAAAGAAAAAAAAGAAAAAATTCATTCATGTCCCAAATGATGCATGAGAGGATACTTAATAAATACCAGAAATCATCACAAGCAAGCAAGCAAGCTTACAAAGCAACAAAGTAAACTAAATTACAGAACTCAGGGTGAATCATCTAAACATGGTCTGTAGGGGTAAGAGCACCCTTTTCTCTAAAGAATAGATTTGTGACCACAACAAAGCAAAAGGATCGATGGCCGATCACTGAATCTCACAATCATCATCAGGAATACATACCGAGATCTCTTTCTATAGTTATGGCTTTACTTTTCAACGATATGCACTAGGTTCGGCATTCCCAATACCATCACCGTACGAGAGACAAGATAACAAAAACATGTTAAATGAGCACAGATCTACTACTGGAGCTTCTATTACCACCATTGAAGCCGGAGACAAAGTACTTATTCATCAAAATTCCTATATCTAGAACTAGATCGGGAGAGTAGAGCTCTTAAATGTAGATCTAGATCGGAAGATGGGCAAGAAACAAGAAAAATAGAAGGGAAAACAACAGAAGAGTCAAATGGGAATCCAATAAGATATATTTGAATAGCTGTATATAAGAATCAAATAATGTTAATGGTACAAAAGGGTACAAGTAGAAATGTTCTTTTTCTTTTCTTCTTTTTAGTAACACATCCATCGTATTCAAAATTTTATAGCAATGGGTCCCCAAGATTTCTTGCAACATGCATCATTCGTTCCATTATTTTGAAGGAGAGAAGCTGCGAATTTCGAACGGGTGCAAGTCTTTCAAAATGTTCCCATTCGGTTCCTTCGTGGCTCAATACTCCCTCCGACAAGTTCTTTGGAAACGCCGTACGATGACTACGGGAATGAATTACAAGAACATTGGGAGGACCGGCTTGGAAGTGGATGGCCAGCAACGCCGGATGTCATGCCGGTTTAAAATATTAATATGATGCCTGTGGCCCAAAACATCAACGATATATAATTAATGACAAACGTTGCGCTCAAGCATGGAAAAGGGGGCAAAGGGGAAGAATATTCTTTTTCTCCGAGACTAGGACATGGGGATTCTACCGTAAGTACGACAACATACGTTAGGATATAAAGGTCGTAATGAAGGAAAAGGCCGGGCGTTGGTGGGACTCTAGCGGAGGGCGGTGACAGTGCCCACTTTTCTGGTCCCTCTCTACAGCTTGTTATCTTGTTTCTTAGCATATGGCACCGATCGATGTGCGCTAATTCGAGGGTGCAGGTGCATGTTTTCCTTGAGCTGAACGTCTGGAGAGATGGGAAACTTGTGATGATGAGACCGACGCATCTGAGCCATAAAATGAAATCTTTAGCGTCATATGGTTGCTTCTGGTTGACGTTCTTGATCGAACGGATCGTTTATTTTCAAACCATATTCATCAGAATAACATATCTCATATCACAATCGACGGTTTGAAGAAAAGAGATCATGAATCACGTTTTTCTAAGATATATATCTTGGCTTGATTTTTTAACCCTTTGTGAAGATTGTTTCAATTTGAAATACTCTCTACGCATAGAGAATGAATATGATGATGTCATTAATTTTCATGCTTGATTAACTATAGCTAATTCATGATGCTTGAGGGGAAAATTATGTACTTTTTTTCTTGTCAGCAAAGAGATACTCAGATCATTAGGTAGATCTTGTTAGAAAATGCTTTAGAAGTACAAAAGGATGACGATTGATTAATAAATAAATTGACTGCTTGTTTCACAGAGGATCAGGGATCTTTCAAATTTATATTTCGAGTTTACCCTTTTAATTAAGTTGACTGCTTCTTTTTCCTTATTTCCATTCTTTTGTTAGTGTGTGAGGAGGCTAAAACTTACATGAAGTTAAGTAAGGGCATGCTCACGCGCGATTGACCCTGCGATTTCGTTATAATGGTCACTTTAGCAGAACTTTTATTCTTATCCATATCACGTTTATGTACATATAGACTCTATTTTAACTTATGTATGTACATGCACTTTGCAATTTAAGGTATAATTTAGAAGAAGAAAGTTATGTTCCATGATCGCACAAATTTTCTTAATAAATCTTTTAAAGAATTGTCTGTGTGTATATCTAGATCCTACTGTGAAAAATCTACGATTTGAATTTTCCTGGAAATAATGCTTTCCTACTCCGAACTTATGAAAAGAACAAGATAAGGGATATTTAAATCAATACTTTATATGTATATATGTTATATATTATTGAGCATATTTTAGTAAATTGTTAACTTTGCATATTTTATCATCATGGATATAATATCTATGTATATATAGATTCTAGTTAAGATGTGTGTGTGCTAACGCGTGTGAAGATTCTATAGTTATAAATAGATGAAAAGAGTTATACTACCACCGACCGCGGTGGCTTCGCTGGTAGGCTCCTAAACTTCCATGCAGGAGGTTTGGAGTTCGAAGCCCCTGCAACGCAAGTTGCAGAGAGGCAAGTGGGCCACTTGGTGACTTACCCAGGGTGCGTCGGTGGTGGTTTCCTACATGTCTCCCTAGGGGTTTACTCCCAACTATCGGCTGTTCGGGGTTCCCCTAGGTTACCAAAAAAAAAAAAAAAGAGTTATACTCCATGATTGTGCATTTTGGTAATAAATGATTTGAAATAATTCTCTATGTACATAGGGGATTCTATTTGGAATGTCTACACAAAAGTAAGGTTGAAAGTTATATTCCTTGATTGTACATAATTTGACATATGACATAGCAAAATTAATATAAATTATTAATTAATAGAAATAGTTTATTGAATGGAACAATTGCTCTCAAAAGATCTCCATGACATTATAGTGCATGTTCCATTAATATGTGATGGTAGATCATTGTTGAAAAAGTTATATGACACGACATCCTCTATTTGATATGTAAATGACATTAGGGTATCAAAAAAAAAAATCACTAAAGAATTATAGCCATCTTTTACACACAAATAAATATTACAACATCGACAAGATAAATGTTATTAAATAATAAAAAGAACCCATCATTGCAAAAGGTGAATCATATTTCTAAATGATCATATTACATGATTAAGCATATTTCATGAATAAATTGGACCAAAAGCATAATTAATAACAACCCCAGTGATAACTGAGTACTTTGCGTAGATATATTGTTCAAAGAGTTGATTGATATATAGATATACAATATAAAAAGAATTCAAAAAAACCAAATGATGTTAAGACGACGATAACCAAAAAAGCAACATGTAACATCATAGCTCAAAGTTGACGAATAAATAATACTAACCAATCGTTAGAAAAATTACACGCTGTTTTTCGAATTAATAAATACTATAAAATAAATAAACAAATTTTGTTTTACTTGCTTGTTAACATATAGCCTTACATAAATATAAAAAAGATTATAACGTTGTAGCTATCTATAATTGTTCACTTAATTATAACATAAATCTTTAGTTAAGCATTTGGTAGTATCTATTTATTAAACAAGGAAAATTGTGCAATTTATTAAAATATATAATTTCCTCTATAAACACTAACAAAAAAGTGAGAAACCACCTGAGACAAACCAAAGCGGACAATACCTCCAATTAATTAATCAAGAGGCATCATAGTATGGGATTAAAGCGGGACCCCCTCTAATAAGTGTATGATTCTAAGACCAACCATGCTAAAACTAATGGGATGGCATTTTTGGATTATATGTAAAATTTGAATTAACTTACAAGTTTAGTATTGGAACTCCAATATTAAACGTGCCAAAGGGAGAGCACTACCATGATGATTAAGCTTTTGGATAAATCCCTATTTGACAAAACTATTAGGTGCGGTATAGAATGAGTCCAAGTAGATAATAACTCGAGTGAGTTAATCATGGGTCACACAAAATATTAATCAACTCTTATTCAAATAACTGATAGGCATTCAAATGGTTACCAAAAAGATTAGGGACAAAATTCCATTAAATAGGAAAGTAAATGTATAGGATTCGAAGATGATCTTGAAGAAATCACCTCTATAAACCATTCTACTCTAAAGAAAAATTACACAAGTAGCTTGCTTGCCTTTTCCACACCAAAATGATGGCTCAAATGTGAAGATTCCGCCAAATAGAGAAAGCTACCGAGAGAGATGAATCAACATTCTTTATTTTATATCTTGTTTCTTATTGGTTCATATTAATATACATGCTCAAAATATCACTTAAACTTATAGTTACGATTTGTATGTGTTATGTTTTCAATTAATCGGATGATATACCTAAAATGATATATGCAACTCAATTTTAAATAAATTCTACATGGACTCTACCAGAGAATTTGATTGATGTGGATATTAATTCCGTTAGTCTTTTGCATATCATTTTTCTTGTGATAGGTTATGCCAAACCAACATTACGAATAATATAAAAAAGTATAGTCCTAGACCCGCGAAGTGCGAGGAAATTTTGGTAATTTGACATTTTTATTTGTTCCTCACATTATGGCTCGATGACAGAATGAGTACACTAAGCTTCCTAAATACGTAGCCGATTCTTCCGCCCCACATGTAACGCAGCAGTCAAAAAAGAAAGGGAGTAGAAGTACAAAGCAAGCAGTCCATTTAAGCAAATAATGACATTTTTGACGTACACGCGCAGTCACACAAGCATCCAAGGGAATGCGTTAAACGCGCATGCAAGCATGCAGGGAGCTGATGCAGCTTCTTTATTATTAAATTTCGATCCACCCAAAGCCTAAAACTGCCCCCCAAATCCCATTAATTTAAGGAGCATTGCAATTATGAGTTTATAATCTCAAAGCTGAAGGGAATGGGCGGGAAGTAGACAGAGGCTAGAATAAAGCAGAGATCGAAAAAGAGAAGAAAAACAAAATTAATAGAGAGAGAAAGAAAAAGAGGCCACTTAGAAAGGCCGTCATATGGGGATTGGGGACGTGCAATCTTTAATTAATACAGCAACGATTATATTATAACCGTAGGGATTATTTTAAAGGGCATCTGGTGCAGTTCCTCCTGCAATATGGGCAATGGATAGGGGCATAAAAATAAGAATTGAGGAAGAGAGTAAACAAATAAGAGAGAGGCTCCCAAAGCAATGAACCCCCCCATAACCCCAAATGGAAGTTCGAACCCGAAAAGGGTGCACTAAACTACAATACTCGAGTGTACTCATTTAACTGTCTGAGAGTAGTGTTTTACATGGGTCGTTTCATGGGTGGGTCGAGGGTCAAATGTTCTCCTACCCCCCTCTCCGAGATTGCCCGAAAATTCATGCGGAGGACCACCATGCTTGCTAATATGTACACCAGTAATCATGTCGGCAAGGGGGGTCCATCACGTGTCACTGTTCGTCCAAGTTCATGAGGACCCCTAGCGGGTCGAATGATCCCGTACTCATCCTCACTAATTCAAAACAGTCTCCATCATCATCCACACTTTGCTCGTGTTTCGTAGTTTCCATTCGTCTTGCGGGACGTCCCTTGCTTATTCTACTTTGACCATCATTTTTTCTATGTCACACACAATGTGAGTCTTACTGTATAGCCACAAAGTAAGTGCGAATTTATACTTTTGAGCGACAAAAGTAGCATTTCTATTGTCCTCAACTCATTCATGTTTCTTGTGTCAAATTTGTCGGGGTACTCTTTAATTTCGAATTGTAGGAGAGAGAATAGGGGAATATATGAGAAACTACGAAGCATAGGAACCAACATGATTGGATAGATTCCAGGATGGATATTAGTGGTAGTAGGGTAGATTTTAGGTTCCAAACTTTGGAACCTGTGATAAATGATAAGTTCTAGGTTTTACAATCTTACCCTACCATGTGCATTTTATCTTGTGCTTGAGAATGTACATTTGTACTTGATAGGAATGCACTCGCATTTTTATTTTGAATGCTAAATATGTCAATAATTAGAATGACGACATATTTTAGGTAGTAAAAATGTTATATTATTGGATACCCTAAAACTTGTAGAATCGAAAGATATGACGTGATTCTACGAAATCATAAATAGATTTCATGTTGCAAAAAAATTCAAAATAGTATTTATAGGGTAGATATTAAGGCAGGACAGATATCCTAGGCGGCCTCAAACCTACGAAACCGTAAGGGAGAGAGTTTTGGCAGCGAAGTGGCAAGTGCAGTTAGCGAACGCAGAGAATATGGGGGTGGGGTTTGTGTGACAGCAAGTTAGTGAAGGTCATGGGTTGAAGGAAATAAAAAATGAGAGTGTCTCCTGGGCATGCAACAAGGGTGTCTTGTTCTTGTTGGGGAAGGGTGGATGAGGGTACAGAGTGATAAGGCAATAGCCCACATGTGTGCTTTGTTGAATCATTAATGCACAACCCTCTATAGCCACACTCACCCAAGTTTTTTTTATTTAATTTTTGCCCTCTCTTGGTCTGAAATTTTCTGAACTTACCCATGCCTTTTGGCTCAGTTTTAGACACTATAATAATTGGAGTTAACCCATGGTTGGTGCAATTGGTCGAAGAGTGTTTAAGGATTCCCACTATAGAAACTAGAGCCGCTAATTGTGTTCAAGCTGTTCTAAGCCCATTATAAGGGCAAGCACGGGGCAAATGCCCGAATTTAACTAGTTCATAAAAATAGTATGGTGTTTCAAGTGACTTTAAATGGTGGAGTCTTCACCCTCGTGGCGATTGATTATTAGAAACAGCTTCTGAGTCCTTGCTCATTCAAAATGGAATTCTCACCAAAACAAAAGATGCTCCCATTCCGCATTGTCCAGGTTTTGCCTTTTCCTTGCCTTGGCTTGCAAAACAATGTTTGTCTTCCGGGGTTTAAATTATGTTATACGAGGTGAAGCAGTAAGAGATTGAAAACTTGCAACAACACCCCCCGCCAAAAAAGAAAAAAAAAAAAGAAGCTAATCGTAAGAACACGATTCTAAAATAATTTCTCTTTTGGTTATTTGTGCTCGAATTTTCTCATTGGAGATGATACGTTGGTGAAACCTACATATACAAATAAAGAAAAAATTAAATAAAGTAAGAAAAGATTTTAGCCCGATCAATTAGATCAATCTCGAAAATCAAATCTTCTCAGAAACTACTATTTCTCACCATCCTTCTTTCTTTTATAGGTGATAAATTATTCCCACATATGTAGAAATTACAATTTCATATCATAAATTCTCATTCTTATACCTATTCTAGTTTTGTAACCACGTTATGAGGGGGAGTTTTACACGTTCAAGGAAAGATGAAATCGAAAACACAGTAAATTTTCCAAAAGTGCGTAGATAAGTTGTCCTTACGCCTGCTCCACAATGAGTGAAGAGCCTAAAGTGATAGAGCAGGACATGTCTTTACGGTACGGCTTATATTGTGCATCTTGACACTAGAAAACCTAAAAAGGCCCGGATAAAATTGATCAGAATGGAAAAGATTTTGCAAATCAGTGTCTCCAGTGGAAATGAGAGTACCTAATTTCCCATGCCTTGCCTCTCTTGTGCCACTGTATATGCATCAAAAATTCATACATTTCCTATCAAGTATAGTTAACGCGCACACCAAGTGCACTCTACTAGTAATTTGACACACTCATTAACAAGACCCGAATAAGAATATTCACAGGTTCATGTATGAACTCTAGTCCTTTACCTTCTCAAATCAATGAATGTCTCATGTATTTTTGAAACCCATACAATCGGATCATTAGAAGGTTGGTTTGTTTTCTAACAAATAGATGTTCCAAATGTTAAGCACTTCAGTACAAAATCATTAATTCACTTAATAATTTAGATCTTTCGAATATGCTCATGTACGTTGTTCGTGCACTAGAAACATGAATATTTTCTTTGCCGGGTTCGTGAATGCCAACGCTACCAAATTGAGAGAGACAGAGAGTTCCCAGGACTTCCCCGACCTATAAGAAGAAAACGCATACAATTTCCCACGCGATACATACAATTTTATGGGCGCATATGCTCGGTCCTCGTTACATAGAAGAAGGAAAACTTTGGAGTACGGGAAAATACCCACCAGGAGAGGGACCTTTCCCCCGACAGACGCAGAGCCTATATTAAGACATAGGGACAATCCTTCGTTCCACGCCATACGCTTCCCTTTTTCTCACCATTCTTTTTCTATGTCTTGACAAGAGATACAGACATTAATGTATGTAAACGCATTGCGAACTCTCTGTCGAATTAAACAAAGGTAAAGAACTAATAAAGAAAGAGCCGCAAGTGGTCCACGCGTGCCACTGTAATTTGTATGCGTGAGTTGGGGCTGGAGCGTGCTTGAGAGACGGGGCACTCTGTCCTCACGTGTCACGACTCTTGAGGCCCCCCCCTCTTCCTTATATAAACGCGCTCGCGTCAAAGGCCAACTACGCACCGGCAGAGAGAGAGAGAGAGAGAGAGAGAGAGAGAAGCAGAGAGAGGGTCAGTGAATAGGGGAGTGAGAGCGAGTGTGACAGAGTAGCAGTAGCTGTGCTGGTCACACCGCAACGAGGTTGTATGCGAGCGTCTACTTGATTCTTGATCTCTTTCCCGTCTTGTACCCATTGTTCCCCGTTTCCTCTTTCTATACGCATCCCTCAGGAATCACGCATACACGGAGAGATACCCGGGTCGAGGGAGATTCTTTCCCATTCCGAAGAGCGAAACCGTTTCCCATTTTTTTTTTCTCTCCTTCTCTTATTACCAAGCTCCGGCACCACAGAATCGACCCAGAACAGAGTGTCTAGCTTTCACACACAGAGGAGCCTCGAAATGGAGGTAGAGGGTGAGATAAAACTGTCCAAGTTCGGAAGGATTTGCGTTTTCTGTGGGAGTAGCCAGGGGAAGAAGAGCAGCTATCAGGATGCCGCTATTGAGCTGGGCAGAGAACTGGTGCGATTCTTGATTCCTTCTTTTTTGGGCTTCTTTGGATTGTGTTTCCTAGTTGTTCTGCGATATGCATGGACAGGGACTTTGGCGATTTTGGGGAGGGGGCTTAATGCTCCGTTCCACGTAGAGTTCGTATCTAGTGCGGGGTGCGTGCGTGCCAATTAAATGCTTCCCCTTTACTCTCCCCTCCCTAGGTTGTCTTTGTCACGGAAGCGAGCTACATTGAAGTGAGCAAAAACCCACGTTAGAAAAAAAAGATTGCGACCATTCCATCTGTTGCTTCTCTTTGAAGTTGCCCCACTGGAATCTTCCTGATTCTGGGGTATCTCTGTTTGATTCTTCTTCTTAAACTTGGAACCTCAGTGTTTTACTCCATGCGGCCTTGGTACGCAGTGAAATGAGCGTTTTCTTGAAAAAAGATGAGAGAAAAGGGGGAGAAAGTTTGTGCATGCTCGGAAGATTATGGAAGGGGATGGTGGTGGTGATTGCCTTTTGACCCTTTGACGAATGATGATGATGTTTTTTGTGTGTGTGCTTTTTTCTTTTTTTCTTTTTTTTGCCCCTGAAGGTGTCGAGGAACATTGATCTGGTCTATGGTGGAGGTAGCATAGGCCTCATGGGCTTGGTCTCGCAAGCTGTTCATGATGGTGGTCGGCACGTCATTGGGTAATTCCTAAGCTTCTCTTTTGTCGATGTGATTTACTCGAGCAAAAGACCTTAATTAATTAAAGAAACAGAATCGATGGCTTTGGGCTTGTGTTTTGCACTCCATTATAACTAATTCTTTTGTCATGTTGTTGTCCCCTCTCTCTCTCTCTCTTCTCTCTTCTCTGCAGAGTCATTCCCAAGACGCTCATGCCCCGAGAGGTATGTCTGCTGTACCCAGTAAAAAAAGTCCTTAACCTTTTTCCTAAGTAAAGAAATAGGTGAAAATGGCAATGGGGTAGCACCTTTTTCCTTTGTTTAATTTCCTGCTTCTGCTCAACAAAAGTTGATTTAACTTAAGTGAGCTCTTAGTTCTGTCTTCTCACTTTTCCTTTTGGTGATTCTGGTTGGTACAAAATGTTCCATTAGGTGGGTGATGCTCGCAGGCCTTATCCACAAACTTTCCTCTTTTTCTCCTCTTTTAAAATTCTTTTCATTTTGGGTTCTGGCACAACACCACTTTATACAACATGAGTGTTTGACTATTGAGGTTTGTCCTGGTCTTTACGGTGTTTTCTCCTTTGATCAGCGTCTCTGCTTTTTACTTTTATTGTATTTTTGAAGACCAACCAAATTTCCATTTCCTTCTCTCTCTTTTTTTTCGCTTTTTGGTTTTTCTCTCTTGACTTTATCGAACAATTGGAATTTTTTTCTTGTGTTCGTCATTATTTTCGTACTAAAATTTCTGGAAAGGAGACTGCTGAGCTGAAGCATTTGGCTTGTGCACTCTCTGCTCTGCGCACCTCATCATTGCTGCACTCCACAACACTCCAAACCCCCCCCTCTCTCTCTCTCTCTCTCTCTCACCACACACACAAACACGTTTTCATTTTTTTTTTTTTTTTTTTAGGATCAATTGTATTCATTGACACCGGTGCCCTTTTCTCTTTGCAGTTAACTGGCGAGACAGTAGGAGAGGTTAAGGCAGTTGCGGATATGCATCAAAGAAAAGCAGAGATGGCTAAGCATTCAGATGCTTTTATTGCCTTGCCTGGTTAGTATAAGGCCCCCTTCCTCCCCTGCAGAAGTTCTCAGTTGCAACAGAGAGAAAGAGAGAGAGAAAGAGAGAGAGACAGAGAGAGTACTGACATTAAGCTAAAATCAAGAAAATGGCATTGTACCAAGTGCTGCTATTTTGCCTTTTGTGGTATATATGCTTTGATCGTCCATATCTCATGCCAATGATTCCTCTGATGGTACCTGAATTTCCCCTTTATCATTAAAATTCATGACAAGACATACGCTGAATGGAAAGCACCTGCATTCCCCTGAACCAAATATACATAGTTGAACTCAGTATGTGTTCTCTGCTTTGGAGGAATCGCCATTTGCTTACTAGCAAAGAACGAATAAGGGGTCAGATAAGTGCTTGAACAAACAAGTCCTATCTTGTAAATTAGGGATTTACAAGTCCTTGTTGGCCTTGCAGGTTTTTTAATTTGAAATGCAAATTGTTACTTGAAAAAATCCTTTAAAAGCGGCTGTGTGAAGCCAAAATCCTCACAACTTACTGAGCCTTCCCCTCACAAGCCCCAATATTCAGACCTTAGCCTTTGACTCATCAACTTCTTCACTCAAAATTAGAACCCCTGAGGACCTTTATTTCTCTACCTAATAAGGAGAGAGGACGTAGACAACCAAGCTTTTGTCTAACAGTTCTTGCCTGCCGACAGCACCTGCACCAAAATAGAGAATCATGGCAACCCCTCCCAAAGGGCTACTTGTTATCAAGAAACTTAGAGATCTGAGAAATAGAAACCTAGTAGGCTCAAAGGGTCAGTTTATTTCTCACTAGGGCTTTTGGCTCTGACACTCGTGATTAATATTAGGCAAATGTCAGCTTTGCCCCAGACCCTATACAGGTGTAAACAGAGGTAGTGAAGAACATATTACGGTAAGAGAGCTACTGTCACATGAGTCGGAGGCTGAAGACTGAAGACAGTTGGAAGGTTTATCGCATTCATATGCAGGAAGTAATTCCATAATACAAGTTAAAACATCACAACTACAGTAACTAAAACCGAGTGACCACTCCCATTAGGCGCCAGAACTTACGTGCACACCATCAATATAGAGATTTCTCTCTAGAACAGTGTGTGCGTACAAATTCTCTATAGGGAATGACTGACGAGTTTTGTAGATTCACATCAACGGCTTGTTTATGGAAATAGATTTCCTATTGGCTTGTGCACAAGTCGTTGGAGAATATTTCACCTTCTGTTTAATTTTCCTCTGTTTTCTCCTTCATGTTGGAAAATTTTCAGTCATGCTAGTAGGCTGTCTTCTATCAGATAATCTCCTTCTTCTCTCAGAGATGCATAATCTTCCTGAAACTTGATTTTTACCGTCTGTATCAAATCAGTGAGCGAACATTAAATATGTCATGCCGCTTGCTAATGTTAAAAGACATTCTCTGTGCAAATGCAGGGGGTTATGGAACCTTGGAAGAGCTGCTTGAAGTGATCACCTGGGCCCAGCTTGGCATTCACGATAAGCCAGTACGTCATGCAGCAAGCACTAGAAGAGCTGCTTTTATTCTATTCCAGGAAGCTCTACTTCCATCCAGCAATTCTTCACTGTCGTCAAAGAACTAATTAAAGCAATGCATGTTCTTCAAAATATGCGCAGGTGGGATTGCTTAATGTGGATGGATACTACAATTCCTTGCTCTCATTCATCGACAAAGCTGTAGAGGAGGGGTTCATCAGTCCGAGTGCACGTCAAATCATTGTGTCAGCCCCTACAGCCAAGGAATTAGTGAAGAAATTGGAGGTAATTAAAGAGAGACATGTTCCTCTTATTGTCCCTTCATTTAACTGACACACCCAACGAAACATTCTGCAGAGAAATAGCAGTTCAACCGATTCTTCATAGTCTGTTTAACCACTAAAGTTACCATTCATTTAACTTCCTTTGTCCAGGAAGATGATCAAACTTTGTTGCTAACTAACTTCTTCAAACAATTGACTTCACTTCTGTTTCAGGAATATGTGCCATGTCATGAAAGAGCAATCTCAAAGTTGAATTGGGAGGTTGAGCAGCTTGACTATTCTCAAGACTATGATATTTCTAGGTGACAAATTTGGGTCTCACAGTAGGGAAAGTTGAGAGAAGAATTTATAGACATGAAAAGTAGAAGAAAGGAACTAATTTGGAATATCTTGGCGGTTTTTCCAGTTGAGAAAAATCCTTCTTGTTTTTGTAAATTTCACTTGCACTTTGACTATGATATGTGAAGCTTCGTATTCCCTTGAAATGAAGATATCTTGATTTTGGTTTCCTTTGTACAAGCACGGTTTACCGACATGTTTGCTTTATGCACTTTCGGAGAAGCTTGTGACTTCTCATTTTCTTTACTGTACATCCTCATCTTTGCTCCAAGCTCTTTTTTTTTTTTTTTTTGTTCTTAATTTATAAGGAAGCCAGGTCAATTATATATGAATCAGTCTTTATTTTACGTCTGTGGATCTAATCCATGCAAAAAATTTGGTGTTCAACATGTTTATCGATTGGAGGAATGATCACAAGAATAGATTAGCCACATTCAAAAGCCTATGCAGTGTCGTTTGAATATACAATAAAAGACAAGACTTCAATCCACCTCGCGCAATATTTCTGAAGTGCTCACATTACTGAATGGTTCTTTTATTAAAACAAAAGTCGATAGGTAGTATACCCAATTTATATATTCAATTCTTATACTTTAAAGTACTTCGATACAAAAATCTGGCAAAATTATAGAATTGGATATGTTATAGATGAAGACTTGAATCATCAGGTTAAATCCAATGAGGAATCTAATTTTGCTTGATTTATTCATTCACAACAATTTATGGGAAAGGCTAAGGTGAAGTGCAGAAGCACTTGTGGAGTGAAGCTTTTCATACAGCCTTTTTGGTTTGCAAGAATGATCTCGTCGATGGTAGTTGTATTTTTGCTTGAAATTCAAAATTGTCTCCATAATTTTCCAATGTGGACTTGAAAACACTAAAATTTTATTGAATTTGACTCTTTTATAATTCTTTTCAAGATGGCCGGGACCCCTCCCCTCTCTCTCGCTCTTTCTCCCTCAAATATGAGATCTGACTCTGACAGCAACACTACTAATTTGCAATGATCGCTTTCCTCAAGCAACCACCGCGAGGTGGCCATGGCCATCGCAGAACACAGGCTATAGTCCGCAGTCACGCGCATGTTCACATTGCCAGATGAGGACTCGCAGATCTAAAAGTGCGACCGCCACTTCACGATGGTTGCCCCTGATAATGTGTTTGAAATTGAATCACAGATATGTTCGTTTCTCAAAATGCCAAATCAACTGCCTGAGAATTGAGATGGGCAACCTCTTGTGGAAAGACATAATGACATATTACACTCATTCTGCCCATTTGATGGAAGTTTTCCCCGCTGCCCACTTTTGAGTAAACCGCTGAGAAAGCGCTACGGACTGGGGAAATCAAGTCACATCCGGAAATGCATGAAAAGCTGCAGAGAGGGGGTGAAAGGACAAAACCAACGATCCATGACAAGGGGCCAAATGTCCCCCTCGAGAAGCAAAAATAGAGGGTCCATTTCGTCCGATGGCCTTCACTTGCTTACTACTTCGTGTACCTGCTTGAGGTTGACTTGAGTCCTTGAACAATGGGGGTGAAAGAACATGATCGACAGGTAAACAACGCAGAACAAGATAAAAGTGACAGAGAAATAGACTTGACTTGCCCAACCAACGACCCTATGAAGGAAAGAGGGGGCCATGTGAGGGGGTTTTACTGGCTTAGCATGACTTGCACAGAGAAGGGCCCGACTCCATGCTAATCATTGAACGTTGTGGTGTTCTCTCATATCAGACATTAGCAACTCACCCGGACGGACATCTTTATATTCGTAGATTGTACAGAACTCCGGATGAGGAGTAATAGTCTCAAGATTCCATGCCGGCCCCATTTGTAAAATACCACAATCATCTCACAAGATCCTGTAAGATGCATAGAAATTTTATACATATACTTTTAGGAAATTACCAAAATAAATGCCTCAATTTTTGTTTTAAAACTATTTACATATCTCTATTTTAAATTTGCATGTGTGTATCCTCGACTTCAGTAAAATTGTCCATCTAAAAACACCCTCATCTTCTCTCACATAGACACCAGCAAATCTCTCCCTCCCTCCCTCCACGGCCACTAAATCTCGAGTTTGTGGCCATGACCCCTCGAGCTCTAAGCTTGAGACATGGCCGCTAGGATTTGGTAGACATGGCTCAGAGATTTGGGTTCGAGCGCAACGACCCAATCAGGGAGTGTTGCGGGACGGTGGCAAGCAGTGTCGTTGGCTTTGGCAAGGTAATCCAATACGGTGACGGCGATGGCTGACAATGGGAAGAGAGTTTGGGTGGGAGAAAGGCCAGAGAGGTTTTTGGGTTTTTTTTTTTTCCACAAGAGAGGCACTTTATTCACCTATTAAGTTTGTACTTTAACATAAGAGAGATGTAAAGTAAAGGTATATTGTCTTTAAATTTTTCCAAATTTGTTTAGTTGAGGTTTGTAACGAAAGAGAGAAAAATAAGACAGAAAAATGCAGGACCCCTATATATGGGGTGAGAAACGATTAGACATTAGTGTAATTAATGTAATTACAATTGACTTAATCCTAAAATAATCCTATTACAATCTTGTTGAGAAAACTCCTACTAGGTTTTAAAGTTGACAAAACTTTCTTGTTCTTGTTCCTATTTTAAAGAATAGTAGACTTTTGAAGTCATATCACAAACTCTTGTCAAAGTCTATTCATTCTAGAAATCTTTCTCACTCTAATGTAATCCAGACTGAGATCAAATCCAGAAAAAAGACATAATCAAACTCAGGATTATTGATCTTACGACAAGGATTCAGTATGAACATTTAGAGATTTATCATCAATATTTGGCTTTTTGGCGAAAAATCTCACTTACTATATATAAATACATTAATGGAATCGATCACGAATTGATGAAATCAATCCTGAAGACAAATTCCTTTTTAGGAAGCGTCTACTTATGAAAACTTAGATTCTGATTATATGGGCGACCAGAATCAATGGATTTTCATCTCAATCTTCAAACAGCTACAAAATTTCCTTAATCGATTATGTCCAACGGATTGATTGGAAGAAATTTCTCTAGAAAATGCCAACGACTAGTAAGGTGTAGAGGAGTATTTAAGGAGGTCATTCAATCCATTTGAGATAGTGTGAAAATTGAAATTCCAAAATTTGAAGCATTTCCAACCAATTGTTCTTCAATGACAGCATGTACAGATTGTATTCAAGAGAGAAAATCACAAGAAGAGTGACTTAGTGAGAGAAAAAGAAATCTTCCACTGAGTATTTACTTGTACTTCTCTATTGATACTTTAGTGAATTTCGGGCAAAAGGTTGTCAACGTGGAAGAATAGACATAGGCTTGATTTAAGTTGAACCACTATAAATCTCGTGTGTAATTTTCTCTTCCTTAACTCTTTTCAATTTTATTTGTTGCAATTTTCTTTTAAACTTCTCAAAATTCTAAATCATCTCTATTTGAGTCTAAATTTTCTTTAAAAATTTGGTGGTGCTTTTAGTCAAACTTTGACTTATTAACAAACCTTGCTCGTAACTTAAGTGTTAATTTTTTTTTAACACATATTCACCCCCTCTAGGTGGTAGTACTAGTTTTTTCAATTGGTATCAAAGCAATGGTGACCGTTTTATTGAAGTGTTTTTACTTCTGAGCTAAAGATCTTCTATGGCTAATATCTTGGCACCAAGACTGATTGAAGGATGGAGAAATACCAAGCCACCTTATTTTGATGAAAAATAATACAGTGTATTGAAGAATAAAATGAAAGCGTTCCTAAGCTCTAAAGATCCTCTGGAATGGGATGTTGTAGAAGGAGGAATCAACCCAAAGGTAGCTTCAACTTCAAACATGGGAAAAAAAGTCTTAGATAAAAATGCTGAGGAATCTAACTAAGCATAAATTACCAAGAGACGGGCTCTTGATGCAAAAGTTATTTGTTCTTTATGCTACATCTTGCCTCCTGCTGAATATAACAAAATTTCTTTTTGTGAAACAGCTAAAGAAGTCTGAGATAGGCTTCATGTCACTTATGAAGGAACATATCGTAAAGGAGACAAAAACTAATATCATACTTGGCCAATATGAATCTTTTAGAATGAAGCTTAGAGAGTCTATTAGAGATATGTTCAGCCGATTTATAGAAATTGTAAATGGATTGGCATATCAAGGTCAACCAATTTATGTTCCAATGAAGATCAACAAGCTTCTACGAGGACTTTCAAAGGATTTGAACCATGTGAAGACATCAATTCGAGAGACATAAAGAATCATGCCTCTATTTGTTGATGAGCTAATAAACACTCTTCAATCATATGAAATGGAAAGATCAATAATGAATAAGATCTTAAAGGTAAAAAGTCAACTACTTAAGTCTAATGCCGATTCTGATGATACAAACATAGACAATGACATGGACGACGAGGAGCTGGATCTTATGATCAAGACATAAAGAATCATGCCTTTATTTGTTGACGAGCTAATAAGCACTCTTTAATCGTATGAAGTGGAGACATAAAGAATCACACCTCTATTTGTTGACAAGCTAATAAGCACTCTTTAATTGTATGAAGTGGAACAGATCAATAATGAATAAGATCCGAAAGGTAAAAAGTCAATTGCTTAAGTCTAATACTGATTCTGATGATACAGACATAGACAATGACATGGACGACAAGGAGTTGGATCTTATGATCAAGACATTCAGAAAATTGAATAGGAAAGGAAGAAGATTGAATTGGAAAAAGCAAAGCAAGCAAAATTTCTAGAAAAGATCAATGGAATATGTTGAAACAAGTAATGATGTGATATGCTTTGAGTGCAAGAAGAAAGGACACATCAAGCCTAATTGTCCCTTGCTGAAAAAGAAAAAATGAAAGTATGAAAAATACAAGAAAGCTCTTAAAGTAGAAACCTAGAGTGACACAAAATGTGAGGAAAGTGAAGAGGAGTTTGCAAATATTTGTCTAATGGCTCACTCAAAATCAGACTCTGACACGGACTCGGAATTTGACAAGGAAATCAAGGTAAGTCATTTAGAAATTCTTATTAAAGTTTCTAAGTATATAGATGAACTTTGCTTGAACCTCAAATCCTCTCTTAAAAGGATTTCCGAACTAAAAAAGGAAAATTCAAAGCTCAGGCAATAGGATAATTCTTGGAGAGAAAAGTTTAAGAGTCTGAAAATTGATTTTGATGATTTGAAAGAAATGCTGATTCTCTTTCAAAAAAAAAAATGAATGTTTGAAAAAGGAGATTTCAGATATTTCTACACAATTCTCAAAGGGATCAAAATTTTTAGGGAAAATTCTTTCAGCTCAAATACCTTATTATAACAAATTTGGATTAGGTCTAAATAAAGAAAGTACTCTTTCAATCGATTTTCCTAAGTTAAGGAAAGACTTAGACAAAGACCTCCAAAATCTTCTTACAAAAATCATTTTCAAAATTTTTTTATAAAACATGTTGACCGGAGTGCTCTTAAATGTTCTAAGTGTAACAACTTAGAACATTTTGAGAATAAATGTCCTAAAGTTTGAAGACATGTTAAGAATGATTGAACAAAGGCTGTTTTTAAAACTAACTCGCTAGGACCCAAGAAAATTTGGTTATCAAAGAAAGTTTGAGATTTCTTTTTGACTGCAAATTATTATTAAAAGGAATAGCAAATGGTACTTGGACAATGGGTATTCAAGATATATGCCTAGTGATTCAAGTAGTTTTGTAAAACTAGAAAAACAAAAAGGAGGAAATGTTTCATTTGGTGGTAACAGCAAAGTAAAAATTATTGGACATGGAACAGTGAGGATTGGAAGTTTAATCATCAACAATGTCTCTCTGGTAAAAGATTTAAGTTACATTCTTCTGAGCATAAGCCAGCTATGTGAGATAGGATTCAAAATCAATTTCCAAGAAGATGTTTGCTCTAGAGTTAGTGGAGACTTATCTCAATCTTTTATTGGGAGAAGACATGGCAATATTTATCTTCTAAACATAAGTCCAAAGAGCTCTCAATGTCTTATTTCAATTCAAGATGAAGCATATCTCTAGCATCACAAGCTTGGACATGTCAATATGAAACAGATTGCTAAACTTTCATCTAAGAAGCTAGTTCGAGATCTTCCTAAAATGGTATACCATAAGTCTAAGTTGTGTACTTCATGTATCTGGAAAAACAGGTTAGAAGCTCATTTAAACTTATAAATCAAGTTTCCACTAATCACGTCTTGTAACTTCTTCACATGGATCGCTTTGGACCAACTAGAACACATAGTATTGGTGGTAAGAAATATTGCTTGGTAGTCATGGATGATTTTTCAAGATTTACTTGGGTTTTCTTCTTGGCAAATAAAATTGAAACCTTCTCATATTTTTCAAAGTTTGCTAAGAAAGTTTAGAATGAGAAAGGTTATGACATTTCAAGCATAAGGACTGATCATGGGGGAGATTTGAAAATCAAGACTTTGCAAATTTCTGTGACGAGAATGATCTTCAACATGTTTTCTCCTCTCCATACACTCTAAAACAAAATGGAGTTGTAGAAAGGAAAAATAGGTCACTACAAGAGATGGCCAAAACTTCGCTGATAGAAAATAAAGTCTCTTCTCGTTTTTTGGTAGAAGCAGTCTCTACTGTTTGTTATATAATTAATAGGGTATTTTTAAGGCCCATTCTAGAAAAGATTCCCTATGAAGTGTTTAAAGGAAATAAGCCAAATATCTCTTATTTTCATGTGTTTGGTTGCAAGTGCTTCATTTTGAAGAATGGAAATTATCAGCCTAGAAAATTTGAAGAAATATATGATGAAGGAATATTTCTTGGCTACTCTACTTCAAGCAAAGCTTACAGGGTCTTCAACAAGAATATACAAATTGTCAAAGAATTCATGAATATCATATTTCAAGAAAGTATTAAGAACCAACAAGATCATACTCAACTTGATTTAGACTTAATAAAGTCTGATTCCCCCAAGGAACCTCAGTCTTTTGGAGATCAAAGTCAAGCATAACAAAAGTCAGAAGAATTAAAGAAAACTGACGATCATCAAATCCTTGCAGGAAGTGACACACCTAATAGTAACTGGAAGCACAAATCAAGCCATCATAAAGAACTCATAATTGGCAATATAGAAGAAGGAATCTAAACCAAATTCAAAGCAAAAGGAGACTCAAGTGCACTAGCACTTATTTATGAAATAAACCAAAATGAGTAGAAGAAACGTTATCTAACAAAAGCTAGATAGAAGCAATGTAGGAAAGAACTTAAACAATTTAGTATTAATAATGTATGGGAGCTAGTTCCAAAACTAAAAGGAAAATTTGTGATTGGAACAAAGTGGGATGTTCAAAACAAGATGGATGAAAATGGTAAAGTAACTAGGAACAAATTAAGGCTTATTGCAAAAGGTTATACACAAGATGAATGAATAGACTATGATGAGACATATGCACTTATAGCCAAGTTAGAAACCATTAGACTATTGCTTGCATATACATGTTTTCATAATTTTATGTTATTTTAGATGGATGTCAAGAGTGCATTTCTAAATGGATTCATACAAGAAGAAGTCTATATGGAACAACCACCAAGATTTGAAGATCCCAAAAAACTAGACTTTGTTTGTAGACTGAAGAAGGTGTTGTATGGTCTAAAATAGGCACCTAGAGCTTGGTATGAGAGATTGAGTAAGTTTTTAGTAAGCAATGGTTTCAAGAAAGAAATGATTGAAACAACCTTGTTTATAAAAAAGGGGAAAAAAGACTTTCTATTTGTTCAAATACATGTAGATGATATAATCATTGGGTCTTCTAACGAAAGTCTATGCAAGAAATTCTCAAAGGCTATGTAGGAAGAGTTCCAAAATAAGCATGATTGGTGAGTTAACCTTCTTTCTAGGTCTACAAGAAATGAACTTTCATTTATCAAGAGAAATATGCTAGAGATGTTATCAAGAAGTTTGGAATGGAAAACTACAAGAAGACTAAAACTCCCATGGCAAGTTCTTCCAAACTTGACAAGGATAAAGATGGAAAGAAAATTGATCAAAAGACATACAAAAGCATGATTGGTTTCTTCTCTATCTCACTGCCTCTTGACCAGACATTCTAAAATGTGTGCATGTGTGCTAGATTCCAAGTTAACTCGAGAGAGTCTCATCTTAGTGCTGTCAAACATATTATCAAATATATTGCAACTTATCCCAAGTTAGGTATGTGGTATCCAAAAGGAGGAGACTTTATATTACTTGGTTACTTAGATGTTGATCTGATTGGTTGTAAAGTTGACAGGAAATGTACTTTGGGAACATGCCAACTCTTGGGAGAAATGTTAGTGTCCTAGTTCTCAAAGAAGCAAAAACTGTGGCACTCTCAACAGCGAAAACAGAATATGTTGCTCTTAAGAGTTGTTGTTCACGAATTCTTTAGATTAGGCAATTGTTGAGAAAACTCCTATCGAGTTTTGAAATTGACAATACTTTCCTATTCTTGTTCTTATTCTGAAGAATACTAGACTTATATGCTATATTGTGGAATGTTGTCAAAGTCTATTTTACTCTAGAAGTCTTTCCCACTTTGACGAGATCCGGATTGAAACCAAGTCCAAAATGAAAATATAATCAGACTCATGATTATTGATCTTTCGACAAGGATTCAGTATGAACAAAATTTATTATTAATATCTAGCTTTATTGGTGAAGAATCTCACTTAACTTTTATAAATATATTGATGAAATCAATCACAAATTAATAAAATCAATCTTGAAGACAAATTCCTTTTTAGGAAATATCTACTTATGGAAACCTATGTTCTAATTGTATGGGCAACCAAAATCAACGAATTTTCATCTCAATTTTCAAATGACTACAAGATTTCTTTAATTGATTCTATCCAACGGATTGATTGGAAGAAATTTCTCTGGAGAATGTCAACAACTAGTAAGTCGTAGATAAGTATTTAAAGAGCTCATTCAATCCATTTGAGATAGAGCATGAAAATTGCAATTCCAAAGTTTAAAGCATTTCCAACCAGTTGTTCTTCAATGACAACAAGTACAGATTGTATTCAAGAGAGAAAATCACAAGAAGAGTGACTTAGTAAGAGCAAAAAAAAAAAAATCTTCCATTGAGTGTTTACACTTGAAATATTGTACTTCTCTATCGATACTTTAGTGAATTTCAACCAGAAGGCTGTCAACGTGGGAGAATGGACATAAGCTTGATTTAAGTCAAACCACCATAAATCTCATGTGCAATTTTCTCTTCCCTTAACTTTTTCAGCTTTATTCATTGCAATTTTTTTTAAACTTCTCAAAATTCTAAACCATCTCTATTTGAGTTTGAATTTTCTAAGAAGTCTAGTGGCACTTTTAGTTAGACTCTAACTTATTAGCAGACCTTGCTTGTAACTTAAGTGTTTTTTTTAACACCTATTCAGCCCCCTCTAGGTGGTAGTATTAACTTTTTCAATCTAACATCCCCTCAGATTCAAGGCGATTTGAGTCAACCCAAATTTAGAGAAAAGATCCATAAATGCCCTTAGCATATGTGTTTGATGAAGATATTAGCAATTTGATTAGCATATACAATGAATACAATTCAAATAGTGCCATGAAGAGCACAATATCGAATGAAACAATAGTATTTTTCAATGTTCCCGTGTTCATGAAGAACGTCATTATGTGTTATTTGGATAGCACTTGGGTTATCGCAATGAATGATTATTCCACTAATATGACGCACTCCTATGTCTCTAGTTACCATCATAACCATAATAACTCTAATGCCGTATTAACAAAAGCTTGATATTCTACTTCTGTACTAGATCGAGTGACAATGGTCAATTACTTGCTATGTCATGAGATAAGTGAGTTGCCCAAAAAGAAATAGTAGCTTGTTTTAGAGCGATGATCTTGAGGGTCACCAACCCAGTTAGCATCAAAATAAGCTACAAACTCCAAGGTAGAATGAACATAAAAGTGAAAGCTATGAAATAATGTACCCTTGATGTAGCAAAGAATTTGAAGGACCACAACAATATAAGTTGTTCTTGGCACTATCATGTACAAATTGACAATATGAATAGTACAACGATATCGGGTCGAGTTACAATGAGACGTATAAAAATGCCGACCAATTGTTGATAAAAGGTAATTATTGAAAGAGCAATCTCATCTTTGCATTAAATTTGCGTTAGTGTCAATCAGAGTTGTGAAGACCATGCTATTGGTGAGTCCTATTCTAGATAGAAGATCCATGGCGTATTTAATTTAAGAAAGATAATAACCGAAGGAATCTAAAGCAACCTCCAAGCCCAAAATAGCTTAGTCATCCAAGATCTTTCATTTCAAACTATTGATTGAGATATTGCAGAAATTTTGAAATGTGGATACAATCATCGCTAGTTATGACCATGTTATCAACATATAAGAGTAGTATAAACCCATGCGATGTGTGTCTAATAAAAAGAGAATGATCATAGGCATTGGATTTAAAATCAAGGGATTCCATTGTAAAGCTAAACTTTGGATACAGTGCACCAGGATCTTATTTGAATCTATATAATGCTTGACGTAATTATCACAATTTGTTGGAAGGATATTGTGTCTCAGAGTAGGCTCCATATTGACTCCCTCAATGAGATTGTCATTTAATGCTCCATTCATTTCACGGAAAATTGGCCAATTCCGGAAAATATTTTACTGGAAGTCATTTTCCAGGAAAATAACAATATTTTCCGGTGTTCAGCTAAAACTTGAAAATGTTTCGGAAAATATTTTTTGGTATTCGGCTAAAATTTGAAAATGTTTCAGAAAATGTTTTCCAGTGTTCGGTAAAGAAAATATTTTCTAACCATTATGCTTGGGAATAGTTTAACATGGTTTGGATTCATGTTTCACATCTATTGCCATTTTAAAATAGAGTTTTAAGGCAAATAAACAATTGTGAATTAACTCTTGCTTCTGCAGCAAATAAACACTTGTGAATTAATATGGTTTGGATTCATGTTTCGCATCTATTGCCATTTTTTAGCTAATTATGTTTCTTACCTATGCTAAAAAGTAGTTCCAAAATCTTCCACAATATTTGTGGAACCCATCCTGGTAATCATGAGTGGAATATTAGCAAGTAAATAGTGGCGAATTCTCGATATGAATCCAGAAGAGCATCATAGATAAATTAGGCAAGCATAGGGTCAATTACAAAACACTGCTATTTGACTACAGGTGTTACATGTCTGAATCCAAAAGACAGTAATAACTACCCGGTTGACCTATGGATTTCATAAAGGCAAAACAGCCCTACTTTAAGCAACTCATTCAGTTCATACTCTTTTGACCAGCAAACTCATCAGATCAAGCTATTAAAAATCTTGTGTTACCTCTGTTACTTTGAGACTTCTACTTAGCACCTTGCATAAAAATACACATCAGTGGAATTTTGGCAGCCATAATATGTCTACACACCTATCTCTTCATCTACTTTGCAATAGGTTGTCTAGCCAAAAATGCTTGTTGATGTAGTCAACAGAGCATCAAGGAAGAGTTCTCCATCACCATCATAGTCACGATCACCAACCATACACCCAGAGACAAGTATATCACTAATGATGATCTCCTTTGCTTAGAAATTTATCAACCCACACTTTGCAAAGAGTCGCACTCTTCACCATGAATGCTTTTCCAATTTTTTCATTTTCAATTAGATGGTCAAAAATTGATCCAAGGGTAATTTTATCGTATCCATCCACTTTCATCACCTCATTGTAGAGTTGAGAGTAATAGACTTGAGAGTGATCCACATCCATATGAGCCAATGACTTAATTGCCGAGGCCATCTCTCCAAGTTGTGTTGAAAGTGTAACATACTTGTCATTATTGTTGGAACATTTTCGCCTTTTGTGAGACCTCTTTTCTAAATGCACAATAGAGGAACATGTTTTTCAAGCCCTTCATCAACTCATCGAAGTCATCGAAGCCATCACCTAAGTCGATAGGTGAGAAATCAACTTCCGTTGCATCGATGTCCCCGAGCTGCTTAGCAAAGCTTCCAGTGGCTATATCTCTCCCAACCACCACAGCCATCTCATCATACATGTCAATCATTTTATTCAAATACTTTCCATGAGAAGGATGGACCTGTAAATGCACAATATTCATTCAATTATTAGTTCCACGATTAGATATGAAGAAGAAGCTATTAAGCATACAACACTTAGGCTTCAAGCTATGACAAAAACACGTTTGAAGCCCTTCATTTGTTTGTTCTTTTAGTCATTTTCCCTTCACAATTACACCTAAATAGAAATTGCATTGTCAATCCATCTTTGCAAGAGATGCAAGATCAATAAGATCTAAAGCACGAGGTTTCAAAAATGCCTATCAATGTCAGAATTAGCACCTCATTTGTGAACACCTAAATTGCAGAAGACATGGTGTCTTCTTAGTCTCTCACCACCGAAATTGCAGAAGATAAAGAGAAAAGAAGCAAACTTTACCAACCCTAGTCACATTCCAGATATACCCGACAATCAAAATCAAAATCGCAGCAGCAAAAGACATTGAGAAAATTTCCAGACATATAAATTGCTAGTATGACAGTCAATATTAAATTATGCATTACACTTGTAACAAAAACAGAAACAACACCAACACAATAACCTACACCAACTCGATAACCTATGGCTTCAGTGAAACAGGAGTGACTAACAAGTTAATAATCTGCTCTCTTTTTTTTTTTTTTTTTTTTTTCTTTTTTTCAGTCCAGCATGTTAGCAAACGCATTAAAGTTTAAAAATCTTGACTGAGATGGTTAGGTAATTATCCCTTATATGCTGAGTAAATATATAAAGACACATAAAACTACTTATGTGAAACATTGGCTAAAAGAATGTATTGAGCAAGTGATGAGAAAAATTACCGACACATAGTGATCAAATTCTTTTTTCCCAGCTATGACCATTTTCAACTTGTCATCCCAACTGAATGCACTCTTGCCACGCACAGTTTGAATCGTCTTCCAATTGCTTTTGACTGTCTTCAAATGGTTCTCAACATGGTCGAGCTCACAACAAACACTAAACTTCTCATTTATTGTATTGACAACTCGAGTAATTGAAGAGGGTTTGAATGTACTCGAAGGCTTGTTTCCTTTACTAGCTTCATCAGCGAGAATTTCAAGTAAAACACGTTCCATAGGCTTCGACCATCTAAATTGCTTGACCTTCTCATCGTTTGCCTTACTTTTTACTCATCATGATAACTACGTAACAATTTAAACATTAGAATACGAAAAAATATGATGAAGATGGACACATAGTAAATATTTAGAGATGATTATTATTAAAGAAAGGAAAAGCACATGTTCAAAATAATGCACTCAAAAGAAATAAAAGTAATACTATTGGCTTCTTCTAATATTTTGATAACTAATCCACATTGCATGTGCAATCCTATCCCTCTTTGATGCCTATATCCTATTTTCCTCCTTTTCCTCCCTCTAAGAAAGTTGGATTCTTGGATTTTCTCTTTGAGATTCCATTTGTCTATTCATCTCTTCCATGATAGAGTCATTGGGATCAGCTTTCATAATAAAATTGTGAATGATACAACAAGCTAAGACAACATCGACTTGTGTTCTAAATGACCAAAAAGGTTCTGAACCCAATACTCAAAAACGCTTCTTTAGAACTCCAAATGCTCTTTCAATAGTAGTTCTTAGATATGAATGCCACAATTTGATTCAAATTAATCACTTTGACTAACTGTTTTTACATATATTATAAGTAAAAAAGCAGTAGGAACTAGAATGAAGAGTGTAGTAGCAATAAATTCGAGAATATTTACTTCCATAATCTCATTTTTTTTAATTTGGCAATAACTCGGGATTTAATCCCATAGAGATGATAAATTTTTCTTGTTTTCAAGAGGGCGATCACTAAACTCCTTCAAATGGTATCTAACACCACGATAGGGAGAGATGATGCCATTTTGGATTCCATAACCAGCATCAGCAAGATAATATTTTCCTACAAGTTATAAATAAGTTTATTATCAAGTTACTAATCTCAATTCACATAATGTGTGTAAATTCAATTTTCTTACCTCTAGGAATGTTCAATACATTCGGCCTTGAAAGTGCATCAGACAAAATACGTGAATCATGAGATGTGCCTTCCCAACTAGCTAATACATAAGAAAATCTCAAGCCAAATGTAACGGCAGCTAATATATTTTGTGTTGTTCCATCCTTCCAACCACAAAATCTTCCTTGAATTTCAAGAGGAAACGATGCACGTACATGAGTTCCATCTATTGCTCCAACACAATCCTAAAATAATCAATATAGTTACCAACCAAATACTAATGAAACTTCTCAAGCAATTTATAGACTTGTTTTTTCAAATTCCATACCTTAAAATATGGATAAAACCTTCGACTGTTACTTATCTTAGGAGGAGTGGAATTGCCTGGTTCTTTCACCACATACTTGTCCAATTTCAAAATCGCTTGTAGGACGATTTTGAAATATCTATGAACAATGTCTATTGATCTATGAAATCTTCCCCCAATCACTCTAAACCTCACATTATGTCCAATGATATGACAAAATACCATAACTTGCTCCATAATAGAAACATTTACAGTAGAATGCAACAAGTTACTTGCACCAAGTATCTTACAAAGGTCTAAAAAAGCATTCGACGTCATCTGTATTTGATCTACACAATGAGTATCACCACTATATAACACACGATTCATATATAACTCTCTCTCTCTCTCTCTCTCTCTCTCTCTCATAATCTCGATTCACATGAGGCTCTCTCGGTATGCGATTCTCCGAATGATCATAATCATCCATAACTAATGTGATAATTGTCATAACCGATGCAACTGCACCCGTTACCATTGCTTGAATTTTGTTATCCATCTATATTGGAACATAATAATCATGAAACACAAATTCATATGAAATACAAGAACATCAATACTAGAAGAACCAGAAAAATAGGGGACAACAGATGATTGTAAGAATGTATTACCTTACTTTGTCTATGTCAATGTGGATGTCTAGCTTAATCAATTTCCCTTTGTAGATATATGTAAAGTTATCCAGTTTAAAGTGAGAAATATATCATCTTCAAAGAAATATGATTTAACTTATGTATTAATCATGCAAACAAGTATAGTTGTTGAAATATCCACCAATTCTCGAAATGTTAAAGTGAGAAGACATACGATCTTACTGATTATTCATAATATTATAGGACCCATCATCATATAAAAGAATGACAGAAAAGAAAAAAGCTGATGAAGAATCAGAAAACCACACATGGCTGACACCACATGAAGGACATGTACATATACATGGCGAGAGCGACAAATCTTCAGTTTTTACTTAGCTAATCATTGTAAAGTTCTATTTAGAAATCATACATTACAGCTTACCATAATATATACCCGATCATAATTATGACGGTAATATGTTAGTCTACAAATATAGGCATATATCCATGAATTCTGCAGAAAGAGACATGGACTGAGGAGGAGGATAAGATACTAATTCAAGCACACACGGAGATTGGTAATAAATGGTCCGAAATAGCGAAGAGACTCCCCAATAGGACCCAGAACTCGATCAAGAATCACTGGAATGCCACCAAAAGAAGGCAATACACTAAGAGAAAGAGGCATTCCAAGTATCCGAGAGCCTCTCTCTTGCAAGAATACATTCAGAGCTTGAACTTAAGAGCATCTGAGGGGGAAATGAGTAACCAATTTGATCTAAACGAATTATTTTCAATCCATAAACTGAAATTTTTGTCCCTTATCCAAAGCCTAAAAAGTGGGAAGACAATTTCCAAAACCCTGAATCACGATCACACAATGAGCATAGGATAGCTACTGGTTTGTACGGGGGAACATGTTACCATGACACATTTCTTCCTTGTTATCCCCCGGTCGTTTCACTCCACTTTCCCTTCCACGCCCACTTGCCCTCATCCCCTGTTTCTTTCCAAGAGATTAGACACTACCCCCACCCCCCACCAACTTACCATATTAGATACCCAATCATAGTTATGATCGTACTATGTTGGAGTCTAGAGATATAGTTATAAATCCATGACCTTAAGTAAATTGAGTTTTTTCATAACCAACAATGTTACTTGAAAAACCCCTGGACAACACTTGGTCGCACAAGCTTTGCCATCCATTTGCTATGATGCAGTTCAATCTTCAAGCATACTTCATGTCTCTGATATGCAAATATCATTGTTCAAATATGACATGTAGATGGGCAGACATAGGAAGTCAGGACTCATGCATCCACTTCTCTCTTTAGAAGATTGAAAATCTGTGATTAGCACGAGACCAATTGCTCAATGTCCCGCCATCAGTTTCCTAGGAAGAAAGCAATCAACCTAGCAGCTCGTAGTTGGTAAATCGCACTGAGTGACCGAAGCTATAAGGAATAGACGACGGGAGAGGATTCGATTGGGGGAAGAGGGAAGAGGGAGAGGGAGAATAGGAGATACCTTTTGAATATGCTCGGTGGTGATGTTGGTCGAGGGAAACGAGGGCAACACGGGGATCATCTGCGAAGGCTACTGCATCTTCGCTGGGTCTCGTCTTACTCCTCCTCCTCCTCCCCAACGACATTCAATTGAAGGATCGATGGAATCCTCCCCCAAAAACCCTCTATACATGCAAACAAGAGGAGAGAGATCTATGAGGACGCTTCAATCCGTGCATACACCGCTTGAAGACAACTACACGTGGGAGAGTATGAACTGACCAGCAGTGAAGAGGAAGCAGGGCAGGTCACGGAGATCGAGCACCGCTAGACGAGAGGGAGGCTCCGCTACTGCTAATCATCGGCGTCGAAGGAGGAGGACAAGATCACAAACCCAGGGCTTCGTGAGGGTGGAGATCCAGCACCACCGGCCCCGCCGCTACTAATCGTCGGCATCAAAGGAGGACGAGGACAAGATCAGAAGCCCTAGGTTTTGTGAGAAATAGGGCAAAACATATGAGTAATGAAAGATGAGAGCGCGCGACAGGAAAAGATTTCCTCCGAAAAATGATGGGGAAATTTTCTTTTGACCGGAAAATATCTTCCTTGACCATTTATTTTCCGCCAACCAAACACCAGAAATTCCGGAAAATATTTTCCCGGAAGTTATTTTCCGCGAAACGAACGGAGCATAAAAATACATTTTTTAACATCCAACTAGTGTAGAAATCGATGCTTAACTATGGTTGTTAATAAAATGTCTTGAGTTTGTTCCCGAAAAGGAAAGTTTCCGAATTCAAATGGATTTCCTAGTTAAATGGTTTTCTAGTTGGAGAATGCTTCCTAAAAAGAAGTTCTGTATTCTGGATCCAATTCTTGCCTATATATAAGTGAATGTTCTTTGTGAAGATCATCAAAGAGAAGCTTATGCTTATAAATTACACCCTCAAGATCTTAAAGTGTGTTGAAGCTAGTTAAATCCTTGTGGTAAGAACATGGGCATAATTTCTTTGTGAGATTAAGAGATTAGTTGATGAGGAATTGTGGAGCTAAACACTACATGAATTATTGGACATAATTGGGACTTGAAAAACACTGAAAGTGTTTGAGTAAGTCGAGTGTGATTATAATCTCTACTGTATTGCTTAATCTATAGTGAAATCCGTTGGTACTTTCTCCATTGACGTAGGTCACTACGACCAGACCATGTAAATTTGATGTCCGATCTATTTTCTTACTATATTTATTTTATTATTTAATCGCTTGCTTTCGCAACAATTGGTATCAAAGCTAGGTTTGGCTAATTTGAAGCAAATTGACAACAAAATAAGAAAAAGTGAGAATCAATAGATTTGATGGGAAGGATTTTGGTTTTTTAAATATGTGCCGATTGAGGATTATCTCTATTTGATGAAACTGCATTTACCCTTATCTAGGGAAAAGCTAAAGATGATGAAGCAAACTAATTGAAAATTGTTTAATAGACGAGCTTTGGGTATTATTTGGCTAACATTAACTCATTCATTGGGTTTAACATCATGAAAGAGAACACCACTACATGTTTGACAAAGCCTTGTTAGCTATGTATGAGAAGCCCTCTGCAATCAACAAGGTCTATCTGATGTGAGGTCTATTTAACTAGAAAATAAGTGAAGGTGCATTAGTTACAAATCATGTCAATGAATTCAATGGATTGTTAGTCATTTGAGTTCAGTTAAAATTGACTTTAATGATGAGATACATGTTTTAATTATATTATCCTCATTGCCTAATTGTTGGAATACTACTATTACTGTCGTTAATATTTCCTCTGGGTTAATGAGCTTGATATATGATGGGATTAAAGATTTAACACTGAGTAAGGACATTTGTAGAAGAGAATCCGATGAATCTATCTGTCACTTTAATAGGTGAAAATAGAGAAAGAACTAGTACACGTGTTATTAGGAGCAGCATAAACATGAACAGACATAACCAAATTATGTCTATTAGAGCTGTGGCAAGATAGGGCATCTTAGAAGGAAATGTCTTAGCTGAAAAATGAAAAAAGCAAAGGAATTATAGCTGAGTCTGCAAATGATGGTGCAACTATAGCTAATGGTAATTCAAATAATACTGATTATGTCTTGTCTATCACTAATAAGTCGTCGTTTGATTGATAGATTATGGATTCCAGTTATTCATTTCATATTACACCAAATAGAAACTGATTTAGTAATTATCAATGCATAGATAATAGCAATGTATAGCTGGGAAAAGACGCTAAATGCAATGTTGTAAGTGTTAGGCAAGAGAATGCATGATAATTTGTGAGGACATTAACTGAGTAAAGCATGTTCCGGAGTTCGAAGAAGAATCCGATTTCCTTAAGTCCCTTGGATTTAGCTAAATGTCAATCTAATTAAGAATGTGGAATTTTAAGAATTGTTTGAGGTGTTTTGGTAATAGTGGAAGGAATCAAAAACAATGGCATATATGAACTTTAATATGATACATTAACAAATTTCCCCTCGAATACGTCGGATGCAAATGTTTGAGAGTTTAAATTGTGACATATGCATTTGGGGCACATTAGTGAGAGAAGCATAAAGGTTCTAAGTGAAAGAATTATATTATGTGGTTATGTTGCTAATGAACTGAATGTATGTAGGTGATATGACTTAGATCAATGAGGAAAAATGCAATTTAGTATGGTGGTCAAAAAAACCATGGAAATTGCAGAGCTAATTCACTTGAATGTTTGTCGATTGTCGCAATTTTTTTCAAGGAAAAGTGTTAGATTTATGTTAACAATTATTGATGATTACTTAAGGAGACATGAGTGTTTATGCTTAAGCACAAGTGTGAGTTATTGTCAGGATCAAATAGTTGAGAGCTTTGATAAAAAAAAAAAAAAAGACTGATAAGACGATCAAGCAAATGCGAACTGACAATAGCATTGAGTTTTGCTCAAAGCTATTAAATGAATTCTGCATGAATGAAGACATAATGAAACATCGTACTAATGATAATAAACTACAACATGTTGCAAAGTTGATGAGCAAACATTATTAGAGACAACCCATAAAATGACTTTTAGTGTTGGTATGACTAGGAAATTCTTGACAGATGCGCTTAGTATAGTGAGCCACCTAATGAATAGATCCCGTCGATTGTGATTAAATGTCAAACTCATGTAATATTGCTGATTATTCTATCCTTAGAATATTTGACTATCCACGCTATTTTCAAGTGAGTAATGATAAGCTCGATTAGATGGCAAGAAAGTGTATATTCCTAGGTTATGTGCAAGGTAAGTGGGGTTCATCAGTTGTGATGCCCGGAATTAAATTCACATTTTATTACTAGAGAAGTTACATTTGACAAGTCTCTAAGGGCGCGCATGGTAAAATTTCTGAAACAGAAATTGATTTCTGGCCAGAAATCAATTTCTCAATTTCTATTCCCCGGACAAGTTTCTGAGCAAAGAAACCCGTTTGATAACGACTCAAAATTTCTATTTACGAAACAGTAAATCCGTTTGATAACAGAATAAAATTTTAATTTCTAGGAATAGAAATTGATTAGATGATAACATAGGAAATCCTCAAATACAAAATAATAGTCAAAATAATACTAAAACAACATAGGAAATCCTCAAATACAAAATAATAGTCGAAATAATACTAATACATTACAAAAGTTGAAAATACAATTTCATGGAATTTCCTATTACATATGTTTACGTTTAGAGTATTACGTAATATTTTCTTTCGAAAAATAAACAACGTGGCAAAAAAAAATCAATTGAAATTCAATTATAGTGAATATGTCGTTATGTTTTTGCCGAAATTGATTTCACATTAATCAAATAAGTCTAATGATAGCCATGATTATAATAGTCTAATCTCCTAAAAAATCCTAACTTCAAGTCTAATTCCAATTTCTTTCCAAATTTTGTTAAAAAAATCCTCACCATGTTCAAAAATCGTCACTAATTTTTTTTCAAAATTATCAATATTAGGATTATTTAAAAATTTATTATCAAAATCTGTATTTTCATCAACACTCTTACAAGAACAACAGATTCCTTATTAGATCTCTTTTCCCTATAAAAGAAAAATCGGATGAAACCCTAATGATTTGACCCCTTTTTACTGTCTTAATATGAAGTTTATGAATAAAAAAATAGTTAGCTAGATAGAGCCGTTGTCTGGCGTACTACGGAAGAGTAGGTGAAGAAAGACTTGTTAGATATGAATGTGGTAAGTTGACTATTACCATGCGTGAAATCTCTTGCGTGCAACAAATGAAGCCTTGTCCATTCAATTCCCACCATTTGGCCTAATGGTTAAGATTTTCAATCAATATTGATTGAAATGATTATATTAAAAATTATTAAAATATTTTGGACTAAATTAACTATTTCTATTTCTATTTCTATTTCAATATTAGTGATCTAAAATATTTTGGACTAAATTGAAAAGTTGAGAAAAAAAAAATTCTATTTCTGCTTTGTAAACTGAGAAGCTAAAAATTTCAGCTTCTTATTTCTTCGATTCTCTATTTGGAATAGAAATCTGTTTCAGAAATAGAGAAATCAGATTGCGTTACCAAACGGATTTCTGTTCCAAACCTGTTCCAGGGAACAAAGAAATAGAGAAATCGAGAAACAGAAATTTTATCATGCGCACCCTAATACTAATGGTTAGGAGTGATGTTAACAGTATTCATACGAATCTAAACAATGTCTAGTCTGAGGTGGAATTGCAACCATAAACTCTTGAGGTAGTGGGTACCAGCGGAGTAATCAACATAAATGGTGCTTGTAGAGAGATGGAGCATATAGAGTCAATAGTTACTATAACTACTGATATTAACAATGTACATGTTCCATCCCTCAACAAGCATAGATGCAACAATGGTTTTGCTTTATCTGTGATAGAAGAAATTATGTCGGAAAATCCTTGTAGAGTAGTTGAACGTGTATGTTGAGTTGGTGTTTGATGAGATCCACGGTTATAGCAAAGTTCAAGAGCAGCTTGGACTTGAAAGATATATGTGGTGGTTGAGCCCATCAGGGGTTATGAGAGAGCAACAATGAAATTTGGATCCTATTAAAGCGAGCTTGGCTCAAACGTTAAGTAAAGGTTGACATTGTTAAAAATATCTCTCAAGTTTGAGCTGGAAAAGGAAAATTTCGTAATTCAAGTAGGTTTCCTAGTTGGAGAAGGCTTCCTAGAAAGAGGTTTCATTTTTTGGATCCAACCATTGCCTATATATAAGAAGTGGATGTTTTGTGTGAAAATAATCAAAGAAGAGGTTTCGCTAATGAATCACACCCTAAAGATATCCGAGTGTGCTAAAGATAGTTAAATTCTTGTGGTAAGAATTTGTGCATAATTTCTTCGTGAGATTAACAGATTATTTCATAAAGAATTATGGGGCTAAATATTACATGAGTTATTTGGTGTAATTTAGGCTTAGAAAACACTGAGAGTATTTGAACAACTCGAGTTTAGTTGTAATCTTTATTGTATAACTTGATCTATAGTGAAATTTGTTATGCTCTCCCTACATATGTAAATTACTACGACCAAACCACATAAATCTATTGTGCAATCTTTTTTTTTTCTGTCTATTTTTTAATTATTTGATCAATTGCTTTTGCAATAGTGGCAACATTAAGAGTCTGTTTAATTTGGCTTTTGGAGAAAACCTTTGGAAAAATGCAAATATCATTAGTCTAAAAGAGCTTAGTGAAATGCAAATACTATTTGGCAAGTTGTAATTGAAAAGTGCCTTAGGAAGTCACATTGAGGAAAATGTTGTTTGATAAATATGTATTTGGGAAGTCATTTGATATGACTAGTGTGACATCCTGAAATTTCTGTCATGTTTTCAATTGAATAAATCGGGCCTTTCATTAACGCACCTATAGTGTTATTCTTTGAGCTAATCATTCGTGAGATAACTAGATTCTGGGGAAGCCATTAAGAGATTTTAACGCAATAGACTTCAGAAATTGACTAGGAACCGACTACTTGACCGTGCTATTCTACAAGAGTCATTATAGTACAATTAAAAATTGATCATAGACCAAAGATAGGTCAATTTGACTAAGGTGTGTAATTAAGTATGGGTGATACCACTTAATTGCAAAATTTATATCGATCGACACTAGATCAATTTTTTTTACCGTTTTGGGTACATTGTACCCATATTTGAAACCTTGAGATTTTCACAACCACCGAGAGTCACCAATTTGTCGAAGAAAAACATTGTGGCTACCCGATAGGCTAAGTCACGCTAAAATGGCGCTAGATTGAAATTAACCGCGAATTTGAATCCGATTTCAACTTCTATCTTGTCACAAGTCATTTTAGAAACTTCGACTCATCCTCCCAAGATTTTTCTATAAACCGAGATTTTTGGCAAAATTTTGAGATAGGGCCGTTTTTGTCCGAAAAAATCAAGGGACCATTTTTTATCACGTTTTTGGGATGCAAGTTGGTTTTATTGGTAAGAAAAAATGTCAATTTGATCGAGGACTCAATGGTGGGATTTTTGGGACCCAAATTGAACCAATTCAAGAGAGAAATGAAGAGGATTTGGGAGAATTTGCTTCAAAATTCGTAGCCCCCCATGCCCTCAACCTTTGAACCATTTCCAAGGCTTCTAAGACAAGCTTAGGCAGCTGGAATTGAGCTAAGCAAGCCAGCCCACCGGTGGGACCTCTTCTAGGGCACAATAAGATGGAGTTAAAACAAGATGGGCCCCTTTAAGAGCTGCTGCCCCTTTCTTCTTCCCCTTGGTCAGCTTTCTCCATTTCCAGACTAGAGAAAGCTTCAAAAGTTGTAGAGAACCGGCCGAAACATCCCCTCCCTAGCCGTTGCCCATCACCGAGCCATCAGAGCCCCGCCACTTCACTGTCATGCCCCAGCGAGCCCTCGCCGATCCCAAGCACTGCCCAACCGCGACCCCCAAGTCGTCTCCCGAGCCGTTTGAACCTCCCCTGTCATCGCCGAAGTCGCCTGGTTGCCCATCCAACTGCCGAAAGTTGCTTGCTCGCACCCGCTAGCCAACCGCATCGTTTTCCAGTCCAACCAACCTCCGTCCAGCTCCTTCGGCCCACCGACCAAAATCGAAGTCTAACCACCCACCATGGGCTTTGAGGCCCACTTTGGACCCTTTCTCGGCCTCGAAATGTGTCGTCATTTCAGAGTTTATCGCTCCTCTCCACCTCGTGAACTCATCGGAATTCAAAATCGGTGAGTTTACTCACTAATCTCCGCTTATTGAGTTAATTATTCTTAGGGGTTGATTAGTTTAGGTTAAGTATGGATTAAGCAGTTAGTTAGAACGGATTAGCAATTTAATGATTCGATATTACATGTTAGGTGGTTAGAGTAGTGCAATTAGCAAATAGATAGATCGTATTATTTATCTAGATAGGTTTGAAAATTTTATGGGCTCGTTTCAGTATTTAATTATGCTTTTCTAGCCTAAGTTGCATTTATTGGTATTTATTAATTAATTTTCTTAATTATTTAATTAATTATATTTTTCGGAAATTAGACATGGACAGTCAGTGACCAAAATTTCGTGCTAATTGCAATGGTGTGGATGGATTATTTAATTAACTATTATTTTATGCTAATTGAGTGAAATTTATAATTTTGCGATTTTATCCCAAAAATTGAGTATTTTAAATATTCAATTGGGAAACACTAGGCATCGGTTTATAATACCAAAAATATTCTGGTGGACCATATTAAATTGTGGGATTTAAAAATATATATATTGTATTTTGGCTAAAGTCGATCGTGTACTCACACACGATTATTTTATCGAGTATGACAAAAGAGGTGAAATGGTCGAGTGATCAAGATAGTATACTATATCAGCGTGTGGGCCTTGATATGTCAGCTTAGTGCGAGCAGTATACCAATATACTATATCAACCCGAGGGATTTGATATGGCAACTTAGAGTGAGTAGTATACCCTAGCAACTTTTGGTGAGCATTATCAGTATACCATATCAGCCCAAGGGCTTTAATATATCAGCTTTGCGCAAGCAGTATACTTCATCAGCTTAGAGTGAGCTATATTAATTATCAGCTTTTGGTGGGCTATACTATCTATTTTCAGCTTAGGGTGAACAATTCTTGATGTGATCGAATTTGATAGATAGTATTGAATGAGTTGACCGAGAGATAGTCTTGATGGCATGGAATCAACTAGGTTGATTGTTCGATGACTTGATCTGATTTGATGACTTGATTTGATTTAAGTTGAATTGATTGGTTAAGTGTTTGAATTGTACTGACTTACAGGAATGAACGGAGGCAAAGATAAGTCCTCTGACCCGTGCTTACGCTTAGGTAGCCCTTGGGGCGTATTTTCTTCCTAGTAGGGACTTAGGGGGTGAATTTGCTGAGACATTGTCTTACCCTGTTGTGAGATAACATTTTCAGGTTCTTAGATGGCAACTCCTCCCGAGCATTTTGACCAGCCGAAGAATGTCACCGAGCAAGTATCTTATATTCCACTTCATGGGAACCCAAGGGGATGGGTCTCTCAACTCGTGGGGTCCATGGTCTGGGTTGATACGAGACTACCCCATAAGGTACCCCATCAATACAGATCATGGTATTGTTGTGAGCAGAATGAATAGAGAGAGGGTCTTATATCGGAATCTAAGATCCCCATGTCCAACTGGAGATTGCTTTTGGAAAAGGCACGGCAGATCCTCTTGATAGTTCGATGGTGGACCCGAATCTTTCGGATCTAGGGACCTCGGAGTATTCAGTTAAAAACTCAAATGATTAGAGGATTCGTAGTACTCTAAATCCCCCCCCCTTTTTGCAAACCTTGTATATATCAGCTAATATTGTATATGACATAGTTTGATATGTGTCTATAAGTGTGAAGTGGTTTTCGAAAAATTATGGCCCTACTTTTCTATCCCATATAATTGTTATCTGGAGATTATTATTCGCTTCCGCATGCGCACTAAAATAAATGGGTTAGCGAGCGTCATGGGACATCGCTATTTAATCGACCACTAAGAGATGGGCACACACTTGAAGGATCGGAGTGTGACAACTAGTATAGGTTTTTTCAACTTTAATTTGTTTTAAATTGGAAAAACCAATGACTTCAACTTTTATATGTTCACGTTAAGGGTAATGTAAAAGAAAAATATTAACAAATTCATAAATAATAAAAAATCACATCAAAGTAAATCTTTCTCAATTTCTGAGCTTAACAAGGAATGGGCACGAGCCTCAATTGTTGTGCTTGTCGCCCTTTTCCATCCATTCACATTGTTCAGCACATTGCATGAACACTAAACTTTTTAAGAAGAAGAAAATGAACGGTATCACAAGGTATGAAATTGTCCCTTTTTCTTATACTATTTTACAAAGTTAATGTACAAAGATTACTTGCTATTGCTAACATCTCAGGAAGCAGACAAGCTTCTACTAACACATGTACAACATAGGAGGAGAACAAAAGGGATGGAGACTTTTCACGTGAAGTCTTGGCACAACGACTTTGATAAGCTTGACAAAGGAATTGTATCCTGTAAACTGCTAAACATGAAGACGCTAATTGATATCGTGTGTTCTCTCACCCAAGATTACACCATGGAGAACAATATATATATATATATATCGGTGGTGATATGTACAAATGTTCAAGCTGCGCTTTCTGGTTCCACCTTCAGCTTCCATCCGAGCAGTAGAAATCGTCGGATCCCCCGAAATTTAATAACTATGGTAATCTGTGTGTATTGGGCTTTCAGCTTGTGCATAAAATCCAATGTCTCTGTGTATGAAGAATCAATACGGCTAACCGGTTTGCATGAATCTATATGATCTGTCGACTCCAATACTTGTAACAAATATTCAACGCATCAAGTAGCATATTTGATTTTTACACTCACCGAAGTTCCTCTGTCTCGACAGAGTCCCAGTCAAATACTCCAGATAATAGCATTTAGATAAAAGAACAGATCTTATTTGGGCAACAAATGCTGTCAAACAAAGCTAATAAGATCCAGAGATGATCAGAGGTACACCATGTAGAGCATCCACTAACACATACACAAAAACCCCAATATTTTCAGACTCCAATAACTAGCACAAATCGCATTGAAGTCGATGTAAATAAGCAGTACTTACAAGAAGTTTACCAAATCCAGGATATGCCGACCAGAGCAGGTACCGGAAAGACCATACACCAAAGTGATATCGCGAAATCGAGAATGAAGATTCCCAATTTAGCTTTAAAAATAAGCCAGATCTGCAATTGCCGACATAGATTAATACAAAAATCTCAACACAAAAAGAGAAATCTTACCCAGAAAGAGAGGCGAGGGTGACAGTGGGCATGTAGCGCGACGAAGAGAGCCTGAGGGCAATAGGCATGGGGAACGCAGCTTGAGGAAGAGAGCTCAAGGGCGGCCGGAAGGGAAGAGTGCTCGAGGGCAAGAAAGCTCAACGGCGAGAGGAGCGCAAGGAAAGCTGTGTCTCGGCGGCAAGAGAGCTCTAGGGCAAGACAGTGAGGCTTAGAACTAACCGAACAAAGAAGCGAGTGAAGTGAGAAACATCTCTTCGGTTTTTTTGGTTATAAAGGGGTGAAATGGGATCACGTTTGATAATCGAGGGCAAGATGGAAAAAAGACAATTTTTCATTAAACCAAGGAGTTGCATTTGGAAAATGCTACTTCCCAAGGCACCTCCAACCCTCTAATCACCTAAAAGCCTTTGGAGTCTTTTGGAGATGCAATTGCATCTCCCTAAAATCCTTCAAAAAATGAACCAACACGCCATTTGCATTTGACTAAACCCCCTTGGAGCCCTAAAGCCCCTTCCAAATGCTGAACCAAATAAGAAAAGATTGTGAACATATTTAAAATGTGCAATAGCAAAAGTTTCTATTATGACAACCTCCTATGATCATTTAAAGCTGAAAAAACTATCTATTTCTCGTGATTACTTGATAGATATGGATGTTGTATTATTTTAGGTAATAACTTTAAAAAAGAAGCTCTATCATCTTTGATGCAATCCAAAGTATAAAGTGGAAAGATTTGTGAAGAATAGATTAACCTTAATTAAGGATGAACAAATTGGGAAGATCGAAAAGTTCTCTATCTATATGCTTACATTCATTATGGCCTGATAGAAGCGCATGGTACTACTTGATATAACCTGCTCTTACGAATTTCAACACACTTTTTTACCCCATTTATTCTTATATTTAAATTTACGCTTTTTATTATACAATATTTTATCAAGTTTTGAATCATCTATTTACCCCGTTCTAAGTGATTCTATTAGCTAACATCACTTTTGATAACGGCAGAGCAGCCCCCTTATCAGCTTATCTAGTTAGGACACCATCAATGACACAAGGATACCTGTCATGCCAAAACTTGGCACGAAGGAATACTTAAATGCAAAAAGTTAGGAAAGTGAAATTTAAGTGCCAAAATCAGAGCAAAATGAATCAACTAAATACTAACGGTGAGAAAATCCAACTAAAACGCTGATGTGGTGATTTTTTGGCGAGCCTAATGCAAAATGAAATCGTTTTGCACACTAATGTAGCTAGACAATACCAAAACGACGTCATTTTAGTGCTAACGTGATAAATAATTAATTTTAAAATTAATTACATCAAATTTAAAACCAAATTATATAAAACCAAAAAAAAAAAAAAAAAAAGAAAGAGGAAGGGAGGAGAAAGATGAACAGGCAAAAGCAGCGAGGGCTTATCTCTCGTTGCTACCACCGCCCCATGGCGGCCCTTGGCCTAGCTAGGCAAGGGCTCGTAAGCTCTCGCCGACAGTCAACTGGGGTTGCTAGCCTTCTGTCAAGGCTCGGCGACCTTGACCGACCCTCCCCTCGCTTTCCCAACAACGGTGAGACAGCTGCGGTGGCAGAGGCGAGGGCTAAGCCCTTAGTCACCGCCTGTTCATCTTCCTCCTCCCTTCCTTTCCCTTTTTTTTTTAATTTGGTTTTAAATTTAATTTAATTAATCTTTACATAAAATTCAAATTGTGTCAAAACGACGCTGTTTTTGTATTTATTTGTTGAGTCAGCCTTCCGATGAGCCACATAAGTGAGAAAAATTAATAAAAAATTGCCACATAGGATTTCTAGTGAGGTTTGCTAGATGTAGCACTCAAGTATCTCATTTTTCAAAAAAAGTGGCACTTAAGTATTATTTTCCTAACTTTTTATATTTAAGTGTCCCATTGTGCCAAGTTTTGGCACTTCGGGTGTTCTTTTGCCCACCATCAACATATTAGCTTGTGTATCTATCACTTGGTTTACTCAATCAATACACACATTAGTAGCTTTTGATTACTTGTGATCTTTAAAATACTATAGGAGATTTTCCTAAAAATCTTCCCATTTTTTATGAAGATAAGATAGTCTTTGAATATGCAGATGTACTATTCACAATAATAGATATGGAGTTTCAACTGGCTTGTAAAGTAAAACAAGTTTGCTTACATTACCAAATATAAGAATTCAAATCAAGGCATAAAAAGCACACAATGCAATCTCCAAATATTAAGAAATTCAATTGATATAATTAGTAGATATCAAGAATAAACAATAAAAGCAAAGAGTAAAAACTAACGTCGACTTTTGTTTCTACACAAGTCACTTAATTACATGAGTTTTCAAATCGACGTAAGTATTCACCATGTCTACTAAATTCAAAGCATATATTACTCCTCCAAAAACTTATGTATATTCAATCTACCTCGCCTCATTTTTGTCATAATAAAAAGGGAATAATAATGTAAAGGCAATTATATTGAAAATATGTATTTCAACTCGTCTTCATACAACTTCACCAAAAATATTAGGCATGAACACAATTTTCAAAAACAATACATTTGAAATGCTTAGGCGAAAAAAAGAGACATACAATATAACTTATGTTTTATATAATCAACCATCATATGTATCAACAGATATATACCAAAGAACATGGATTCATACAATCATTCTACCTCTCCTCGTTTTTGTCATTATAAAAAAGGCGATAATAATGTAAAGGCTATTTATGCTGAAAATATGTAATTCAACTCATCTTCATACAACTTCAGCAAAAAATATTAGGCATGAACACAATTTTTAAAAACAATACATTCGACATGCTTAGGCAAGCAAAGAGATATATAATACAACTTATGTTTTATATAATCAACCATCATATGCATCAACAAATATATACCAAGGAACATTATTTTTACAATCATTCTAATTCTTTCCCTTTAATCATAATAAAAAAGATGATCTTGTATAGGGAATACAACAGGAGATATCAAATAGAAGTAGCATGAGCAATACATTGAAATTTAACATGGCTCTAGCTTCTACTCAAATTATTTGGCTACATGAGATATAGAATAGAAATGACATATCATCATGCAAACTGAATTTTGACAAAGAGCTTGAGTGGTAATTTCATAATATGATAACGACATTGCATATTACATCTTAACACTTCGCAGGATATGAGTAAATTTAGCATGTAAGATAAAAAAAATTAATGTACGATCATCCTGCTTTTATTAAAACTACATATGCTACTATCAAGTATCTAACATTTTCTCCATTTTTGACTCTAACCAACACGAATGCATATTAATTCCTCACAATCTTCTTGTCATATTCAAAATATAATATAATCAAGAGATTTGGCTAATGACAAAAGGTGAGGGTTAAAGAAGATGGACTAATTGATCCATGCAGACCTTGGCAAGTTCTACATATGCATTCACATTTCTTCCATCCTTAGAATAATAATCAAAATCTAAGTCAAAATCAGCTCAAGTATATAACGATTTGCCCATAATTGACCTAATTTCCCCCTCAATGCATAATTTCTTTTAGATGATAATGACTCTTCCCCTTTTTTTTTGTATGTTCCCTCCTTCCTTTCTTATCCTCGCCTCGTCATCATGAAGTTTTTGCAAATAGCCTTCATCGGGGTTTGAAAATTTTCTCCATTTACAATAGCTACCCCTTATGCTCCTATCACAGCTTTTGTGCTTTTATGAGAGCTTCTATGCTGCTATCAGAGCACGTATGCTACTATCACATATTTCCTTGCTTCTATCACGATTTCGCATGCTAAACATAAGTTTCTTGCTCTACTTTCTTTGTAACAACAACATCCCGCATCATTGTTTACATTTTGAAATTTGAGAAAGAGATTTAAATTCTTCAATCAAGCTTATCTCGACTTCAATCCGCATGAACTCAACAAACTCCTATATAAATTGATGTGAAAAATATCTGAAATCATGCCCTTGATTTTGAACAAACAAAATAGTATTTATGAGCATTTTAAACATTTCGATCAATAAACTGCTCAACATTTCATACAGAGCTTTAAGGGCATGCTCACATCATCCAACGTATTTTGATATTTTCCTATAAATCCGATGTGGATGCATAGAGAAGAATTTTCAGACCTTTGAAAGTAGCATAGAATATAGGTAAAGTTTATAAATTTCAAAGAAGCATATGCTCTTATCTGTGAATTTTGCTCCTATCAGCGAAATTTGTTGCTATCAATCTGTAGTAATTATTCTTGGAGAATCGTCAAACTTCACATGACAGATTCTCTTACCACCTTCATGTTCCTGTAAAAAAACATAATAATTTATGCGAGATAGTTTGTATATCAATAACATATCTTCCTTCAATTTTTGGATCAAACTTGCCTGCAATATCCCTCGTGGTCCATCTCAGAAGAATCGTGACAAGTTGGAGATGTGAAAAGCTAATTCTGGTGTCAAGCGAAACAACATCGGATTCGGGTCACTTTCGTTTTTGTTATATGATCGTGTTAAAACATGCTAATCCATGTCAAAAATTGCCTACTTGTCTACATGAGTATACTTAGATGAGCCTACATACGAGAGACACGTAGCGACACCATCCAATGGCCGCTGCTCGAGCAGTTCGCTAATTCTCGCTCAATTATAGAAGCCTAAACCTAAAAGGTCAACCTCCAATAGAGGTTAGGCCGAATCCTCCTGTAAAGCCAGAAAAATCTACTTTGAGATTGAAGGTAAGCCCAATACGTGTATCAAAGAAGCCCATTTCAAAGTTCCGGTGCCATCTTTATTACTTGCCACCGATATTCCAACAGAGCTTTTATGATACACAAGCATGCGAAGTTACACAGATCGGTGACTTTCTTGCCTATGTGAGTATTGAATAGCTACCATATAGTTTGGTTCTTTATTTACAAACATGCTGAGTGCGTACTACATATTCTATTCCAAAAAATTATGATAGGACAAGATAAAATATCATTCAATTTTAATGAGCCAAAAATGCCCGTGACATAGGCATTTGCGTACACCACAAAAATGAATATGAATGCGTGCGTGTTGGGGGTCTTTACTCCAATGTATAACCCAAAAAATCATAAAGTCCAATACTTAGCTTTAGACATATCTGAGTTTAGTTCAGAATTCTATTATAATTTGTAAATTACCAAAAAAAAAAAAAAGGATAACTTCAAATTTAAATATAACAATTCTCTTCAAGATCCAGTATGTTAAATGCTAGAATTATTTGCAATAACAAATAATCAACTAGAAGTTACCAATTAGATCTCTCAAATGTTTAAATTTACAGTTCAAAGTCATAAGCGAGAATCCCAATTGGATTTCAAAGTTAACCGCCATCCACACCTGAAACATCAGTGCACCATGTACTGTTATAAAACCAACTCCTTTGGCTAATTTTGGACCTTGTAAGTTCTAAACTGCTACGTCCGGAGTCACTGCGGACCACTGCAACCTCAGGATGTTAAGAATCCAATGGGTATTCCTTCCTCATGAGGAAGAAAAATATAGGGGAATTAAAGAGGAGTTGGGTGTGTGGGCGCTGGCGCAATAAAATAAGGAATGTAATTCAGTCAGCCCATCTAGGTTACCGGGTAAGTGGGGCAACCCCAACTCAGAGAAAGAATACCTAATTCTTTATTTTATTTTAGGGCAAAAAAGTAAAAGAAGAAGAATCTACCGATACCGCCGTCCCACGCGTGATTTTCTAGTCTCTAGCCTCTTCAGTCGCTCCGCTCCTGAGGATTTGTTAATCGAGAAAGAAATAATATCAAGAAAAAGTACTCAATTACTCACTTCTCTTCTAAGTTGTTTGGCAATAGTAAACACCCATCCATAGATTTCTAGCTCTGAAATAGTAAGTCTGAGGTCAATGAGATAATGCCAATAATTGCCGGACCCTAGCCTTATTTAAGCATATCTTATCCACCACTTTTTACCTCCGGATGATTCCCTTTCTCGAAGCCTCTATCAAAATCAAAAGTGGACTGACTTTGTTTACAAAGGCTTTGGTCGTTCTTGGAAACATGATACACGAGAACAATATGAACGCGTCTCGTCTCCACCCGTATCCTATTGGAAATTTGGAACCAACGAACACACACATATTTAATCACATTTCATCCAACAGCTTAAGTTTTTAAGTAATTGACAGCAATCTCACAAAATTTTACATAATATTGGAACAAATTGTCCTAGACTAAAATCTCATCTACATATGTGTGCGTGTGTGAGAGAGAGAGAATAATTAATTATCAAACAATGCTTTCATGTAACAACTTAAATTTTTAGAAGAGAAAATTGTTCTAAAAGTTCTAAAGATATTGCATTTTTGCTAATTCAGTGATAAATCTTTCAATTTTGCTAGTTCATTCCTAAACCTTTGTACTTCTTGCCAATTAAGTCCATTCAACCAATCTTGGCTGAAAATTACTAATGTGGCCGATCGACGCAAATGTGGTGTTTGATGATATTTTAATAATTTTTTTTGCATTTTTAATGTTTTTTCATCTTCTTCTTCTTTTTTCACTTTTCTCGTCTTCTTTTTTATGGGTTTAGGGTTAGGCCAGCGAGGGTTGTTGGCTGACCCTTGCCAACCTTGGGTGAGGGTGTCGCCACCCTTGCTAAGCCCTAGAGGGTCGCAAGCCCTTGCCTAGAATCGCGAGGGCCGCAATACCCTTGCTAGATCTGGCTAGGCGAGGGCTCACCGGCCCTAAGCAAGGGCCCCGAGCGAGGTTGCTACCCAGCCCTCGCCTAGCCATATCCAACAAGGGGGTTGTAGCCCTCACCGATTCTAGGCGAGGGTTTGCAAACCCTCGATTTCGCCAGTGAGGGCATCATAGCCCTCACCTAGGGCCGGTGAGGATCAGTCAACCCTCAACTGTGGCTGGCAAGGGTTGGCCGTTAACCTCCCTTGCCCTAAAAAAAGAGAAGTAAACAAAAAATCAAAATTCAAAAAAATTATTAAAGTGTGCCGTGTCAATGCTAGCCAACCACATTAGTAATTTCTGGCCAAAATTGGTTGGATAGACTCAATTGGCAAAAATTGAAAAAATTTAGGACTGAATTGATAAAAGTGTAATAAATTTATGACTTTTTGAACAATTTTCCCATTTTAAGAATAGTTGGTAGTAATCTCATAAAATTACACATATCTACATACATTTTAGAATTTGATTGAGAAATTATCTCTGCCAAGAAAATTCCAAAGAGTTGGTCAAGATGACTGAGACTAGCTATTATCATTGGAACTTGTTTTAACATTTTATAATCAGTTCCAGTATAGGACGAAATATGCTAGGGTATTACCAACAATGAGTTATATTCAATCATGAAATGTTGTATCTAATGTTGAATGTTTGATATATTCAATTACTTGGACTCGGGTGCAGCAAAAATGAGAGATATAACTTGTATCATAATGGATTGTTAGAGTCCGGTAAAGGTAATCTACTCTGCAAGCCAAAGTCCCTTTCTTTTCTTGTTCAATGGATGCTGATGCTGCTTCGATCCAAGGATTGCATGCCAAGTTTTAATCCGCAAGGTGTGGGGGCCTCCTTTACATTCTGATACAGGCAAAAGTCTTGCATTGAGCAATTAAGGAGATATTATGAGGCTTATAATGAGTTGATTTCTCTCTCTTGGCAAGCTAGCTGTCCGGGATGAGTTCTTGCACTCTTAGGCCCTGCATGGTAACACTTATGAAAAGTGTTTATGAACACTTTTTCTGTTTTTTTGTTCCAGGGAACAAAAAAAGAACAGAAACGCGTTTGTTTGCGTTTCTGTTCTTTTTTTTTTTTTTCGTTTCTGGAACAAAATTGAAACAGAAATCAGAAACAACTTTTTGTTGTTTCTCTACTCCAGAAACACTTCTGAGAAACCAAAAAAGAACAGAAATAAAAAACACAATTGGAACCAAACGGGAACAAAGCGAAGCTCGTGCGAAGCCCTTCTCCTTCGTGCCCGTGCGAAGCTCGTTCTCTCCCCCGACGCCTCCCCTCTCCGGCGCCTCCCACTCGGGCGGACTCTCCGGCGACTCCCCCCTCCGGCGACTCTCCGGCGCCTCCCCACTCCGCTCACTCCCCGGCCGCGGTGGTGCTCCGTCAACCGGCCGAAGCGCGCCCGGATCCGGTAGGCCCATTTTGCTCCTCCATCTCCGTTCGAAGAAGTCGAGCTCCGCGACACCCACATTCGCCGACCACCGCCGGACGCTCGCTCGAGCCTCAAGCCCCTCGATCGATCAGGGCCTCCCCAGATTCCGTCGCGTCTCGTCGCGCGGAGCGCTTCGAAGCCTTCCCTAGGGCTCGGATCTCGCGGTTCTTCGCCTGGATCGATCCTTCGATTCGGAGGTAAGCGCCTCTCTAATCCGTCAGCGCCGCGGTTCTTGTCCGGTCGGTCGCGCCGCGATGCGGTTGCGGATGATTCGCATTGCCTCGCTCTCTCGCGAGGAGTGATGGAATTCTGTCTCGGTGGATCGGAGTCGGTCTCTTTTTTTTTTTTTTTTTTTTTTTGTCGTTTAACTGTAGAAATCTTCGATTTGCATTGAGGTCTGTGTGAGTGCGGGTTTGGTTTCGGGAGCGAAAATGGGAGTCGAAACGGTGATTTTCGTGCGGTTAATGGTGAAATTCGATCCGGATGCGGGAATTTCTTGTAGTCTAGTTTAGGTCTCGTTGGGGTTGGATGGTTGGGGCATTGCTGTTTACTTGCATTTGCTGCGCGGCGATGATGCGTGCGAATCCGATGGGATCCTTTGAAATTTTGTGTTGCGGTGGTTATGTTTCAAAGAGGTCTCCAAGACCCAGTCGAAATTTTCAAAAAATGCCGGTAAAGACAGCGCAATCATCTTTTCGGGATCGGACGCGGAGTTTCATAGTATAGCGGAGAGATTGAAGAAGTCGGTTTCTTCGGGCCGGGACCAAATGGACCAAGCGGCGGTTCAAGACAGAAGAACGACGATCGGAGTTGCTCTTCAATCCGAGTTCAATCGGAGGGCTTCGAAAATTGGGTTTGGGATACATCGACGTCCGAAGCTTGCAAAGTTGGCGAAATGTAAAAGCATCCAAATTGTTCAGAACTAGCATTTGCTTCATCTGCAGGTTATAATTACATGTCCGATTTATGGCTAGGCAAAGCATATTTTGGTCTTTTCTAAGTAGCATTGTTACATTTGGCATTGTTTAGAGTGACCTCAAAGGTGTGACAGTTTGCATGGGTTGTGGTTTTGCATTATAGATAGTTGCCCCACTAAGATTTCTCTAGATGACCGATTAACTACATTTGCATTTGCGGTGGCAAAGAGAACCTCGGTTTTTTTATATTTCTTATTGTACGAACTTTACTTATAATTTTTTTTTTTAAAGTATGCTTATATTATTATGTGGGAAATATTTTTCTTCACTCACCATTATCAAAATTAAATTGATGACAATTTCATGAGAATGAGAATTCAATCAAGTTTAAATGTTATAAAAATCAAAAATAAAAAAAGCACTTGAAAAAAAATTTGATTCTAACTTTAGATTTTAAATTTTCTACCAAGTATGAAAAAATTTGTCTTCACTCACCATGAAAAAAATAAAATTAATGAGCATTTCATGAGAATGATAATTCTCATCTCGTTTAAACTTTATTTAGAAAAAATCATTTTTAAAAAAAATTAAAAACAGAAATTTTGTACAGTTTACCAAACGTGTTTGTTCTTTTTCTATTCTAGGAACAAAAATTAACTGCGAGGTTACCAAACATGTTTTGTTCTTTTTTTATTTCAAAACAGTTTTTTTTTTTACACTTACCAAACACGTTTCTTTTGTCAAAAAGCGCTTTTGCAACAGAAACACTTTTTTTTGTTCGCTCGTTCTTAACAAAAAAAAAACGTTAAACGTTACCAAACGCACTCTTAACGCATCAATATAGTATTAGGGCCACTCCTTAGACGCTCGCCTTCTGACACTTTGTCTCGGGGCCTGTGTACGACGTCGTATAATCCTGAGGAGGGGAAGGCAAAGAATGGTGCAGGCTAAGGTTTCACGTAGAGTAACGAAAGAGATATCCTGGGACCTACAATGGGTTGGATTCCCTCACCATCAATAGAAGGAAAAGCCCCTCACTCCACTTTTTCCTTCTGCCCTCGTTACGGTGCACCATGCATACACACTGCCGTCGGACGTCCTTTTCTCGAAAGACGTCGCATTACCTATAAGTCACTTTCGTCTAAAATCTTCAGCACCTAAACAAACGGAGACCGACGCGAACCTCGGCACGTGTCCGCGGTGGATAATCATTCATCATCATCATCATCATCTATGCACATGGTCGTGGAGACAAATGGAAACAATTAGCCGAACAAATCAGGAGGCGCCCCTCGTTTACTCGTCAGCGATACGTAGGGATGGGGTTGCAATGGGGGCGGGAACGGGGATCACGGCCCCAGTCCCCGCCTCGCTGCAAAGGGAATTTGCCCCATCCCCGTTCCCAACCACCCCCCCGGCGAGGAATCTTGCATGGGGCAAGGATGCTGTGCGGGGCTCTGTCCCGTTGTAGGATAAAAAATACGAACCATATCTTTTAGTCGATCGATGAATAAGTCCCTGTTTTAACATGTATCTTGCGAAGTCAAGCCTCACCAGCTTGGCCTCACCAAGTAATTAGACGAGGCTCACCCTCATCGGATATTTATTGCCAATCATAGGTAAGGTTGAACCCACTAGAGGTGTACAAAATGGAGTGCCTGAACTATGAACCATCCAGACCAATTTAATCCAGTTTTAGGTTCCTAAAAGTAGAGGGGAACCAAACCGGATTGACTACATATACTGTTTTATTATTTCTTTAAAAAGAAAAAGTAACCAGCTTACTTTTTTTTATTTCTTCATAACATAGAGCATCAAGTAGAGAGGAAGAAGGGAAGAAAAGAAAAAGAAAGAAAATAATATATATATATATATATATAAACACAATAAAAACATTAGAAAAATAAATATTAAAAATTATCCATATTAGCATTGGTTGCGCCATGTCGAACGATCAATGCTCACATAAGCAATTTTCAGTCAAAATTAATCAGATAAATTCAAATGACAAAACATGAAAAGATTTGAGACTAATTTGGCAAAAGCGTAATAAATATAGGATTTTTTGGACAAATTTTCCTCAATCGTTTACAACATAGAAATAATGAAAGATTTTTTTTATCTGTTCTTTCAATAAACTGTAATATAGGTACAAATAAGTATAGTAGGGATATATGACTTTCATCATTTAGTAGCATATTTTATTATAATCTATGAATTAAAGCAAACTTAATGATTATTTAGTCAAGCAATAAAAAGACGCGCACATGAATAGTGGAAAATTATAATTTTAACAGGATAATTTTGATCGGTGCTACTTCCACTCCCTTATTGGCTCTTGACACCAATTTTTTTTTTTTTAATGCCTAGGGAACCCTATACAGCCGGCAGCCGACAGGTAAACCCTGGGGTGACACTAGCGGAGGACCTACCACCCCGACATCATGCTTAAGATCTCGTGTGTCCCGCGAGATTCGAACTCCTTCGTCCTGGGTAGACATCATGGGAGCTATTATCCAGCTAAGCCACCGCAGGCGATGGTCTCTTGACACCATTTTTACATTGAATTAACTATATTAACCCTTCCAGATCCCACTCTTGATTTAAGATTATTTCTTACTCTTTTTTTTTTTTTTTCTTTTGTTTTAATTATACTAGAGATCAAATTACACATGCTTCTCTCAAACAACATTCACTAAGATTAAATATGAGGCTTCTGTTGATTTAAGACTAAGGTTTTTTCCTTTTCTTTCTCCATTTGGAACACAATTGGTGTACCTCTTTTCCAAAAAAGAAAAATTATTTGGTAGATAGCTAACTAATTATTGTGTTTTTAACAAAAGAAAACTAATTATTCTATTGATGAGTGGTATATTTCTTTTTTATTTTGTACTAGGAAACTATTATTTAAAAAATAACTTAAGCATGAGTAAGAGTATAATCTTTGAGTAAATTGCATATAATGTATACATCAACCACAATATCAATCTTCTAGTAAATCCTCAAAAAATTGTACAAAAAGTCGAAGTAAAAATATTTATAATCATGAAGATAATCTAGGCGAATAAAGTAAACATTTGTATATAAAATTAATATTTTTTTACTCCCATATGTGATTAGTTATTGCTTATATTGTAATAATGAAAAATAAGTTCATGAAAAGACAAATATGAAGGAAACGTTGAAATGTGATGGCCGTAGAAGAAACAACTAGGGTGAAAACAGTTATTTGGAAGGACATGGGTAAATTTTTATTTTATTAAAATTGAAAAAAAAAAAAAAGACAACAGATAAGAAATAATCGTAAATCAATAGTGGAATCCGTGAGGGATAAATTAATCAATTCAATATGATATGAGGTATCGTGAGCTATAAATGGATGGAAATAGCGCAAGCATAATTTTTTTTATCAATAAAGATGAGCAACTGAAGGCATTTTCTTGATCCTTGAAGTTGTGAAATTATTGCTTTCACTCGTTCTAGCTCTAATAAGTGATATAGCCAGTTCATTCAAATTAAAATCGAAGATGCACCATGATCCTTTTTTCTCGGGATAATTTTGAATCAACTCCTTTCACAGATCAAACCATCCATCCGTGCTAATATTAAGCCAAAACTGGGGGGTTTGATCTCTCTTTCCAATAATATTTTCACTTATAGTAATGATGAGGTCGCCCTTTCTTCTTCCTGTTTTTTTACCTCTGCATTAAGAACATCAACTTGAGTAGTTGGTGTTTGGTAACAAGATTTTGATGTGGTTTTTTCTTTAATTATGGTCGTGCCCATAATTAGATTAAAGTAATCCAGAAGATAACTTCAAGTGATGGGGATCGAGTCACGTCATTACCGCCCCGGAATTAATTAGGATTATGACTTATAAGCTAGGTTTTAGTGCTTGCTGCCCAGGTGCTTGAACATAATAAATAATTAGCAAGTGCTATTATCCAATCGCGGCTTTGTGTTGGTGTAAAAATGACAAAATCGTGCCTGGCGCCTTCGAGGAAACGGTACCAGATAGAAAGAGAGCATGTCGATGATCCAATCGTGTAGTAGCTTGTCACTCAATTATTTGACACGGTCAATTAGCGATTTAGCATCCCTTTTGACGTTACGCGTTGCTAGCAAACGGACGACACGACTTAAATTCGCCTTCCCAAGATACCCCCGGTCGCCAATTAAAAAAAAAAATCTAATATTTTAATCAATTCAACTGATATTCTTGATGGTCATTTTCGAGGCCATTGCTAAATATTTACGCGTGTATACCGTGTCTATCTTAGATGAAATTCTATGAAGTATAATCATCATATGTTTTGAGATATTCTTGTATATGACCCTTTATTTTTTCTTATAGCAAACATGATCATAAGTTGTTACAATAATATGAATGCTTTTATTTTTTTAATAGATATTCGAAGGCCAATTGTTCTTCAATTGTTTGCCTTAGATGAAATTTTAGTTAGTATAATTAATATATCTTTCGAGATATTCGGTTGTAAGGCCCTTTCTTTTCGTCCTTATACCAAATATATGATTGCATGCTGTCAAAATAATACGACTACTTTCATTGTATATAACAAATATTTGAGGGCCAATTGTTCGCAAAATCAAATACTTATATGATTTTAATTTTTTTTTATAAAATATCTAAGAATCCTCGACTCACCGAAATAATTTTTACACCATAGTTATCCTGTTTATCAACGATAAAAGAAATTAAAAAATAAAAAAACAAGTTCACACGGAAAGCTGTCCTAGCTTCGGGTTTTTTTTTTTTTTCTCTCTTCGGGGGGCTCAACTCAATTAATGTAATAATAGCTCGCGGGTAGCTTTCCCACCTACCGACAATTCCCATGGCTCCTCACCACTTTGTCGTCTTCCGGAAGACCTCCACCGCCATCCCCCATCCTCCTCGTGCAGTCTTATTCTGCGAAGTCTCGATCCATCCTCATTCATTTCGTCTTTTCTCTTCTCCGGAAATTGGCATTCGGGAAAAGGCAAATAAGACAAAAACGGAGGGCGGAATTGGAATATAAATATGCTCTGCTTGTAAGGAAAAAAGAGAACCAGAAATGCATCCACCGCGATCGAGAAAGCAGAGAGATGAATTACATGCAGAGAGGAGAGCCGTCTTCTTTCCTTCAAAAAGTAGCAAGAACAGAAAACACAACACCCCAAAAACACCAGATTGATCCGTGAAAGAAAGAAAGAAAGAACTTATGGGGGAAAATAAAGCTTGTGCCGATGAGGAAGAGAGCGAGAGACAGAGAGAAAAAAGGCTTTGCGTTTCTCGCTCTCCAACACGGCCTAAAGCTGTATCAAAAATTTCCCCGACCACAATATACGTGTTCCGAGCATATGATATAACTGGTAATAATAATACTCTAGTCGAATCGACAAGGAGCCAGCTCTCTGTCTCTCTGTATTCTTCTCTCTCTAGTCTTCGAAGCCAACTTTCTTCCAAATGGCGTTCCGGACGCGACGTAGATCTCTCCCCTTGAGCGTCCTCCCGACGCCCTCGTGGACAGACAGCGACGCGCCCCTCCTCCGCGCCAAGAACTCGTGCGGCGGGACCCTATCCCCGTCGTCCTCTAGCTCGCCGTCGCTGCCGCCGAAAACCTCGGCGCCCTCCCTCCCCGCTGGTGCTCCCCGTAGTCACCCTGCAGGATCTTGGCCCAGTCCGGTATGTTCACTGGCAACGACGCAGCCGCAGCCGCCGCCGCCGCCGCCTGCGAGGGGCCGGCCTCCGCCGCGGACGACGGCCTCCTCTGCAGCTTCTTCAGGGACCGGGGCTGGGGCTTTCTGGGGTCGTAGGGAGCGTCGTCGTTGGAGGACCAGAGGAGATCGGACTCGTCGAACTCGAAGACGGCGTCGTCGGGAGCATAGGGGCGGCTGTGGGCGGGCGTAGGCCGGGAGATCATTCTCGAGGCGGCCATTGCTGAAGTTCTTCAAGTGTGAACGAGGGAGGAGAAGGGAGAAGGAGGAGGTGGAGTGTAGGAAGTTTTGTTCTGCTGCAGGGTGGTGGCATTTTTATAGTTGCGTCGTATGGAGTGATGTGATCTGCTAATTAAGGATAATCTTTTCTCTCTCTCTCTCTCTCTCTCTCTCTCTCTCACCGGTTTGGACCCACGAAGAAGTCTCTCAGAGCTATTAAATAATGACTCGAAGACGACGACCTGCCGTGGGTCTTCTCCTTCAGCGGGGGGAGCTACCACATGGGATCGGCACTCGGCACAGCTCAGCTCAGCTCCTCTGCAGATTGCTTTTACCAGATCCATGCAAGCAAAAAGAAAATGCTAATTAAATGATAGTATTATCGATTCATCATTGCGTTTCTCTTAAACCCAATAAAAAGAAATTGCATAACCCAAAAAAAAAAAAAAAGAAAAATCCGATCGTGACAGAGTTTGAAAATGGGAAATATCGAGATATGCCGTTGCCCTTCGCATGTGCAAATTTATTACGATGAGATGAATCATATTTGTGCGCGTGTGTGTGGCATATTTCAAAGTTTCACTCCCGCATGTAGTTTGCATCGTTGACTTTGAAATTGTTCTTGTTATTTCATTGAATCGGTATTTTCCCGTTGCTCAATTGATCCATCCATACATTACATAATAATAAAGATAATTAAAATCCCGTTACATATTTAGAAATACAAGATTTTAAGGCCAATCAATACCAATTATAAAGCAATGATTAGCAAAATTTGCAAATCGGGTTGTGAATGAGACGTCATGATAAGCCGAGCCAAGTACCCCAAACTGGGCGTGCAATCAATAGGTTCTCGGCACCATTTTGACATATTCTAATTCGCATCATTTATAGATGTCCTATTGGCTAAGCAATTAAGTGGATAATCCCATTGGAGATAAAAACAAATATCCATGAATAATGACTCCGGAAGAGGGAGGACCTCACGCAATACCCCAATTCGTCAAAAGCGCGCCCTTTGATCGCTGAAGAATGACACGACGTGACCAACATCAAGATAATAACGTGACTAGTAATTGCACACGCGTCGACACGTGGAACGGACCAATAAAAATTAACTTCGACTTTCGGATTTCGTTTCGCCGTTCCGACGGAGTGGAAAAAATGGGTGAGAGATTAGCAATAGTAAATGGATAGGATAGACGACGACGACTTTATCCGCCGGTTCCTCCTCGAGAGTCGCGCGGGACACGTGGGCCAATGGGTGGTGTCACCGGCCGTGGCGGATTTCCTTTGCACACAGGATTTTAGGGAGGGCGGAAAGGTAATTGTCATCTCTAACTTTAAGACACCAACGTTTCTCGGAAGTTTCGCGTAGCGTCAAGTCGCGGGTGGGGGGCCCCACGCCGTTGCGTCACGACCAATCCGGATGGAGATGTCCGTGTTGCGACACGTCACCGGGCGCGGGCTCCGCTCTTCTTTCTTTTTTTCCTTTTTATTTTCTCCCTCTTTTTTTTGTCGCGACGCGGGAAGTCTATGCGAGGATTAAATGAAATAGCTTGGTCAGGCGGATGACTTGTCCGACCCCGTAACAATTCGACAGCTGGAGAGCTTTAATTGACTGCGGTAAAAATTAAAAAAATTTAACGCCCGTGGGGGGAGGGGTGGTGGGTTTGCCTTTATTGTTTTTCCATTTTCGCTTTTTAAACTTCTACTTCTTTTGTCAGCAATTCAAACTTCTGCCTCTACGGATGTCACGGGAGTTTGTTTTTGCTTAAGGAAAAGTCAAAAATTAGATTTTAATTTTCCCGTCAGAAAATCGAAGTACTTTTTAAAAAAAAAATGGGTTAATACTTTAAAAAATCTCAAACTGATATACTTGTGACAAATTTATCCAAAATTATTTTTTTGAACATGAAAAACTCCAAGCTGGTACACCTGTATAAAAAAAAACCCTAAACAAATGCATTTATGACAAATTTACCAAAAAAACTAATTTATTCGACCATAAAAAACCTCAAACTAGTAAATTTGTAACTAATATACCTTCCGAAAAATTAAATTAATACCACAAAAAAATCACAAAAATTATAAATTGTGACAAAAGCAGTGTAAAATCCCAAATTTATATGTCGGTCAATTGTCACGTATTATTTAACTTTATAATTTAACAAGAAAATTTAACTAAAACTAACATATGGTAAAATTGTCACAAGTGTACCAGTTTATGGTAAATTTGTCAAAGGTATACCAGTTTGGAGTTTTTTTTGTCAAAAAAATAGTTTATGGTAAATTTGTTATAGGTGTACCGGTTTGGGATTTTTCAAGATATTAATCCAAAAAAATTTAAGCAAATTTGCATATCGATATATTCCCATTTAGATTTCAAATTTGTTTGACGTTGTCTATTTATCTTTCTTTCTTTTCTTTTTTTGTCAATGTAATCTTTACCTTGTATATACTTTTGTTCAAATTAATCTTTTTCTTTTTTGATGAAAAATGCAAATGAAGATGCTGATGCTGACTATCGTATTGGCACCATGTCATTGCTACAAATAACCGAAGGAGATAGATCTTTTTGTTTGATCATGTGTCGGGCAAAATTTGATTTTCAAACTCTTTTAAACCAAATGCACGGTAAATGCGACTTAGGGCTTAATTGAGAATTTGTGGTATTAAAAGGGCATCATGGGCCGCTAATTTATCCCTTATGTAGCCAGACCCCTAGCCTCAGCCTCTGGCTAACGCCCTTAAACGAGCCACCTGGGGAGTTTATTTTTGTTGTAGCTGCATAGGCAATTTAGGTTTTTAATCGACCAAGTTAGCTATGTTGATTGGCAGGAATTTCCATGTGATTTTCAGCTTACGTATTAGGTGTTGTAGCCAACTCGAACCTAGGACTTGGGAAGGTTCAATGAACCGGGAAATCTGCAAACTAGCAACTTCCGACTTGTAAGAGGTTTAACACACCACAAGAGTTATGTCAAATTTTATAAATATCCATGACGAAATTATTTTTAATTAAGCATGTCTTACGAATGACATGAGTGCGCTTATTATTAACTTGAATCTTTATTTAAATTGAATAAGTCAAATGTTTAAAGGCATACGATCCAGCATGTCTAACTTTCTCTAATTTTATTTTCTTTCACCTCATCTTTTCCAGCTTGGAAAAATGTGGAGAAAGGCAAATGACGTCGCGGCGAAAATGGGTGAGAAAATTATTTAGATTATTATTTTTTTTAAAGAACATTTCCTTCATTTTTGGCACGATAACTTTTCTCTTCAAGTGTTTTTTTAAGTCTTCCCTATAGAATACATAAATATTAAATTACACATTCATCTAACTATTCAAAATTTTAAAATAGTTGACATTGATTTTATAAAATCTTTCATATTGTCAAAGTAAATATCTGATTTTTTCTAGACCTTGTTAGAAGATATGCAATATTCTCTTTGGAGATTGTAATTTGATCTGATTGTGTACATATCAATTAGAGATTAGATACACATCTAGATTGATACATAGGATTCTTTATTTCCATTAATTGTACATCTCTAGCTCTATTTACATAGGATATGTACAGATTACACTTCGATTAAGGAAATACAGAAAACCTTCACTCCTTTCTCGATCGCTCCTTCTTCACCTTCGGTTTCTTTCATGGTATCAGAGCCTTAGGCTTCTGATTTGCTTCCGCTCTCTTCTTCGTCAAAACAGTTCTTCAACCTACAAGAAAGGGGGACTTGTTTGGCATTAGAATTAATATCCGAAGGTTTCTTTTTACTCACCATGACCTCCCCGCAAACCGGCATCTCTCGTCTCCGAAACTCACCGACCGAAGAAGTAATTCCCCATGATCCGCAGGCTGATCTTCAACCTGCAACACTTGCAGTCACAAGTCAGCAGACTCAACCTCAACCCCCTCAGTGGCGACCCACGCAGACTCAGTTCAATGCGGGGCAACCCTTGGCGGGTCAACCATACCAGTGGATTCCATATCCACTCTATTTCGGGGCAAGCCCGAATCCATCATCGTCTGCATATGTGGGTCCCCAGAGCTACGTCCAAACCGATGGAGGCCCACCAAACACAAACGGGGCAAACTCAGCCATCGGATCGGAGCAGTTGAGCGGGTCGGGAGAGCCGGGTATGGGAACAAATCCCTACCCGTGTTTTTATCATGCGGGGTATCCAATTGGGGCGAACATCGGGTCAAGGAAATACCTACCCGAACCTCGCACCGGCTTTCTACCGTTTCCGGCGGCGGCGCTCGTCGGACGACCGTAACCCGGCGATCCATTGTTCGTCTCTAATGCCGACGGACCAGAATTGCGGCTCATTAGCCAGCAATTGACCGGGCCAGAAAAATTACACAAGATGGTCGCGGGAGTTCCGGCGCGCCCTAGCAACAAAAGATAAAGACGGTTTCCTCGACGGAACCATTCAAGTCCCCATAGATGAACGTCGGCCCGACTGCGGAGGAAGAACAACCGCCGATCCGAACTCGGATCGGCAATTGCGTCTCCTCCAAGGTCGCGGCCGGACTCCCACCAACAGAAGACGCAAAAGAAATGTGGGAAAACATACAGGAAATATACGGGAAGTTGGACCAGGCAAAAATTTTCAATCTCATGCAAGATCTCGGTGAATTTAAACGGGGTAATATGACGGTCACCGTTTTCAACAAACTTTCCTCTCGTGGAACAATCTCGAAGCAGCTGAGGAGAAGCTCGAGGGACCGGAATCCACACTCAAACAATACAAATCCATCAAAGATAGGGAGAAAGCTACACGCTTTCTCCTCATTTTGAATGAAACGTACCTCGGATTTCGCTCACAGATCCTCGCCATGGATCCCATGCTGCCGATTGGGCAGATTTTTCAATTGGCCGTGCGGGGAAAGAGAGTCGGCGACACGCGACGTCGCCGGACCACACCGGAGCGGCGAAAGCATCGCACTCGCGCGCTCGGTGATCGGCGAGACGCGGCCTCCGAACCCTAAACCTAGATCGCGAGAGAGAGAGACGAGCGGCGAAATTAGGGTTCACCGAAGAATCCAGGGTATTTAAACCAGACCGGATGGACGGCCAGGATCTGTCCCGAGGATCGGACGGCTTGCAAGCTTTTGATCGCTCGATCGGATCCAACGGTGGACAACCGCTCGCGTCAAAAGGATCGGACGGCCAGATCTTCGCTGCAATAAAAGGAATGGACGGTCAGATGCTTGCCACGTCATCAAGAAATTTCGGAAGAAATTTTAAAGGCAAGAATAAATTATTTTGTGATTACTGCAAACGTACTAATCACTCAATTGATAATTGCTGGAAGTTGCACGGAAAGCCTGGTGAAAAAGAAAAAAGGATTTCATCAGCTTACCAAGTTACTGGGCCGACCGGTAAAAAATTTGACCAGCCCATCTCATATAGTCAGTACAATTAGTTGATGGAGGCAATTCAAAAAATGGACACAACCAACAGAGGAGCAAGTTTTTCAGGTATTATTCATTGCTTGATTAATTCAATATCCAGAAAGACGTGGATAATTGATTCAGGGGCAAGCGACCATATTATATGTGACAGGGGATTTTTCTCAAGTACAAATGACAGATTGAATTTCCCTATTTCTGTGCAATTGCCCAATGGGAATATTACTCATGTTCATGAAACAGGGACAGTCAATCTCAGCTCACAAATTACTCTTAGAAATGTTCTTTATGTCCCAAAATTCCAATTTAACATGATTTCTATGTCCAAAGCTTGTCAAGAAAATTCATGTCAAGTCTTTTTCAATGCTGATGCATGTTTCTTTCAGGACCTTTCGACTGGGAAACTGATGGGCTTGGGTAGTCTCTCTGAAGGTCTATTTTTCTGGAATAGTTTTTCAAGTAATTTTCCCTGCAATTATTTGAATAAGTAATCATTGTGTAACCTGACTACCAATGATAGAAATTCCATTATGCATTTGAGATTGGGCCACAGTGCTTCTTTTCCCTATTCACATTGTCATATATGTCCTCTTGCTAAACAATCCCGTTCACCTTTTCCGTCTAGTAATACTCGAACTAGTGAGATTTTTTCATTAATTCATGTGGATATCCGGGGGACCATACCACACATTAAATCATGACGGGTCTCGATATTTTCTCACTATAGTCGATGATTACTCTCGTGCTACTTGGACCTTCTTGATGCAATCTAAAAATCAGACATATTCTCATTTGAAGAGCTTTATCTCACTCTCAAAGAATCGTTTGGCAAATCCATACAACGGATCCGTTCCGATAATGGGAGAGAATTCTTCAGCCATGATTGCTCCTCACTATTTACTACACATGGCATACAACATGAAAGCTCCTGTGTCTATTCACCACAACAAAATGGCGTGGTGGAACGGAAACATCGTCATCTATTAGAAGTCGCACGAGCCTTAAAGTTTCAAGCATCAGTTCCAGACAATTATTGGGGAGATTGTGTGGTCATGACCACTTACCTAATCAACCGAATGCCAACTCAGATTCTTAAAGGGAAAACTCCTTTTGAGCTACTATTTGGGAAGAAACCGAGAACTCCAAAGCATCTCAAGGTCTTCGGTTGTCTTTGTTTTGTTGCAACAAGTGGGGCCAAGAGATAAATTCAGTCCACGTGCTAGGAAATGCATCTTCATGGGATATCCCAATTTAAAAAAGGGATATCGGGTTCTTGACATTTCCACAAAGGAATTTCTGGTAAGTCGTGACGTCATCTTTCGTGAAGATGTTTTTCCCTTTTCTGAGCAAACAACTTCAGATACAAACACAGGAATGACAGCTCCTTCCCATAGCGGTTTTTCTGATGAAACAGTGCCTCAAGGTCATGCCTATATACCCATGGAAGAATCAAGGTACATTCCTTCCACTGATTCAATTCTTCCAGTATCAACACCAACACCTGTTGAGAGCACCGATCGCTCAGAAGAAAATTTAGAATCACGACTCGAAGATTCCCATGATGCTGAAGAAAATCAGCATATAGAGTCGGAACCTACCAAAGGTGACAAATACAGACATGACTCCTCCAAGGCGTTCTGGTCGCACCACACGACCTCCTACCTGGACTAAAGACTATATCTGTGCAACTCATTCTCCAGGTACTCAATATCCAGTCTCATCATATGTTTCCTTTCATAGATTATCACAGGAACATAGATGTTGCATTAGTCGCCTATCAGAAGAACAGGAGCCATCTAGTTATGATGAGGCATCCATTAAACCAAAATGGCAACAGGCCATGAAAGCGGAACTTCAAGCCTTGGTTGAGAATAAAACATGGGATCTTGCTTCATTACCCCCTGGTCGCAAGCCAATTGGCTGCAAATGGGTCTACAAGATCAAATATCGTGCTGATGGCTCCGTTGAAAGATACAAGGCACGGTTGGTTGCCAAGGGATTCACACAAAAGGAAGGCTTTGACTACCACGAGACTTTTTCTCCGGTTGCTACCGATGTTACGGTTCGTTCTTTTTTGTCTGTTGCTGCTATTAATAATTGGAATCTACATCAAATGGATGTACATAATGCTTTCTTGCACGGGGATCTTGATGAGGAAATTTATATGGACATTCCTCAAGGCTTACGGAGACAGGGGGAGAATAGAGTATGTCGTCTCCGCAAATCCCTCTACGGATTGAAGCAAGCATCCAGACAATGGTATTCCAAATTTGCAAATGCTCTGATATCAGCAGGTTTCAAGCAGTCTAAGCATGACTATGCTTTATTCACACGAACTAAAGGTATGTCATCCATTTATTTAATGATATATGTCGATGACATACTTCTTATGGGAAATGATAAGGCTGCCATAGACAATTTCAAAGATTATTTACATGCTACCTTTCACATTAAAGACTTAGGAGCACCTAAATATTTTCTTGGAATTGAAATTGCTCGATCGATCAAGGAATCTCTCTTAGTCAACGAAAGTTTGTCTTAGAAATTATATCGGAAGCGCGGGCCTATCGGGTTGCGGACAGCTGTGATTCCTATTGAGCGGAACACTAAGTTGACTATCGCATAATATGATAGGGATGTATCACGAATGATGATCCCATACTCAAAGATCCATCAAAGTTATCAAAGACTTGTCGGGAAGCTCATATACCCGACCATGACTAGACCGACATCTCTTATGCGTATGAGACTCTTAGTCGGTTCATGCACAGTCCAAAACGATCTCATTTGGAAGCTGCGTTGAAGGTTGTGAAGTACTTGAAAAAGTGTCCAGGACTTGGAATTCTTCTATCCAAACAGTGTGACATGAAGATGAGAGCATCGTGATGCGATTATGCTACATGTCCTACTAGTCGAAGATCGATCCTTGGATACCGCATCAAATTAGGGGATTCGCTCCTCTCATGGAAGACCAAGAAACAACCTACCGTATCCTTGTCTTCGGCCGAAGCTGAGTATCGATCTATGGCGAAAACTACTTGTCAAGTGGTGTGGATACGAGGATTGCTTAAAGACCTCGGAATACAAGTACGAGGAGCGACAAAATTATTCTGTGACAATGATGCAGCTCTCAAATTGGCAGCAAACCCTATAGTGCACGAGAGGACTAAGCACATAGAAGTAGACTGTCACTTCAGACGAGACAAGATTCAAGAAGGGGTAATTGAGACAGAAGGAATTGGCACAGCAGAGCAGCCAGCAGACATCTTCACCAAACCCCTATGTCATCGACAACATGCATATCTATTGAGCAAGCTAGGCGTCTTGGATGTCTATAAGCCACCAGCTTGAGGGGGAGTGTTAGAAGATATGCAATATTCTCTTTGGAGATTGTAATTTGATCTGATTGTGTACATATCAATTAGAGATTAGATACACATCTAGATTGATACATAGGATTCTTTATTTCCATTAATTGTACATCTCTAGCTCTATTTACATAGGATATGTACAGATTACACTTCGATTAAGGAAATACAGAAAACCTTCACTCCTTTCTCGATCGCTCCTTCTTCACCTTCGGTTTCTTTCAGACCTTGTTTCCCTCCCCCATTAAATATGTACATGCTTAGTAACGAGAAAGGTGATAGAATATTTAATTATCAAATCATGCCTTTGTAACTTAATATTTTAATATAATTAGTAATGATTCTACAAAATCTTTCACTTCCCTTTAATTCAATCCTTCCCTTTCTTCTTTCATGCAAACAAGGAAAATTAACTTTCTCCATGATTCCCCTTCTAAAGCTTCTCTTTTCCCCCCGTGTCATCGCCCTCTACCGAATAAAGATTTAAAGCCATGTCAATTTTTTATCCCCTCATTTTCCTCGCTTTGACGGTATCTTCTAGCCAAGTTTTGACCACAAAAAACCTATATTTGCTGCTAAACCGAGGCACATCATTTTAAATCCGAACCACCGGCCATTGCAGCATGGATGGTAGAGCCTTTGTCCTTTATCCCTGAGGGACAAGGTTCGAAGCCGTTGCGAAGCAGGGAGGCTGAAGCACTATGTGGTGTCTTAAGTGGGACGTCGGGGGTGGTGGGTCTTCCCGCTTACGTGTTCCCCCAGGTTTGCTCGCCGGCTGCCGGCTGTTTGAGGTTCCTGAGTCACCAAAAAAAAAAAAAACATTTTAAATCCAACGTGTCTGTTGCTTTGCCGGAAACTGCGGAAGCATGCATGAATCCTTGCGTGCTACATTCCCTTAAAAATGATAATCACCAATAATTTTGACTCTATTTATCCATTAATTCGCACCACTAAATAACCGCCAACCTCTTACTTTAGTAAATCTTTTTGTAAACTTTACATTTTAATTTTACTACATGAAAACTTTTCATTATTCACAAATAGATCAATTTGATTGTTCATGCTCACTTCCACATTTATTCGGAGTTTGATGTTGATCTAAAAAAAATTTATTGCACAGCAAAGAGCACAAAATCAATCATACACGCGAACCTAACATGCCGAGACCTAGTATTATTAAACCAAAGTTCTCTTTCTCTCATTTATTGTATTTTCTGTTTAGCGCTCGTATAGTGATTAGTTTAGCTTCAATGGAAAGACATTATAAAATTTATCAAAGGAAAAATGATTATAAAGAAGTAAAAATAAAGAAGATAACGAAATCCAATATCCTCTAGAAATTGCACTCATTAAAAGTTGTCTTTACGGTGCAACAACCAACTTTATCATTGCATTATTTGTAAGGAAATAAATAAAATTCTTCTCTCATTTTCTATTTCTCAATTTAAAAAATGGTTTTTGATCAAATATCTACATAATATTTATTTCACGGAAAAAATTTGGTATAACATTTAAAATAAGAAAATAATGTCAAATACTATAATAAAAAAAGAGTATTTGGTGAAAAAAAAAAGAATTGGTATATACTTTTGTTCAAATTGATCTTTTTCTTTTTTTGGTGAAAAATACAAATGAAGATGCTGATGCTAACTATCATATCGGCACCATGTCATTGCTACGAATAACCGAAGGAGATGGATCTTTTTATTTGATCATGTGTCAGGCAAAATTTGATTTTCAAACTCTTTTAAAGCAAATGCACGGTAAATGCGACTTAGGGCTTAATTGAGAATTTGTGGTATTAAAAGGGCATCATGGGCCGCTAATTTATCCCTTATGTAACCAGAACCCTAGCCTCAGCCTCTGGTTAACGCCCTTAAACGAGCCACCCGGGTAGTTTACTTTTGTTGTAGCTGCTTAGGCAATTTAGGTTTCCAATCGACCAAGTCAACAGTGTTGATTGGCAGGAATTTCTATGCGATTTTCAGCTTACGTATTAGGTGCTGTGGCCAACTAGAACCTAGGACTTGGGAAGGTTCAAGGAACCGGGAAATCTGCAACCTAGCAACTTCCGATTTGTAAGAGGTTTAACACGCCACAAGATTTATGGAAAATTTTATAAATATCCATGATGAAATTATTCTTAATTAAGCATGTCTTACAAATGACATGAGTGCGCTTATTATTAACTTGATTCTTTATTTTAAATTGAATAAGTCAAATGTTTAAAGACATACAATACAACATGTCTAACTTTCTCTTTCCCCTCATCTTTTCCAGCTTAGAAAAATGTGGAGAAAAGGAAATGACATCGCCGCGAAAATGGGTGAGAAAATTATTTAGATTGTTATTTTGTTTTAAGAACTTTTCCTTCATTTTTGGCATGATAACTTTTCTCTTCAAGTGTTTTTTCAAGTCTTTCTGATCAAATACATAAATATCAAATTACACATTCATCTAACTATTTAAAATTTTAAAATCATTGATAGTGATTTTAAAATCTTTCATATTATCAAAGTAAATGTCCGATTTTTTCTAGACCTCGTTTATCTCCCCTATTAAATATGTACACACTTAGTAACGAAAAATGTGGTAGAATATTTAACTATCAAACCATGCCTTTGTAACTTAATATTTTAAAATAATTAGTAATGATCCTACAAATTCTTTCGCTTCCTTTAACTCAATCCTTCCCATTCTTCTTTCATGCAAATAAGAAAAATTAACTTTCTCCATGATACCCCTTCTAAAGCTTCTCTTTTCCCCCCATGTCATCGCCCTCTACCGAATAAAGATTAAAGCCGTGTCAATTTTTTATCCCCGCATTTTCCTCGCTTTGACGGTATCTTCTAGCCAAATTTTGACCTCAAAAAACCTATATTTGCTGCTAAACCGAGGCACAACATTTTAAATCCGACACGTCTGTTGCGCCGACGGAAACTGCGGAAGCACGCACGGATCCCTTGCGTGCTACATTCCCAACTCAGGCCGGCTTTGCCTCCAAATTGGAATCAGAACAGACGAGAACCGTCGGGAGGGAAGAAGCCGGGAGTAAACAAATCTTGCGGAAATGGACAAAGAAAATTCACGCACGCAAGCGCGCCTTTTGATAACGTAGAAAAGTAGGGTTTCACGATAACGATGCAGTGATTGTTGAATGATGGATAATGAAGATGCGTATCAAACTTCATTAATACACGTGATTAGTAGTTGATGCAATAGTTTAAGTGAAGAGATAGGCATCGTTAGGAGAGAGGAGCTTGGGCGCGTACACATTGGATTTACACATGGGATTTGCACATGGGAATTGATTAATCGAATGGAAGTGCAGCATTATTAGGCGATATCATCGATAAATTAATGCGATGAGAGATTCTGGTTCTACAAGGATAAGTATGTGAGCATTTCTTTATTGTTGTTTCCTGCTTTCAAACCGCGTGATTATCTGTAATAATTTAGGCATTTCCCTTTCTTTTTTCCGGTTTTCCCCCTTCTCTTTTGTAAAGTATAGTTTGGTTTGGTTCATCTTGGCTGCTGATGGAAGGTTGAGGTTGGCTCGTCAAAATTTGATAGCTCAAGTTGAATCGTAGAAAATTCGAATTTGACTTGTCCTATGCAGTTACGGTTCTGCTGACCGAAACAAGAGGATAGAAACGTGCAACAGTAGAGGTGTTACAACCTAAAACTAAACCCAACCGGAATTGATGCGAATCAAGCTGAATTTTCATGTATTTTTTTATTCGGTTTGGATAATATAAAAATAGTTGCTTTTTACTCCAATTTGGATAGTTTTGGTTCAGTTCGGTTAACTGAACCAAACTGAAAATCTCACATTTACAACTTATGCAATATCTCTTCTTTTTTTCATTAAGACTCTTTTTAATATTTCAAAAAGAAAACCGAACCTAATCCAGTTTTCAGTTCGGTTCAAATTTAATGCACACCCAAACGATTTGATTTGGTTCTAATTTCCTGAAAACTTGAACCAAATTGAACCATTGACCCCTATGCGACATTATTTAGGGCCGTGCAAGAACAAGGAAATAACATTTTCCATCAACTATTCGCGACGAAGACCGAGCTAGAATTTCCATCCTAGGCAATGGAAGCAAGATCATTTGGCTAATGCATCACCAACAATTAAACATAAAGTTGTTGATGCCAGGCATTAATTAATTATGGTAGCATGTGCAAAAGCGCGTCCCACGAAAAGGTTTGCTCCATTTTTTTTGAATTGAATTGTGAGCTTTTAAACTAGTTCGTACAAACACAAAAGAATAGTACACAGTTTATCTGTTTTCATTTTTGGCTAATATGCTACTTGACTGTTTATTAACTGCCGCTAGTAGCTATAAGTATTAGGAGGATCGTAATTCGAGCAAAGGACCGTCAATCAATCATGTACACTTGTTGTAAAAATTTATCTTCCTATTATCTTTACATTCCAATGCCCTTTTACATGGCTGGTCACGATTACCCTTGGCCTTCGTACTTTTAATTTTCTCATCAATTCACGTTTTATTTCCGAGAATTGGTAGAGAGCCCCATACAACCTGAGTCGATTAGTTCACTGATCAATCTTTTAAAAGGTACTTTGTCGACATTGTTTGGCGAAAGCATCTGCTTATATGTTTTCTTTTTCTTTTTCCTTTTGGCTCAAATGCGGCTTAACTTGAATTCGATGTGAGTGAGCAATTGTGATTCCTAATTAGAATTTGGTCAACAAAATATCTTGTTGGGACTTATCCCAAATGGAAACCAATTTAGAGACCTTTTTTCTTCATATATGAACGGCATCCGCTGGAGATTGATTTTTTCACACCCCTTCCTGCACACTGCACGAGCACTTCTCTTGTGTAAATAACGTGGGTAAACAATTATCGAGAAAAAGTACGAACATTATACTAGCTGGTGTTGGCAAAAGTTATCTATATAACGGCATTTGTAAACGTCGACAGAAGCGATGCATGTTATTGGATTTATAAATGAGGGCAAAGCTTCTGGATATAGCCGCATTTTTAAAATGTTGGTAAAAGTTTAGGATATAACAGCATTTGACCGTGTATTTACTGACATTCTTTGTTCTGTTTTAGTGTTTATTTAGGTAAAACCTTACAAACAATCTGGGGATCATCCTGTTCCCAGTATGGGAAATCTCATCTTCAAAGCACTTCAATGCCATGTGAGAAGGAACACTTCCCATGAAGCTTCCATTGTTTTCTTTACACATGTTGACTAGGGGACCCAAGGGCAAACACGAATTGATGGACTAATTTAGGCCAAACATAATCATACCCAAACTACAAATGCCAAATTTGGGCACCATCAAATTAATGGCTAGGGCGGTGGTAGCAGCTAGGGCGGTGGTAGCAGCTAGATGCGCATCGATAGCAGTGAGTTGAAGTGACTCGGATAGTGCGGAGTGGCTGTTGGAGGAAAAAGAAGAAAGGCAAAAGCATAAAAACGAAGGACCAAGGAAAGAAAACGAAGGGCCAAAGAAAGAAAAACGATAAAACCCATCTTGATGGTTAAAGTCTGTGAACTGACGACAAAATTGTAAGATGCCTAAATTTAGAGGCTTATGAATTCTACGTGCTTGGCATAGTCTAATCAATTTCTACGTCTTATTAGTAATAGGGGCAGATGTTAATCACCGAGTTTAATCAAATGAGCTTATAACCAAGTGCGACATAAAAGTGTTAGGTGTGAAAATAGCACCCAAGATCTCCATAGCTAGAATTAAGAACATATATAATCAAGTGAAATAGATTTGCGCCCCTAATTTGGAATTCAATGTTCTTGATGAGGAATAACGACAATTCAAAGCCAAGTACTTTTCCTCTATTGCCCTTTGTATTACTAGTTTAATGAGATTACTCATCACCCTAAGCATTTGGTAAACACTCATAATGTGACAATATTTGCGCATCAGGGTAAGCAGAAAAACTTAAGCATTATTTATAAAGTTTTAAATCATAAGCCCTCTCATCATAGGTGGAGCTTTACTCGGCTCACATTAGCTAGCTTGATATTAGACTAATTAAAAAACTTTATATCTCACTTTATTATACCAATTTTATAAAATGGTAAATTACAATATCAATTAATGTAATCCATATAAAAAAAAAAAACTCTTACATTTTCCTACTTAGGCTTCTATACTAAATGTGCATCGTTATATTAGTTTGGAGATAATTCTTAGCAATCAATACAATCCTATAAGTTTTAAACACCGAATCATGGTCACGATTGCTTTTGACTCTATTGATATGGATTCAACATGATACCATGACAAATGAATAACACTTTATAGAAAGTAATACCTTATGTGTCTCAAAACTCTTTTTAGTTAACATTCTCTTTTCTTAAGTATCACAAAACTTGATGTGTCACTAGAGAATATCTTTATGATTCCAATGAATATATATATATATATATATATATATATATATATATATATATATATATATGTCTTATTTTTATGGTTAACATTTCTTTATGTATGACAAGACATATCCTTTTAAACTCCTACATAAGGGAGTCCCACATCGCTTAGGAGAAGCCAAGCCCCTCTATTTAAAAGCCTTTGGGGTTGCCCTCACCTCACGAGAACACTTTTGGGGATAAGAACCTTAGTTGGCATTAGAGCCAGGTTTCGATGGATCTAGGTATATGTTAAGCTCCTACAAAAGGGAGTCCCACATTGCCTAGGAGAAACCAAGCCCCTATGTTTAAAAGCCAGGAGTCCTACATCACTTGGGAGAAACCAAGCCCCTCTGTTTAAAAGCCTCCATGACTACCCTAGATGCTCCTAGCCTTTACTCAAGGTTTACACAGTATCTTGAGATTTTTATCAATATGTATTAAACATGATAATAATGCAATCATAAGTACTTTATTGAATGTAAAAGAGTTGATATATGTCAAAATGATACTAAATGTAACAAACACAGATATAAATTTTATTAGAGCAAAATCAAAAGAACTCACACCAAACAACAGCATTCCATGATACTCATAAGCCCATGCTGATGACATGTCATTCAAATACACAAGAGCGAAAACCTTTAATTAGGGGATTTCTAACCCTATTATCTGTGAAGTACCTATTTAGAAAGGTAGCTTCAATAACCATATGGTGTAACTCTATATTAAGATGAGCTACTAATATCATGATCACTTTGAAAAAATCTTTAGAAGAGACTGAAAAAAAAAATGGAATTCTTGGTTACCAATATGGTTTTAACCTTAATTTTTCCTTTGGGGTCCCTTATAGTTTATATATCCATTTGCAGCCGATGAACTTATAACCTCCAAGCAATTTAACAAGCTCCTAACATCATTATGTTTCATAGATTATATCCTATCTTTCATTGCATTTTACCACAAATTTGATTGAGGACAAGAAACAACATTTGTATAAGTCACTAAATGAATCAAGTAGCCTATATTGTTTTCATGCTTTCACAGATAAACTATATAATCTAAAGGTATAGCCGATCATCTTCTTCTAACAGATCTCTAGCATGGAGCTATTACAACCTCATCCTGCACCTAATAGGCTTAAGGAACTTCATCAAGAGCTATCTCAATAATAGTATTTTGGACATCAACAGGCTTAGTCTATGGTACAGAAACTCCATAATTGTTTGTATAGATAAAGACAAAGACACAATGCTCTCCACTATACTATTATTCTTAATAGTTTGAGAGTGACTATTTTCTTCGGCAATGTCAAACTCCACAAACTTGCTATCTATGAGTCCACAATACTTGTGCCTTCATTAGGATTATAAAACCGATATCCCTTCAAATGATCTAGGTAAGATACAAAGTAACACCGAGTAGTACTAGAGTCTAACTTACTTAATGTAACCCCTAAACCTTAAGATGATTCAAGTTGGGTTTACGTTTAGTCCATAACTCAAAGGGAGTTAATGGAACAACTTTGGTAGAAAGACAACTCACCTCAGAGAAAATCGAGTAAATTTGGTCCTACTAATCATACTCCTTATCACTCTATAAAAGTGTGATTGCCCCTTTTGGCCTCATAATTTTGTTCAAGACTATCAAGCATAGTAAATTGAGTTACTATCCCAAAACCCTCCAAGTACTTGGCAAATATCCATTTAAGCTATCTAGCATCGCCATGTTTGTCAAAATACTTGCCACCATTGTCAGATTTAACAATCTTTATGACTTTTCCTAGCGATTTCTTGACTTTGACTAAAAAAATATTGAATTTATTAAGAGATTCAAACTTTTCCTTAATCAAATAGAGATATCCATGTCGAAAATAGTTGTTAACAAATGCCATGAAATTAAAACTACACAAGGTTGCCATGTAGAGTCCATTAATATTAGTTCGAATGAACTCCAATAGATCAAAACTATAGACTATAGTTTTCTTCTTTGAAACTACAGACTATAGTTTTCTTCTTTATCTTAATCATCTTTCCTATACATCAGTCTACGCAAGTCTCTAGGTCATTTTAAGAGTAGAAAACACATTAGCTTTATCGGTATTTCTACTCTTTATCTATAGATGTGACCATACATATGTGTGCGCGCGTGCGTGTGCTCTTTATCTATAGATGTGACCATACATGTGTGTGTGTGCGCGTGTGTGTGCATGCGTGTGTGTTTCTCAAACATCAAATTAAAACTAGAATCAATAATTAAAATGACATCCCCTACAAACTTAACATTAACGTTGCTTCCTACAGTGAGTTATGATTCGTCCTTATCTAGCTTCCTTTGAATTATGAATCCCAATATGATAAACGTGACATGATTTGTTGCACTATTATCTTACCACCATGAGCTGGATAGGCTTCCAATGAGTTGGATTCATAAACAAACGCCAAGGAATCATTAGTTGTAAGCTCATGCTTGAACAACCAAGTTTAATATTTATGTGTCTTTCTTCTTACAAAAGAAGCAATAATCATTATCTTAAAAGATGCTTAACTATCAAAATGACTAGTTGTTTCATGAGTACTTTTATGAGTATGATTTTTAGATTTTAGGTCTACCATCCTTATGATGTAACCTCTAACCCATCTAGAAATATCATACATTATATTGAAGAGTCCTTATAGATATGTCTCAATCTTGGCATTAGACAAGGCACAATTTCAAGCCGCTAAGGCTTCTATCATTTGTCTAGCGATGTAGTTAGTTGACAAACCATTCTTTAAATGTTCATGAATGGATTGATTCTTTGTTAATAAGGACACTTGATTGCTTTTTTTCCAAGCAGCAAAACGTGATTTATGGGGTTCAATATTGTCAACAAGGAGATCTACCAATTTATTCTCAATAAGAGCAATATGAACATCCTCTTTTCGTTTCTTAAAGTTTGAATCGGTAAAAACCTCAATATTAATAGAGTTGTTCATAGAAAATGTGGGGGAAAGTACACTAGAAGTACCAAAAGTTTCCGTTTAATCACTTAAGTGTCAAATCAGAGAAAAAGCGATCACTTTGGTGCCATCGGTAAGAGATTCCTGCCAAATTAATTACATGGATTATATAATTAAATATATATATATATATATATATATATATATATATATATATATATATATATATTTAAAAGTTGTGGTGGCTTTTAAATAATGTCGTTTTCCATCCTCCTCAAGAAACAACATCGTTTTGCCGTCATACATGGATAGCCTAAAAAAACAGCGCCGTATAGCTCATATAAGGATTGAAAATAGGGTTCTTTGTCCAATCCTCACCCAACACCGACTATCATCGCTTGGCCACCATCATAATTGCTAAACCAGGTGAGCGAGGAGAGGCTGAGGTTGTTGCTCGAGCAAGAAGTGGCAAGAAGAATAGGAGGTGAGGGCGGAGGAGGAGGAGGAAGAATGGGGGGTCGAAGGTGCCACTACTGATGTCGTTGCTAGTGCCGCTGCTGGTGTCGCTGCTAGTGCCCTACTGATGCCATAACTAGTGCCGCTACTAGTGTTATTCTTTGGGGAAGAAAACGATGAGGAAGTCCATGCCTCTCTCTCTCTCTCTCTCAATTTGGGGATTTAGGGTTCTTACTTGGGAGAAATACACCAAACAACGTTGTTTTATTGTTTGGATGCTGATTGTACTCTCTAACAAACCATGCAACTTCAAAAATTAATTTTTTTTAAAAAGAGCCACATTAGATTTCCGGCCAATTAGATTGGTGTTGGCACTAAAATGATTATTTTTCAAATTTGTTGACACTTAAGTGATCCAAAATAAAATTTTGGCATCAAAGTGAGCATCATACACAACTATTAGAACTTCTAATGTACTTACCCCAAAAATATGACTAAATGTACAATTAGCATAATATGAATATTGTGTAACTTGAAATTGTATAAGTAAACATCTTGAGAGTTATATAGATCATCATATAAACACCTTTGGATAGAATATACAATATATAGTTATATATTCTCCATATAATAGCAACCATGAGAATATATTCCAACATTTGTGAATTCACCACCTTTGGGTTTGTGAACTACTAGGATTTGTCACTCAACTATATGTTATATAATTATCATTTCATGAACCAATACACAATCACCTCATTTGGGAGTATGATCACACTTTATAACATGAGATATCCTACCACAATATGAGACCGATATATCTTAAACCCAATCAAATATGCTTTTTTAATGATCACAACCAAATTGAATCATTGAAACTCTATCATACTAGAAATATAAACTTTATGTCTCACATCTATTATATACATGTAATTTTAAACTTGAAGATATGGGCAATTTGTCACTAAATCACATGTCATGCCAATTACATTATTCCATTCATTAATACATCTTAAACCTTAAATTTATTATACATCTTAAACCTTAAATTGTATTATATTATATTTTATATATATATATATATTTGTCCCTTCTCTTAGACGAGAGGTTGGGTCTTAGCAAGACTATTAGAACTTGGGTCTCTTTCTTGGGTATACATGCTATTGATTAATCATGCTCTCAATATTATTTATGTGATGATATATACATATGAGCTTGCAACTATATTTTTGAAACCATAGAGAAAAACAGGAAACTATGCAAAAATACCTTGAAAATACGCATATTTAGGTCTTGTCCATATTTTCACATCATTAAAAGCATCAAATATGTAAAATAAATACATCATAATGTAAAACATCTAAACACGAGAACGCCGGTATCAAGAAATCCCCAATTGGAGCTTGGACACCCCACATGCCCCCAAAGTGTGCAACATGTGTAGTGCACGCGATAGCATGTTGGATTGGTCTAAAGAGCTAGACCGACTAGTTTGATCAATCCAAATAGTTAACAGACAGCCCAACCAAGGACCAATCCGGTCAATATCAATAAACTCGAATCTTGGGTCAAATGGGGGCGTCCAAATTCACCCACGCATGTGTCGTTGATGTAAGCATGACATTGGGCCCCATCCTTATGCATGTGCTAAGGAACACATGTGACATCCTAAAATTTCAATTATACTTTCAATTAAATAAAGTGGTCCTTTCATTGACGCGCCCATAATGCTATTTTCAAAGATGATCACTCTTGGGATAACTAAACTATTTGAAGAAGTCAATAAGGGATTTTAATGTATTAGACTTAAGGATTCAACTAGGAAATCAATTACTCAACTATGCTCATCTGCAAAGATCATTACAACATAGTTAAAAATCGATTAAAGATCAAAGATAAATCCGTTCGACTAAGATGTGTGGCTAAACGTGGGTAATTCCATTAAATTGCAAAATTCTCGTCGATCGGTACTAGATTGATTTTTCTGTTGTTTTGATACCCTGTGTCTGTATTTGAAATCTCGAGATTTTCACAACCACTAAGAGTCGCCAATGTGTCGAAAAGGTTCATTGTGGCTCGAAGAAAATCAACCATGGGTCATTTGCACTAAAAATTTCTGAAAGCTACCCGGTAACCTAGGTCAAGCTAAAATCACGTTAGATTGAAATTAACCGCGAATTTGAATCCAATTTCAGAAATTGAAATTTATGTCATGTCACGAGTCATTTTAGAAACGTCAACCCATCTTCCGAAGAGTTTTCTACAAACCGAGATTTTAGGCGAAAAGTCGGGATAGGGTTATTTTTGTCCAGAAAATTCTAATGACTGTTTTTTATCGTGAAAGTGGGATATAGATAGGTTTTATTGGTGAGGAAAAATGCCAATTTGGTCGAGGACACGTCAGTGGATTTTATAGGACCAAAATTCGACTTCAATTGGGAGAGGATTGATCCAATTTGAGGGAAATGTGTACAAAATTCGTATGCCCCCTTAGACACCACTTTTGGACCCTCTCAACGGCTTCCTATGGAAGCTTTGGTGGCTGAAAATTGATGTGGAAGCCAGCCTTGCTTGGTGGGACCAAGTCAAGGGGACCGAGGGATATAAGAAGACCAAGATGGCCCCCCTCAAGAGCAAAGCTGTCCCTTCCTCCTTCTCCCTCCTCTACCATGTTGACCACCCCCCCATTCCAGTTGCTTGAACTCCCCAAGAAACCCAGAGAACCAACCAGCATCTCCTCTTCCCCCATTGACACCACTTCACCACCCATTCGACCGCCTAAAGCCATTGTTCGCCGTCGCTCACCCGTTGCACGCCTCACTAGCCACACGATGTCTCGCGCTTTCCTAGCCTGTCTTCCTACTTCAGCCGTGAGCCCAAGCTATCCCCCAAGCTATTCGAACCCTCCTTGCCATCACCGGAGTCGCCTAGTTGCCCATCGAGCTTCGCCAAGCCTGTTGTAACCACCGTTGGTCCTTGCTTGTTGTTTCCAGCTCAACCGACCATTGGAGCAGCTCCTTCAACCACCAAACAGAATCCAAAGCTCCTGGGTTTCCAGCCATTGTTTGGCTTGCTTTGGTGTCCTTCCAGACCTCGGAAGGCACACCCACTTTGGAGATTGTCGATCATCTCCGCGTCCCCGTAAAAGTGAGCCTATTGGATCACTAATCGGGTGAGTTTAACTCATTAATCATCGCTTATTAAGTGACATTTAAGGGTTGATTAGTTTAAGTTAATCTAGAATTAAGTGGTTAGTTAGAATGGATTAACGATTTAGTTAATCATTGATGCATGGTAGGTGATTAGATTAGTGCAATTAGCAAGTAGATAGGCCGTAATATTTAATTAGACAGGTTTAGAAATTTCCCGGGCCCGTCTCGGTATTTAATTAGGCTTTTTTGGCCTAAGTTGCTTTTATTGATATTTATTAATTATTTTTCATTATTTATTTATTTATTTTTTCCGAAATTAGACCGGGATATCCCGTGACCAAAATTTTATGCCGATCACAAATGGTGTGATTGATTTATTTATTTGACTACTATTTTGTGCAATTTGAGTGTGATTTACACTTTTTGAAATTTATCCCAAAATTTAATAATTTTGGTAATTAATTAAAAAATACCGGGTATCGGTTTACAACGCCAAAAATGTATTTGTGAATTAATTAGTGGGATTTTCAGAAGGGAAAATTGTGTATTTTGGCGAAGGTTGATTGTGTACCCACACACAATTATTTTTATAAGGTATTTTTAACACAAGAAAATATATGCCTAGAAATTATTTTAATTGATGAATTTAAGTGTGAAGCACAATATCATTGACCGTGGGTAAATAATCGTGTGATGGTTTAAAGTCATGATAAGATGACTATTGAAAGATAAGGTGGTGTATGTTGTGCATGACGATATGGGTTGAGTTAAGAAGACCGCTGAACTTCTAGTAGGCTATGCCCATTGAGCCGTGATTAACCGTCAAAGTATGGCTATGCCCATGGGCTGTGATTAACCGTCGAAATATGGCCGTGCCCATTAGGCTGTGACTATCACCTAACACTAAGTAGGCCGTGCCCCTTTGGGCTGTGATTAACTTGGTTATCCCAAGAAGACCGCCTATCAAGGATCGTGCCCAAGTGTGGTTGTGATTAATAATTGGAACGAGCATTTGATTGTGATTTAAAGTGATGCATTCCAATTATTGAAAGATGATCTTTCGTATATGAGATATAAATTATATTGACTTGCCGAAAGGAATTAAGGTAAAGGTAAGTCCTCTATTTTGTGCTTGTGCTTAGGCAGCCCTTGGAGTGTATTTTCTTCCTAGTCGAGTCTTTGGGGGTGAACTTGCTAAGACGTCGTCTCATCCCATTGTGGGATAAAATTTTCATGTCCTTAGATGGCAGCTACTCTCGAGCATTTTGAACAGCCGAAAAAGGTCATAGAGCAGGTATCTTATATTTTGTTTCATGGGAGTCCTACAAGACAAGTCTATGAGCTCATAAAGTTTGTGGTCTGAGTTGATGAGGCTTTACCCCACAAGGTGCCCCATCAATACATATCAAAGTACCGACATGCATGGGATGGATAGAGAGAGGGTCCCATATCGGAATCTAAGATACTTGTGTATGTGCTGAAGGTTGCTTTTGGAAAAGGCACATCAGATCCTCCCAGTAGTTCAGTAGTGGACCCAAATCTTTCAAATCAAAGGACCCTAGTGTACTCAGCTAAATGCTCCAATGAGGATGAGGATTAGATTGAAGATGAAGATATGTAGTTTTATGAAACCCCTCCCCCTATTTTGCAGACCTTATTTTTATAAACTAGTATTGTATATATGACATGGCTTGATATATGTATATATATATAAGCATGTCGTGGTTTGAAAAATTTATGACCCTACTTTTTTATCCCATTTGAGTGTTGTTTGGGATTATTTATTTACTTCGCATTTGCATTAAAATGAATGAGTCGGCAATATGTCCTGAGGCGTCTCTATTTAATCGACCAAAGAAAGATGGGTGCGCGCTCGGAGGATGGGGGCATGACAACACATGGCGGCACAAGTTCCACCCACATCAACCCTCAGTGGCACATGGCCACATGTGAAGGCGCGCACAACCTACCCTAGAGCTACACCACCCACCAATCTACTTGTCTCAGCAAGCTTTTTTCATTTATGTGATCAAAATTAATTTTTATTATACAAAAAAAATCAAGAAAAACGGCCAAATCCATACATTCGAGTTTCATGCTATGTCTACTCCGACATCACATGTTAGTCGCAAAAATGGTACCTAAGATCTCAAAAACTAGAATTAAGAATATATATATATATATATAATCAAGTAAAAGAGATTTGTGCACTTTATTTAAAATCCATTGTTTTCCAAAACTTAAGTAATTTTCCTCTATTGTTCTTTGTATCATTGGCTCATTAAGGCTCCGTTCGTTTCGCGGAAAATAATTTCCAGAAAAATATTTTCCGGATTTTCCGGCATTCGTTTCACGGAAAATAAATTCCTGGGGGAAAATATTTTCCATTAAAGGAAAAAAGTCTTCTAAATGAGGGAAAAATGTTTTCCACTTTTCAAAAATGAAAAACATTTTCCTCACTTGATCTCTCCTATCTCACACCTTTACAGATCCTCACTTCCTCCTCCCTTTCTCCTTCTTCTTTTCTTTTTTTATTCGAATTATTTTTAAATTTTCTCTTTCTTTTTTTAATTTGAATTATTTTTAATTTCCTTTCCTTTTTAATTTCTTTTCTTTTTCTTTTTTTATTTTTTCTTTTCTTTGTTTCCCATCTTCTTCTTTCTCTGTTAATCATCGACCATCATCACCAGGTGAACCTCAAACTTGTCAATCTCAAGCTCGCGATCGCCAATCTAGCGAGCCTCGAGCTTGACGCTTGCACTCGCCAATCTGGTGAGCAGAAAATATTTTCTTTACCGCACACCAAAAAATGTTTTCCGAAACATTTTCAGGTTTTAGCCAAACACTAGAAAATATTATTATTTTCCTGGAAAATGACTTCCGGGAAAATAATTTTTGGAAATGGGCAATTTTCCGTGAAATGAACGGACCCTAAGATCGTCCCTCACCCTCATTGTTTAGTAAATACTCTTTACATGAGGATATATGTACATCAACATTAGATGAGAGACTTAAGCATTATTTATAAAATTTTAAGCCACAAGTTCTCTCATCACAAGTAGAGCTTTACTTAGCTTACACTAGCTAACTCCATATCAAACTAATTAAGAAAACTTATATTTCACTTTATTAAACCAATCCTATAAAACGTTTGATTACAATATCAATTAACGTAACTCGTATCAAAAAAAATTATTGTAGAAAGTGGTTCAATGTTACTGATGATTTAGATAAGGGTAGATGGACCAAGTCCCTGAGATTTGTACTGGATTTACGTGCCCCTTCCTTTCGTTCAAAGGGACCTCCGTGATCGGGCCAGCAAAAAAGGATGGGTGTTAATCAATAACAAGCTGCAATTGCGGCTTTACAGAGGAAGCAGAATGAGAGGGTTGATTTACACCTTCCTCTTGTATGATAGTTGATATTTTACTTTATTGACCAAGACCATATTTGGTACCCTCTTCGTTGCACTTTTTATAAGCTGTTGGGCAAATTCATTGTAGCCGTGGCAACGCTAGCAACTCCCGATTTCAGTTGCTACCGCTCCTAGAAGCATGCTCATCGAGTTTTGAGGTGTTGTAGTTTCAAAAGAAACCGTATATTATTAAACAAAGTTACATCATTTCATGGCATGACTACAGCTCAGCGGACAAGTACTTAAAGACACTAATGACCTAATCTAGGGCCCAGTGGCAAAAGGGGAACTGCTACTAATTGAACATCGTTGCCTTGATTGTTGCGATTCTCTCAAAATTAGTTTCACAAAATCGTATCGTTACAATTGGATAGGGTGCGATTTTACAAAATATTTAAAACGTCACTAGAAATATATAAGAATGAGATGATATTGACTGTACAAATAATAACTAGTTCTATGGCCGGCAGCCCACGTGGGCATGTGTTCGTAAATATTTCTTCGTACGTGTTTGTATAATTGCCGACCCGAACTTGGATCAGAGAATGTATATTAGGTTTTATTAATTTCAATAAATAAGTAGTATATGTCATTATAATATTAAATCGTAGATATAACTCGAGGGTATTCGTAGCTTAATCTTGAATTGAACATCACGAGTTGCAGATCCTCTTTACTAATTGGACTGAACTTGCGGGCCTTGATGAATTAATCTCAAATCGAATATCATGATTTCGATATTCTTCACGAGCCACGCCAGAAGACCTTGAAGGCTTGATCTGAAGTCGGGGTCGTGTTCTTCTAAAGGTTCAATCTCCGAAAAAGAGCAATTCCCCAGATTTTCACTATATGTTACCGTCCATAAGGGGTGTGGTGATAAAGGGAGGAGCCTCCTATTTATGAAGAGAAGAAGATTTTTTATTTCATACTTTGAGCGGGTTGATTTAAGATTTTCCATTGGATAATTTTGGATATTTGAAATACAATGCACACCCAAACAATTAGGTTCGGTTCGGATTTTCTGAAAATCTGAATTGAATGAAATTATTGACACTCCTATGCGAGATTATTTAGGATTGCGCAAGAAAATGGAAATAGCATTTTCTATCAACTATTTGCAGCGATGTCTGAGCTAGAATTTCCATCCAAGGCAATGGAAGCAGGATCATGTAGCTAATGCATCACCAAAATTAAACATAAAGTTCATGATGTCAGACATTAAGGGTGCGCATGATAATCATTCTATTCAAGAAATCAATTTATAGCTAGAAATTAATCTATTTATTTCTATTTTCTGGACAAGTTTCTGAGCAAAAATATACGTTTGATAACTTTATAAAATTTACATACTTGAAATAGAAATTCGTTTGATAACGACACAAAATTTTTCTCTCTCGAGTGGTGATGAGAGGCATCTAGCGTCTGGTGGCTAGTGTTTCAAGATCTTCAGGTGAGAGGATTTAATTCAGCTTTCTTGATGAGGATGCTTGTTCACGAGCCCAATGGGATGCTTCTTCTTCTACCCAGTTTGTATTTTCCCTTGTAGTGTTGGCAGGAATGCTTGGATGAGGCCAATTGGATGCTTCTGCATAAAAGGATGTGTCCATGTTCTGGAATAATGACGAAGATCCATATTCATTGGGATTCTGGGACAGAGGTCCTCCAAAGTGTACATAGAGGTCTTGAGTAGATTGGACAATGTCATCTTCGCTTGTTATTTCATGCTCTTGGGACGATGCAGCTTGTCTGTATTGCCTGAGTGCTTCCTTAACATCTGGTGCTAGGTCATAATGATCCCACGTAGTGGGTGCATTATTCCAAACATCTTCAGGGATGGTTTTGTTTTCCTGGCATAAGATTCTCTGAAGTTCTCGGTACTCGTGTTCACAAAATCTAACGATCTTAGATAAGATTTGTGAATATGGGTTTCTCGATTGTTCAAATGAGGTTTATAGGACGTGGTTCCTATCTCCTGTGGTGCATCAATGATGCTTCCATTATTTCTGAAAAAATGCTATAGAAGTCTAAAAAATAGGATGGTATGAACTTCAGGATTTGGTGTGATGGTTCTCAATTCTTTTTCCAAGAGTTGTTTCCAGTAAGTAGGATGATATAACCAGTTAAGAAATTCTAAAAGATTTTTATCACATTCTTTTTCGACGTTTCTTCCGAGCAAGAATATCCTTGTGAGGTTGGCAATGAATCTTCTGGTTAGAATTTCAAAGGCTATCAGGTACTTATTGGTTAAGTACCACAATAACGTTTTGAGCTGTTCAGGGAAATCATCTTCCTTCCAGATGAGAGGATGAATGAATGGATAATTCATATTTAACCCCAAAGGATAAAGAATCGAACCTCCATTGAATCTGAATAAGTCTATGTGGCATTACCACATGAGGTTCTCCAGGTTCTCAGTAAGACTGTCGTTCTGAATTTGCTAAATAATCTCCTGGGGATATTTCCAGCTTTGCAAATCTTTGATCTTCTCAATCTTGTATTTTACTCCATAGTTGAGCATATGGAAGGCAAGCCTTTTGATGTACATGTTGATTTTGGCTGGTACTTTTGGTCTTGACAAGAAATTAGCAAGCACATTCTTCTTTCCAAGAATATGTTTGGTTTCAAAAGAGCATTTTGAAAATTATTCAGCCCATCGAAGTAATTGAGAGTTTGGAATTTGCTTCTGTTTAAACTTGGTCATCTGAGGAAAAGATGCAATGTCTAATTCTACCAGGAAGTGATGGCCGATGAGATGAAACTCAAATTTTTTTATTCCATTTTTTACTGCTAGGATTTCTTTGAAAGTGGAATGGTAATGCATTTCAGCTTGAGAAAACTTTCCACTTTTGTGAGCACAAAGGTGTCTCTCACCATCAATTTCTTCGAACAGGATGGCTGTCCAATATTCATCACTGGCGTCAGTTTGAAGAATTCTTTTTCCTGTTGATGGTATTTGTAATTGTAAGAGATTCTGCATAATCTCCTTAAGCTCAGCTACTACTTTAGTCTGAGTTTTTCCCTAAGGTGGGGAATTCTTCTTCAGCATGGATTGCAAAGAAATTAGAAGCTTTGCAATGTTTGGGATAAAAACCTTGAGATAATTGATTATCCCAAGAAATTGCTGAACTTGTTTTGTCGTGAAGTTATCTTCAGGAAACTTCAATAATTCTTGAGCGATATGTGGCACTGAATAGTATGTACTTCTGTTGAGGTGCATACCAAGAAATTCGATTTTTTTCTGGGCAATATTCATTTTCCTTTGAGAAAGCATAATACCATGTTTTTTCACGATTTCTGCAAACTGATCAAGGAGTTGACAGTGTGATTGCTCGTTAGGACAGTAGAGCAGAATATTATTGATGTATACAGCTACACTTGACAAGATTGGTTGAAAAATACGACACATGGCCTTTTGGAACAGGGATGGTGCTACCTTTAGGCCAAAAGTAAGAACTTTCCACTGGAAGTGCTGGTTTGGGATACAAAATTCTGTTTTGGATCTGTTTTCAGGATGGATGCCCAATTACCAAAATCCGACTTTGAGGTCGAATTTGGAATAGATATGGGCCTTGGTTAGACCACTAAAGAGAGAATATCTGGATCTGTCATGATGTGAAAAAATCTTCTCAACACTGGATTCACCTGTCAAGCGCATGGAATGGATCCATTAAAAACGAAACCATCCCTGAAGATGTTTGGAATAATGCATCCACTACGTGGGATCATTATGACCTAGCACTAGATGCTAAGGAAGCACTTAGGCAATACAGACAAGCTGCATCATCCCAAGAGCATGAAATGACAAGCAAAGATGACATTGTCCAATCTACTCAAGACCCCTATGCACGCTTTGGAGGACCTCTGTCCCAGAATCTCTACGAACAGGGATCTTTGTCCTTATTCCAGAACATGGACATATCCTTTGATGCAGAACCATCCAATTGGCCTCAGCCAAGCATTCCTGCCAACACTACAAGTGAAAATACAAACTGTGCAGAAGAAGAAACATCACATTGGGCTCGTGAACAAGCATCCTCATCAAGAAGGCTGAATTAAATCCTCTCACCTGAAGATCTTGAAGCCTTTCAACAAAAATATGAGGCACATCTCCTAGAAGATAGCTCAAATGACTTAGTTTGTAGTTACAATGCCCGTGACGGACGAGATCGCTAAGTCCGTACAATTTCACTGTAGCAAATCAATGTTCACTTTTACTGTAGTACTAAAGGGAACTTATCATCTTGGAGAAAAAGATTGAGAGGTTGGTAGTTGATTACCAGTCTCATTTTTCCTCTGTTTTGCTTGGCACGCTTATTGATATAAAAGGCTTCACAAGCCCATTGAAAATCGAAGATTTCAATAAGGCCTTGTTGCAATAATTCTGAGCATTCCCTTTGGGCTAAAGCCAAGTGTTCTGGCTTCATTCCCATATGACTCACCTTTGTTAGGTTGATGTCTTCATTTTTCTTGAAAGGAAGGCGAACAAAGAATTCTAGATTTTCCCATAAAGGATGAGAACATTTTTGGGCGAATTCCGAATGAGATTCTGAACAAGATTTTAGCAACTTTTGCATGATTGGTTCTAGTAGACTCATCTGAATGGAAAAGAGTCCCTAAATATTGACGAACTCAAAGAATTGATCTTTATATCTAAGACCTTTTCCAGGAATGATGCGAAGCTGAGAAATTTGAGTCATGATATTCCACCAAATTATTAGATCTTTATTGGGAATGTTTGATCCAAAGATTTTTGCAGTTATGGAGCACTGAGGGAAGAACTTGACAGTTACAATAGTGGTTCTAACATTTGTGGAGAAAGTATCTCCTAAAGCAGAATTGAAATATTGGATGTGAGGAGTCCAAAATTCTTCAGGAAGAACTTTGGTATCCAATATTGAACAACTTGCTCCTGTGTCAATGAGAGCAATAACAGTGATGGGTTTGGCAAACTTTGAAGTGAGGATTTTTACAGGGAAATTGGGACAGTGAGTTTGACTTGAAAATATGTCAAGGTTTGGTTCTGGGGATAATGATGATATATGAAAAATATCTTCAGACTCTGAGTCTGACTTAGTCTCACTAAAAGTTTGGTAAGAGGGAATGACACAAAGAGTTTGTTCATATGGTTCTTCATCAGTAGAGAATAAGGATTCAATATCATCATTTTCAAGAGAAATACCTGTTTCATTCTCAATGTGATGAATTAGATGATTCTAACCTTTTCTCGCTTGAGGACAGTTTTTGGCAAAATGTCCTTTCTGATTGCAAATGTAGCAACGGTTTGATTTTTTTTTGGCCTGTGAGATCCTTCCTTTTGCGTAGGTATCGCCATTTCTTCTTTTTCCAGAAATGCTTGGAGCCATGTTTGGATTTCTTTATCCAAAACTTCTTGTAGTGCTTTTTCTTCCGGGAATACTTGCCACAAGTACCATCACAGTCTTTCTTGGAACATTTGATTTTTAACTTCTGGCGATAACAAGTTGATTCAAGGCGCTTGTCATCTGTGATGTAGGTACGTACCATTTGGTGCTTTAAGCATAATTCTTCGAGACATAAATGAACTTCTTGCTGTATTTCTCCCAAGGGAATATCTTGTATTCTCCTTTTGTTTTCCAAAGAAAGATCTTTCGCCTATCTGGGATAGTTCTTTAGGGATGGAAGTAAGGAAAACATGCTTCAGATTTGGATCTGTGCCGACTTGATAAAAGAGCTGAAGCATTATTCAATAATGCTTATCAAGATGCTTCTCCTAAAGGGAGCAACATCTTCTCTTGAAAAACTCTCTTCGTTTTATCTCTATGAGATCAGTGGGTTTTCCCACAAAAACATTATATAAGAGAGTGATGACATGGCTAAAATTAGGTGACATTAGAAAATGAATCTGATCTTGTTCTAAAATTGATTACCACCAGAGTTTGAGGCTTCCTGTGAACCTTGTAACAAAGTTGTAAATGACATCATTCATATCATGGTTGGTGATGGACTGAGTATTCAACCACATATAAAATTCTTCAAGCCTTTCAGGCCATTTGTGGTAAGGAATATCATCAATGGTGAAGAATTGTTTTGATGCAGTGGACACATGCTGAGCAGGATTGCTTGTTTGACCAATTTATGGATCAAATAGTTTGATTCCATTTCATAATCTGGAGGGTCAGCCATGAATATTGATGAAGTTACTGGCGCAATGGGGAGGGAATCGACTGTAGGAATTGAGAAGGATGAAGAAGAGGAAAGGGATACTGAATCTGCTTCAGTATCAGGAGAAGTTTCTTCAGCTGGGAATAGAATTTGTTTTTCTAGGATGGTAGGATTAGGCTGTTGAATAACAGGGTCAGGTTCTTGAGTACCCAAATCATTTAGAAAAGATTATAATGGATTTGATAACATCATCTGATTTGGCCTTTCTCTTATAACGATTGAACTTGATTCTATAGGCGGTGTTTTTTCTTTCCCTTTTTTCCTTCTGCAGGGCTTTGAGGCGATTTCGTATTTCTGCCATATCTGGTTCTCTTCTATAGGGATCTTTTGGAATAGTGGCAAAAATAGAAGTCTGTGGCGGTGGAGGTAAATACCCAGTTCTAACATGAGGTGCCAATGGATCGAAAGGTCTGAACCTTCCTTCTTCAAGAAGTTGGATTTGCCTTTTGAGCTTTTCTATTTCTAGCTTTGGACTTTCAAGATAATGATACCCAAGATGTTGTCCTGATTCCAAGGCGTGAAGCCTTTTCTGGAATTCAAAAAGTATCTTTTTAGTACTTTCATCATACCTTCGGAGATCTTGTTGCATGTTTCCAATTTTGGAATCCATTATCTTGAAGGCATTGTTTTGTGCTAACAGAGTCTCTGATTGCTAGTTTAGAACAGCTTCAGCAGTAGGAGTTTTTTTTCTGTCTCCCATGTTCATCCACATCAGTGGGGGTTGCTATTTTAGGAACATGGCGATATCTGCCATGGGGATCAATAAACTCTTCTGCAACAAGGAACGTGAGTTTAGAACTTTCCTTGACAGGAGGAGGAAAGTCAGTGTCCTGGAACATGGTGATAGAAGAAGTGGATGGTGCTTCTTTTGGAATTCAAGGGGGTAAGAGTGTTTCTTAGCCCATTTGAGGATTGGCTTATAAAATGGAGAGAGAGCTTGCTTTTTCTAAGGAGGAGATGGTGGAGGTGTTTTTGGTGGATCTGGTAAGGCTTGGGATGTAGTGTTGGACTCTGGTGGTGGAGGTGGTGCATAAGAAACCATGAACTGGTATTTGTCACATTCACCGAGAGTATCAATGGAGGAATCTCCATCTAAGTACCTTCGGTACACCTTATCCTTTGGCCTTTTCCGTCGAGGTGGAGGTCTTGCAAGAGGGTCTACCTCGTCAGGAGAATTTGTACAGTAGGAACATTTGGCAAAAAGGATCCCAAAAACAATGACCATAATTGTCTTTATAGCAATGAACATGATGTCCATCACCATCGAAGTGTCTAACAAGCTTTATTGGATCTGGCTCGGAAATAGATTGAGGAACACATGGTTCAATCATAAAAAGGGTCTGGAAGATAGAAGGACTTTCTTCCTTTTCCTTGCCAAATTTGATGGAAACAGTTCCATCTTTTTTCCGTATGAACTCTGAGTCCGTAGACTGGAAAGTTATTATGCTGGTGTAGCTTTTCATAGTTGGTGATCCAAGTTTCTGGAAGGAGCTTGGCCAACGTATCCTTCGGGATCTGCCTCGGAACATGAATGCATGATGCCTAATCATTCTGCATGGAGATAAACAATGCATATTCATTACCATTATTGAAGTTGAGGTCAAAAGCGTGGTTCTACACTCGATAAACCATTTGGTAATATAAGGTTACGGCTACAGAGTCAACAGTTTGAGGGGCTCCAATGAGCTGAACTTGGACTTTCAAAAAAGAAAGTAGTTGGGGGTCTGAAAGAGTGATGTTGAAATTTGGGTACAAGGTTACAAAGACTGTTCCGGCATTTAAAATAGTTTGAACAGTACCGATGCAAGCATGCTGGTATTGTAAAAACCTGGTATCTAACAACGCGATTCTTGCCACAACTGGCAAACCTTTACGACCATGGAATGTGAGAGCAAGGCGGACAGCTCCATAATGGACATGAGAATATCCATGTTGAACCCATTGTCTGGGAAATTCTGGAGGGATCTGAAGAGTAACAAAGTACTCCTTTTCAGTAGCAGGAATAGGATGCTGGTCAAATTTGGAGGACTGGACGTACTCCTTTACTTGCTTCGGGGTTTGATGAATGAGCTGGCAAATGGAACGGATGAGTGAAAATGACGAGTTTGGCTTAGCAAAAGCAGAGTAAGGGTTCATAAGAGGAAGTTGAGTTTCTGAGATCATGGTTTCATCGCTAAGAGAGACTTCATAGAGATAATCTATCTTAGAAGCATTGGAAACACGAAACTTTTGAGGGGTTGAGGATGAAGAGGAATGAGCAAGGGAAATGGGTGCTTCGAGAATCTCTGGATTTGTCATGATGTGAAAAGATCTTCTCAGCATTGGATTCACCTATCAAGCGCATGGAATGGATCCGTTAAAAACGAAACCATGGCTCTGATACCATGAATGGACCTAGACTTGGAACTAGGGAAGGAGAGTAAATTTCCTACAGGTATGCATCCCACAGTGGACGAACAACTCCCGTTCAAGCCCTTCAAGGACATCCTGGCATCTCTGAGTGTCTCTAGACTTTGAACTAAAGGGCTGAGTGGTATTCTGCTAAATGGCTGTCCTTGAAGGGCTTGAACGGGAGTTGTTCGTCCACTGTGGGATGCATACTTGCAGAAAATTTACTCTCCTTCCCTGGTTCTAAGTTTTTTATTTCTGTTCAAATCTATTTCTGCAGTAGAAATCTATTCCAAAAAAAAAAAATGAATTTGCATTACCAAATGAATTTCTATTCTAGGGAATAGAAAAATAGAGAAATAGAGAAACATAATGATTATTATGCGTGTCCCAATTATTAACGGTAGCATGTGCAAAAGCGCATCGCATGATAAGGTTTGCTCTACTTAATTTGAATTGAATGAGCTTTTAAACTAGTTCGCACAAACACAAAAGAATTGTTCACTCACTGCTTATCTATTTTCATTTTTGGCTTATTTTCGCTTAACTAGTTGTTAACTGCGGTTAGTAGCTATAAGTATAATGATTGAAATTGGGGCAAGAGACCACCATTTAATCAATGAACACCAGAAAAAAAAAATCAATGAACACCGGTTCTCCGTAATTTTAATTTTATCGTCAGTTCATGCTGTGTCGATTAACTCATTTTGTCGACACTTTTTGGCGAAACAACTGCTTATCTGTTTTCTTTTTTGGCTTAAATGCGGCTTAACTGGAATTCGATGTGAGTGAGCGTAGTGATTCCTAATCAGAATTTAGTCAACAAAATATCCTGTAGGGAATTATCCCTAATTGAAATCAACTTAAGATACCTTTTTCTTCTAATGTGAATGACATCCGCTGGAGATTAATGTTTTCAAACCCCTTACGGCATGTCGCATGAGCCCTTCTCTTCTGTAAATAACGTTGACAAACAATTATCGAGAAAAAGAAAGAATATTAAACTAGCAAGTACTATGTGTTGGCAAAGTTATTGATATAACGGCATTTTTGTAAACATTGACAAAAGCGATGCATATCATTGGATTTATAAATGAGGGCAAAGCTTATGGTATAGCCGCATTTGTAAGATGTTGGTAATCTATTATATAGCAGCATTTAACCGCGTATTTACTGACACTCTTTGTTCTGTTGTAGTGTTTATATAGGTAAAACCTTAAACACAATCTTAGGCATCATCATATTTCCAATATGGGAAATCTCATCTTCAAAGCACTTCAATGCCATGTGAGAAGGAGCACTGCCCATAATGCTCCCTTTGTTTTCTTTACACATATTGACTTAAGCCTGGGAGGGGACCCAAGGGCAGACACGATGGACCAATTTAGGCTAAAAAAATCATTTATTAATTACATATGGACATGCCAAAATTGGGGCACCATCAAATGGCTAGGGTGACCGGTAGTAGTTAGATGTACTTCGATAGCGGGGGATTGTAGTGCATTGCGTGGTACACAGTGACTCTTCGAGGAACAAGAAGAAAGGTAAAAGCATGAAAAAGAAGGACAAAAGAAAAACCGTAAAACTCATCTTAGTTATTAAAATCAATAAGCTGGCGAGAAAACCTTAAGATATCTAAATCTAGAGGCTTATATATTCTACATATTTGGCATAGTATAATCCATTTTCTATGCCTTATTAGTAACAAGGATGAATGTTGATCACCAAGTTCAATAAGATGAGCTTATAACCAAATGCGGCATTAAGGTGGTGCGACATTGCTGATGATTTAGATGAGGGTAGATGCACCAAGGACCTGAGATTTGTACTAGATTCATGTGCCCCTTCCTTTAGTTAAAAGGGACCTTCCCGATTGGGCCAGCAAAATGTTAATCACTAACAGAATGCAATTGCGGGCCTTACCTGGGAAGGAGAATGAGAGGATTGATTTACATCTTCCTCTTGTAGAATAGTCGACAATTTACTTTATTGACCAAGACCCTATTTGGTACAGCCTTTGTGGCACTCATCGAGTTTTGAGGTGCTGCAACTTTCAAAAGACGTATATTATTAAACAAAGTGACAAAATTTCATGGCATGACTACAGCCCAGCACAAATATGGCCGTATTATAGCTAACAATTACTCAAAGACACTAATGGCCTAATATAGAGCACTAGTGACAAAAGGGGAATAGCCACTTATTGAACATGGTTGTCTTGATTAATTGCTAGTCTCTCGAAATTAGTTTCACCAAATCATATCGTACAACTGGATAGGGTACGATTTTACAAAATATTGGAAATGTTCCTAAAAATATATAAGAATGAGATTATATTGACTGTACAAATCTAGGTTAGAGAATAACTAGTTTCATGGCCGGCGGCTTACATGGGCATGTGTTCGTAAATATTTCTTTGTGTGTGTTTGTATAATTGCAGATATGAACTTGGATCAGAAATTATATATTGAGTTTTATTAATTTCAATGTATAAAGTACAATATCTTATTATAATATCAAGTCATAAAACCCTATGATTCTTTCTTTTCTCATAGATAATTCGATGATATTGATGGCTTAATCTTGAATTGAACATCACAAGTTTAAGACCCTTTTTACTAATTGGACCGAGTTTATGGGCCTTGATGGGTTAATTTAATCTCAAATTGAACTACATGATTTTGATATTCTTCACGAGCCATGCTAGAAGACCTTGATGGCTTGATCTCAAGTCGATGTCATGTCCTTCTAAAGGTTCAATCTCCGAAAAAGAGCAATTCCCCAGAATTCCACTCTGTCACCGTCCATAAGGGGCGTGGAATTGAAGGGAGGACCCTCCTATTTATAAAAGAGAAGAAATGGCTATTTAAATTATATAATTGACTAATTGTCGGATGATAAACTAACAAATTAATGCTCATGAGCTTATCTTTTATCTCGATGTCTCAATTACTAATTAGGTGGGCTGTAAAAGAAAATTCCTTATTTTCATTTATTGCTAAACATTTTGGTACAAATAATATAAGCCTTATATAATATAAGCGGAATGCAAAGTAAATGCATTTTAGAAGAAGGAAATAAAACGGAATGAATGTAATTCAAACGAGTTGCAATTTTTATACTTTTATGGCAATGTTTAAATTAAGTGACTATTAAGTTAAATTTATTCATGGTAATCAAAGAAGTCATCATTGAAGTTATTTCGATTGAATCTTGAACTGATGGATCAATAATGTATTCGTTCATATAATTAGCAACAGCTATATGTTTAAATCACTAGTATCGTTCATGTAGTACAATATATTTCTCTTTTGAAATAATTTCAAATTAAATGAATTTATCAAATATTCAAAATCACTAAGATAAGTCAAGAGAGATAAATGTTTAGGAAGGATAATAGAAATTTATTTCAAGATATTTTATCTTTATTGTTGTGTATTTAATGGACAAATATATTTAAGAATTAGATGCTTTTCTTTTATCCATTCTTAAATTTATAATTTAAATTTTAACAAGTGATACATATTTGAGGATGACAAATCACTAAACTAATAGTAATTAAATGAATATGGACCACATGGTATGATTATGTCATGGCTTGCTACACGGTGACTACACAAGTGAAGTTAGGTACTACATGACAAGTATGTGAACGAATATATTCTCCCAGTTCACGAAGTGGATTGCATTAACCTCGGCAAGTTAATGAGTTTTCGTTTAAGTTATTTTATTATTGTTTTTATTTTGTGCTACTAGTTTCATTTACTTGGATGCTAATACTGATTGTTGACTGAAAAGGTGGACTTTGAGCGGCGAGTCTCCTTCCCCCCACATGGGCCACATTGTGAAGCTAGTGAGTGCGTCTCAGTTAAGCAAGGCTTGGCTCCACATACTACTACATGGGCTGGAGGCCCATTGGGTTTTATAGCCCACAAGAGTGGACAGCCAGAAGGCTCGGGCTGGTGCGAGTTAACTCGTGATTTCAGCGAGTTTAGCGAGTTGGCTCGCGATTTTAGTCCGATGTGACGATCTGACAAGGCTTTTCTTTTTCTTTTTTTTATTCATGAAATCCCGTCAAAACGCGGATTCGATTGACATGCAATTCAATGGTATGTTGTGACAATCTGACAAGGCTCCTCTTTTTTTTTTTGATTAATGAAATCCCATCAAAATGTGGATTGGATTGACATGCAATTCAATGGTATGTTTAACAATTGCTTCAAGCGGCGCAAGCAGAGTTGCTCGCCCTCTTGGTAACCCTAAAGCCACTTTGGGTGCGTTTGGGAAAGCTTTTGGGGAAACTCTTTAGGAAAATGCAAAGACCTTTGTGTCAATAGTGCTTTCCAAAATGCAAATTGTGTTTGGTAAATTATAATTTGAAAGCCCTTTGTGAAGTATTTTTGAGCAAAATGGTGTTTGGGGGAATTACATTTACAAAGAGCTTTTGTGATAAAAAAAAATAATCAAAAGAAAAATAAATAAAAAATTGACCGGCAAGGGCAAGCGAACACCGGTGATCGAAATTTGTCGCCGGTAGCCAACATCTGACTCAGGCAGCCCCGGAGACGACTAGGAGGGCTACCCGGGGTTGAGCGACCCCCGAAGACCACCGGCAAAGGCTGCCTAAGGTCACACGACGCCGCCACGACCTCCGGCCACCCCGAATCTAGGGCGGCGAGGTCGTGCGACACTGCCTCAACCTCCGGCGACCCCGCCGCGACGTAGATCTAGGGCATCGGGGTCGCGGGAGGACCTCGCTAGTGACCGCTCGCGGGCGGTGGTGCCAAGGCGCGGTGGCGTCGGGCTCCGGCGAAGGGGGAAAACTAGCGTCACAGCGGGGCGCGGGGGTCGGCGACCGAGCGGAGGACGGTGGGCATAGGCGCGACGGAGGCGAGCTACTGAGGCGGCAGTCCTGCAAACGACGAGTGGAAGCGTCGGCCGGTGCGGTGGAGTCAAGCACTGGGTCGTGGGCTGCTAGGCGGCGACGGCGTCGGGCGGAGGCGAGCTCGATCTCGTGTGTCGGGCACTCAAGCGGCGAGATCGGGACACGCAGCAAGCCGAGCGGTGAGGGCCTCGAGTGTGCCGGGTTGCTTAAGCTGTAAGTGGACGACGGCGTCGGGCGGAGGCGAGCGTCAGCCGGCGGTGACGCGGTCGTTGAGCGAGATTGGCACGGCGAGCCGCGATCCGCCGCAGTGCAATTTGAAAGGGCGGCCGTCCGCTCGGGTTTAGATCCGGTGGAGGCGCAGCCGGCGGTGGAGCGAGAGGGCTCGCGGGTCGCCGGCGCGGGTGGTGCTTGGTGCGGTCGAGGGCCGGCGTTGCGGTGGTCGGCGGCTCGGGTGCGGTGCGGGTGGTGCCGGGCACGGCCGAGGGCCGCCAAAGACAAGTGGCGGTGCGAGCAAGGTCTCCGCGAAGAAGATGAACAGTACCCAAGAAGAAGAAGACGATGAGAGGGCAAAACCGGAAAAATGAAGAATCGACAAGGATAATTTAGGAAGAAAAAAAGCTTTTTACCCCTCACTCTCAGCATTTACGGCATGCTGAAAGCCCAAGGCAGCCCCCCACCTGCCTTGGGCTTTCAGCCTTCACAAAGCTAATATTTTGCTGAGGGGCTTTGAAAATTCTTTGCCAAACACCCCATATTTGGCTCAAAGATCCTTGGGGCTTCAAAGTAGCCTTGAAAAGCTACTCCCAAACGCAGCCTTTGCCGCATGAACCGAAGAGACTTCCGTATTAGGGTCGTATAACTCCGATTCGATCTTTTCAAGCTCAGATCATTAAAAATGGGAAACTGAAGCGCTTATTAAAGAAGGCCATGATCTATTAGTGCACTTTTTCCATCTTTTGCTAACCTATTGTAATAGAAAGTCCAACAAAATAGTAGATTGAGTTACCAAAGTAAGAATAAAAAACAAAAAAAATCCACTACAAAATTTGATTATTTATCTCCTTAAGCTCTTTGAAGATTTACTTTATCTTGAACTCTATCAGAATGAATGAGAAACTTTCTTTTACGAAAAAAAAAAAAAAAAAAAACACAACAGCTAACTCATATGTGATCGACCTCCAACCACACATTTGACTTGATCGGTTCCTAGATTGCTTGTGTTTGTCGACCCAACTTATGCTTGCAGCTGTTGCCCCCAAAATACCACACCACCGGAATTGCCACTGAGCCACCACGATTCAGCCACCTTCACCATCCCCTCCACCGCCTCTTCCTCGTCGTCTCCCAGCATTACACTTCCATCACTGCGGCAGTGGAATTTATTGAGTTCAAAGCAAACTCCAGTTTCCACAAAAAAAACATAACTCATGTACTGTGATCGGGTATGCTTTTCATAATTCGAGTCTATAAAAATCCTTTCGTGCCCATAAGATGAAGGGAATAATTCGAACAATTTGTTAACCCATATGCTATGATTAAAGAAAATTCCAGGGCATTGAAAACTGCCCCGTCTTAGTTCATCGTGAAATCGGATTCCTGAAAGAATCAGAATTCATAATTCTAGAATTTTCAAGCATACAAGATCGATTCCAAAGTTGAAGTTTTTACTGAATCATCGAAGCACTAATATTATGATTTTCATTATTCTAAGTAATTCGGATTTGAAAGTAATAAATGGGATATTGTTGAATACGCCTCGTAGCGTGTTAGCATAACCCTTTAACCTTTCTTTGAATGCGATCTGATCAATACTCGCCATGTGATGGAAGCTTTGGCAATGAAGAAGATTGAAGAACCCGAGGTGGATTGGAACAGCGAAGGAGCTCAAGAAGGAGATAGGTCTTGGTGCCAAAAAAGTGGGTTAAAGATTGAACAGACTTTGTCTCTCTTTAGCTGATTAATTGAAAGGTTGGGTCGTTCTTTGGGCCACATAATAGATTGGATCATCGATGCAACCCAGTTACAACATTTCTTCTATAGAGCTTTGGCATTCTCTAATCCCATTTCCACTTGCTTCGGGAGAAAAAAACTCCATGGCGATATACGAGTTAGAAAAATTGATCCTCACCCACTTTTCCATCTTCACTCTTAATATTGTGGCACATGGAATTTTGGAAGTCCCCAATTAGTAGCATCTCGTTTTCTAGAATGGTCCTATATCCTAGGTTTTTAGTTTTAAATCTATGCAATTGATCAATAAAGTAATAACAAGACTAGAATAGCCACCAATTATGGGTCAATTAGATGCCTAAAGGCTAGACATGTCGAGGAGGTTTACTCCTTAGGTCCCTTTGCCTTGCAGAAGGGTTAGGATTGCACGACGGTAACACCAAAAGCGAGATGAAATAGAAAGGGTGTGAGAAAGGGGAGCAGGTAATTCTAGTAGACATGTGTCACAGGCCGATCGATTGAGATCGTGACCGCACAGCGACTCGAGCAACTTTAGATCACCCAAACCAAGCCTTGCTCGATCGAATGTTTACCCGCTCGCTTACCCGGATCGTTGAGAGAGAAAGTTTAGAGAGAGGAGCTTTGAGAAGGAAAGGAACTTTTGTATTGCTGAAATGTTGGGTGCTTACAAATGAAGGAGGACACCCATTTTATAGTTGAGGGCCTCAGCTTACAACCGTTGATGTACTTTTTATCCGGCGGGCGAGATCACACCGCCTCAACTACCGACATAAGTATTAAGCTACCATCTACCGACATAAATGAAAGGAACAGACTCCCGCAATCTAGCTTAATGACAGCTTCGTCCGCCCTTGCAATTCGAGGAGAAGGCTTGGTGGGATTCGAGTGCAAGTAGGAGGTCCATGGGTGAGTCACGGTAGTCCTCCAGGAACCTCTTGGGTCGACTCTCTTTAGGCCCGTGACACATGAATGCTAGATAGCATGTGAGGAATGTCTTCAGTTGCTTAGAGTTGTTCTAAGTCAAGAGAAGTTGACAAAAATAAGTCATGGAGAATTCTACGACCGAAATTTTTAAGTTCAAAAATACCAAAGCGGAGGAGCAAAGAAGTGCAAAATTAATGAAGAGTCAACACCCGAAAGTCCCCCAAATAAATGGAATGTTGGGGTACTGGTAGTGAAAGAGCCATGATGCTTAATGGCCAGGAGAACACGAGCCGATCAGGTTTTCACGTATAAGTAGAATACGGGCCAACACTAAGTCCACTAAAAAGAGTTAGAGGTAAGTCCAAGCTATTCTTGATGGGCCTCCCTCCAAATCCATTAAATCAAACTCTATGAGACATCTCACGAAGATATAGATAACATAGGGGCCTCCTACTTTAATTTTTGGTTAGCCCTGCACTAAAATAGTGCTTTATCCCTAGAAATCCAATCAACTGCTATGGCTCAATGCATTTTGGGGAGAACCAGCTAGCTATTTTTTTTTCTTAAAATAATCTGGACGAAAACGCTGAAATCTAGAATTTGACAACTTTCCGTATTGAAGAAAGTTTTGCAAGAAGTCCCCCTAAATAACAGACCGTAATGAGTTTGGACAAGGCACCTGTTTAACACGTGTATGACAAAACCAAAAGAGTTGAGATCTTGCTTTTTATCACATCAAGAAATAAGTGAGATTTCAAGAAAGAAACAAAAAGCTAGCTATAGAGAGAAGACGATCGGTGGAATCTCCAGCGTGATCGGCATTAGAGAAGGCAATCGGCATGAGAGAGAGCTTCATTGACGGGTGAAAGTTCGTGAGAGAACGTGCCCAAGCATACGGAGAACAACAACATAGGAAGTCGTTCGTGACAGTTATCTCGGGCTTTGGTTCTTGGCTCTGATACAAAACCAAAGGCTCTCTATACTTTCACTGTAGATTCAAATACAAAGAAGTGACCATCATTTTCAAAACCCAAACTAATCTGAAAAAATACATACTGTCTGAAATAATATCATCATAAGGAAAATGACATAATTAATCCATAAACTTTGACTTGATATGCAATATGGTCCTGAAACTTTAATTTATTCAATTTGATCTCCGAAATTCTGATGCATGTTCAACATGGCGTTCGGCCCAAACGCAAGAGGCTCTTGCCCAAACAGAAGTTAATCCAACGAGCCCGAGGACAGGGACGTCATTTCACAACATCCTGCCCTTCCGCAATCCCGCAAAAACCCTACCGCTATAAACCAAGCAAAGAACTCGCACGCCCGGCTCCCTCCCGCCGCTTCGCTGCACAACCCGCCGCCCTCTCCTCCCTCTCCTCCCTCTTCCCGGCCGCCGCCGCCGCCGCCGCCGCGAACCCTCCACGATGCCGCCGAAGTTCGACCCCTCGCAGGTCGTCGACGTGTACGTCCGCGTGACCGGCGGCGAGGTCGGCGCGGCCAGCTCCCTGGCCCCCAAGATCGGGCCCCTCGGTCTCTCCCCCAAGAAGATCGGTGAGGATATCGCCAAGGAGACCGCCAAGGACTGGAAGGGCCTCCGGGTCACCGTGAAGCTCACCGTACAGAACCGGCAGGCCAAGGTCTCGGTGGTCCCCTCGGCGGCCGCCCTCGTGATCAAGGCCCTCAAGGAGCCCGAGCGCGACCGGAAGAAGACCAAGAACATCAAGCACAACGGCAACATCTCGCTCGACGACGTCATTGAGATCGCCAAGGTGATGAGGTCGAGGTCCATGGCCAAGGATCTGAGCGGGACGGTGAAGGAGATCCTCGGGACGTGCGTGTCCGTCGGGTGTACGGTCGACGGGAAGGACCCCAAGGATCTGCAGGAGGAGATTTCCGACGGCGACGTCGAGATTCCCCTGGATTGATGGGAAAAAAATAGGTCGCTCCTTTTTTTTTAGCCTCTTTCTCATTTTTTGTGTTTAAGTTCGGTTTTGGAGGATTTTACTACCTGTGTTGCTCGGGTCATGTTCCAAAAAGATTAATAGATTCATGATTTTCGGATTTCATGTGGTGATGCTGTAAGTCTAGTGTTTTACTAGTGATAAGCGATGTCGGGACGTAATTTAAATCATTATATGGTGTTGTATTTTCAAGGTTTTTGCTCATTTTGTTTCTGTTTGTCTCATTGTTCGTGGATGCTGCGTATGCTGCTCATTGTTGCAATGTGGGATATGTCCGATTGCCTTCTTGCTTCAAAGTTTGGTTTATGGATGTTGAGTATAATTTATGGATTAAGAACTAGGCCATGGATGTGCTGCACATTATGCTCATTGTTGCGATGCAGGATTTGTCCGGAGTGCCTTCTTGCTTCAAAGTTTGGTTTCATGGATGTCAAGTATAATTTATGAATTAGGAACTAGGCCATGGATGTTGGGACGCAGTTTAAATCATTATATGGTGTTTCATTTTCATGGTTCCTGCTTAGTTTGTTTCTGTTCATCTCGTTGTTCACGGATGCTGCGTATACTGCTCATTGTTGTGATGCGGGATTTTTCTGAGCGCCTTCTTGCTTCAGAGTTTGGTTTTGTGGATGTCAAGTATAATCTATGAATTAGGAACTAGGCTGTGGATCCTGAAGCCACAGTTTTCTTTTTGTAGGTCCTATGGGTTTTTGATTTTGGGGTCCTTACTCGCTCTCTGTGCTACAACCAAGATTATTAGCCTCAATCCACCCTTGCTAGTGTTCAAGTGGCTGATTATTGGCAATGGCATGTTTAAGTTAACTAGTTTTGGTTTTTGACTGATGGCTGTCGGTTTGATTAATTCGCATACCCAGTGGCCTAAAAGGCCCATTATTTTTTTATCTGCAGAATGCTGGGTTGAAATTTGGATCTATTTTGATTGCTTTGTAGCCAGCAGTGTTTCCTTTGTCTGTTGCTTTGAGACATTTGTCTTGCCTGTGTTAGTATTTCTCATGTGAAGGATTCGTTCCACTAATCTACTTAGGTTAGTGAATTGGTAAATTGATAATTTCTATTTTGGAGGTGATTTCTTGTGAATTCAGGGGCAAGCTAAATGGGCTCTGTAAGGGTAGTTCTTCCTCCGTACAGTTGCTATCACATGTTCTTTTGCAGTAGATCATACAGGTGCTATAAGTGTAATGTCTTTAGGAATCTAATGAGGACATTGTTGGGTTTGTGAAGACTCTGCGATATTCCAAGAATAGTGGAAGCTAAAGGATAGTGTACCATGCTTTTTTTTTTTTTTTTTTTTTGGTGGGGGCCAAAACGTGACTGTTGGTGTTTGTGGACGTGTCATTAGTTGTATGAATAGCTGATGATTAGAAGGGGAAAACATAATCATTAGCTTAATGCTTGTGCCCTGTAGGCTCAATATGCTATCAGCCGGTTGAGACCAATAACTCCCGTCTAGGTTTCGAGGAGTTTATACTCTTCTTTACTAGATGTGCAGCCACCAGTCAATTGAAATGAGTATAACATGATAGTCTTTTTGATTGTTTGTGTACTTTGGGCTGGATTCATTTTCTGAGTTTCATGTCCAATTTCTGAAAGTTTGTGATGCGGTAACTAGGATCTGGTTCTTGTCCTTTAACTCATGAATCATCCTTACTCCAGATTGTGAAAGATAATGCAACAATTCTTGTCTTTGATGAAATAGTGCAAGGATTCTTTCAACGATGGAAGTGTACTGCTCATGGTGTGCTTTTGGCTGCATACTTAGTTTGCTCAATACCTTTTTCTAGCAAGGTCATTTTACTTGTGTGCTACCCTGAGCATGGCAATTTCTTTGACTTATTCTTTGTGTGGAGCAATCCCAATCCTGATGTTTTCTCTTAGAATGGTCAGTTGAATTATTGGAACCAATACTGAGGAAACCATGGTTTAATTGCATGAACTATCGCTGTTGGTTGGATTTCAGTCTTGTTGGAGTTTGAGGAGGGTGTTCCTCAGATTGAAAGGAATTCGGAAATGTAGAACATAGTGGAAACCTTCATCATTTCCTTGACTTTGCAGTGGAGGTGTAATACTTTCTTTGTGTTGTGTTTGTGTAAGTATCGTTTTCAAGTCAGTTGATGTGCAAACCATCCTGGGGATATTGGGTTCACCAGAGCGATTGTACCTTTGACAAGCTAAACCTTCGCTTATGCTGGGATCAGAGGGTGTGTAGAAGTTTACAGAAGACTGCAACTCAAGTCGTCGTGCAGTCTTTAGAAAGCTTCAGCTTCTTCTGCGTACTTAAAATCTTCATTTTATTTCCGCAAAGCTCAGCTAACGAGAGTCACGGTGGGATCTTTAGATCACATCAGGTGGTCTCATCAGGAGTCCATGACCTCTAGTTCCCGATGCATGTTCACGTATCGAGCATATGCAATATCTTTCCTCCAGAAGAGCAAGAGACATCAAGACCCAAGTTGTTCAGAGTGGCCAGTTTGAGTTTACTATTGGACTAGAGGCTTAAGCTTTGAGCAACCAGATGTTTTGGCTACTGGTTTACCCTTCATTCTACTCTCTAGTTTGCTGAGTTAGCTTCGCAAGGTAATTCAGACTGTTTATTTAGGTTATGGATTTAGACATCAATTCCTCAAAAATCCGTCGAATGGCCTCTATCGACCATTTTTCGTTCTGATAAGAGGTTCGTTGTGAACCTTAAACAACCTAAATGCTTCAGGAAGGGCGTTATTTTCTTTTTTGGGTCAAATAGGAGATGACTTCAGCAGTGCGTTTCCTATACGGTTTAATCCAATCGACTTATTGACGATCTGGCATCTCAATGTGTTTTATATACTTTAAGTAACCTCCTAGACGGGCCTGCTTCACTGGGCTGCATAGTTTACCCCTCACCATATTGGATTGGATGTGTCCAAATGATTTGAGGATCCATATTCAATGAGTTGGGTTATATAAAGGTTAGCTAAGTTTTAATAAGTGGATTATTGATGGGTTTGAGTTGTAAGGTCAATTATATGTGAGTTTAAATGGGTCTAAAGACAAACCCATTTATAACCAATCTAACTATAAAAAAAAAAAAAAAAAGTTATTAGTTAAAGAAACATAAAACAATATATAAAAGAAACAGGAAACTCTTCTATCAAAGAAGAGATTGGAAAGGGCAAAGAAACAGAGGAAAGTGCCCTTGCGTGGCCGGCGATGTCGCCCTAGGGCGATCTCGTCAGTGGCTTAGCGAGCAACAACGACGGTCTCACTGGTGACAGTCCCACAAGCGAGCAACAATCTTCATCTCTCCCTTGTGCGATGGGTAGATGCTCTAATCCTTCTTTCTCACCGAGCGGTGTATTTAGCCTCTTAGGGCTTAGCCATTGTGTTGCTGTCCCGGATTTTGCTTGGGACGTTGTGGCGGAAGAGATCGTACTCTAAGGCCGATGCGTCTTCATCGTTTTTGAGCCGTGGTTATTGTTGATTATTGGTGCAAACCATTGATCGAAGAACTCAGAGTCGTGAGGAGTGTAGAAGTTCCCCCAATTTCAGATAGAGGAAGCTCGTGACGACGTGCTCGTGTAGGTCGATTGGGATAAGCGGTTGAATAATAGCCGGCAGTGAAGTTGGATTTGAGACTTCGCAAGGAGGAAATGGGGCTCGATTCAAAAAGGATGTGAGGGAGCTTCATGGGCTTGTTGTTGCGCCGCTGGTGCTGGTGTTACGAGCCGCCGACGCATGGAGGAGGGTTGCAATTGGAGGTGGAGTCAAGCTGGAGGTAAAGAGGATGTAAGGGTACTTGGAACTGGCGATGGTTGGGGACAAAGGCCGAGGAGGCGGATGGGGTGCGGCGACGGCAGAGCAGTAAGGAGGAGCAGGAGACGTTTAATCTTTTTATATTTTTAAATGTGTTTACAGGTTAGTTTTTCAAATCTATTGGGCCTTCTTCTCTATTTATTAGAAGGGTTAAATTGGTGGAGTTGGGTTCGATGTGGGATTGCGTATGGGTTATCTAAATTATTTAGTAAACAAATAGGTCAATAAGATAGGTGGATTTATTTAGGGGTGATTGATTCTCAATCGGTCCAATTCCCATCCTAAAATCAAGAATTGGACTAAAGGGATTGGTTCCTCATTTTCAAAACTGATGACCAAACCAAAGAGGGCTAGAAGGACTAAACAGAGGGATCGGTTCGATTTGGTTCCTAGGCGGTCCACTAGAACCGACCACTCCTCATGCTAAAAATATTCAAACTAGATTTGAGAGAGCATTATCCTCTTTGAGAGAGCATTATCTCATATCAAGCATCTCACTCAATTTTAGCCAAACGGCCAAAAACAACATGCTCATTGAGGCTACTTGGCTTGGTTCTATAGGTAAGTTCTCAACTGCTCTTTGAGTATCTTGGAGGCTTGGAATAGACACTTGTGTGAGGGGCAGCAAGAGGAGTGTTGCGGGCCGCGCCCCGGGGGGAGGGGGGGTAGAGACTAACAAGCTGTTAGCGACAGACAAACGAGCGATATCTCTGTTTCTTAGCAAATGTTCTTTGCTCTGTTGGATTTACAGTGGCATTCAAAAGGGCCTTGAAATAGCACTTATTTGTCACAAATATTCAAAATTAAAATATGTTTTAAGGAAGTAAATTAAAGTTTTAAAAAAATGAAAAGTTAGTCCGAGTGGTCGATTCTGCCTTTAGAACTAGGAACCGGACTGGCATCTTTAGGAACTAGATCAAGCTAGTCGGTTTGGTCTGGTTCGGGAAGTTCCCCATTTGGGTAGTTCTCTTTGCTTACCCCTAGATTTATGTCGAAGCTATTTATGATCCACTCAAACCCAACCCAACCGGTCCATTTGCCACCCTTGTATAGCATCGAGGATACCAAAGCTTGTAATTCAATTACATGTGAAGGATTTTGAACGGCATCATAGCGCCCTTTCAATATCTCATTTTATTGTTAAGTTTTAAATAATGACATTGATCAAGCTAAGTTATTAGCAATTTTCTAAAAGAAAAAAAATCACCAAAAATCTCAGACCATGGCCACCGTGACATATGTGCCATAATTTTTTTTTTCTGGTAAAACCAAAAGTCTCAAACTTATAATTGTATAATACTTTTATTTTCCGTCAAGGTTCCATCAATGAGCATCACTAAATATGTGCCTACATGAATGCGAGAAAGCAAACAAGGTTAACTTGGTACTTATGTGGCTTAAGTGAAATAAAAATAATATTATTTTAATTGAAAAATCATTTGTAACCTTGATGGAAGGTAAATGTGTCATATAGGTACAAATTTGGAATTTTGGGGGTTACAAGAAAGGTTTAGGATAAATATGTTATGGTGAGCGTAATTTAAAGTTTTTTATGTCACAAAAAAAAATCATGATAAAAATGTCACGATGGGTATAGTTTGAGGGTTTTAGTGGATTTTCCCCTTTTCTAATAGAAGAAACGAATTTTTTATGAGATTTGTGAAAGACAATAGTTTTCAAAAGGAATTTTGATATATTGCATAAGTCTACTAGAGGAAAGGCCATAGAGGCAACGTGGTCATCTTGAATTGACTTGATTCCATGGCCTAATGTGTCATTAGGATTATATGTAAGCTAATAAGTCCTAACGGTAGTATGACTTCATATTACAAATTTCTAATTATTCAATCCAACGATTAATTTTGTACAGGTGAAAGTTAATAAGAGTGGGGGAAAAAAAAAACTATTTAGGAATTTAGATTATCAATTAGTCTTAGATCTATCAAATTAAGCACTAGAGAGTCGCATTGTCTTTCATGTGGTCACAAATTTAAGTCATATCATGAACAAAGTAATTATAATCCTACAAAATCTATCAAATTAGCAAGCTCAACATATCACTCGATCTCAAAATTTATCCCCGTAAAGGGATGGTGAAGTTGAAAAAAGTATGTTGACTCATGTCTTATCACTTTAGTTATATTATCCTTTATTCAAAATTACGAAAATTGTTGATATTTGTTAATACGGGTTAAAATTAGAAGTTCGAATATCCATAATCGGTATGGAAATAAAGTCTATATTTCAAGAAACCGAGAGATAAGGACGCAGGATTTGAGTATGAATTTCGAAAACAAGCAACAGTTGATTGGATATTGATAAGTAATGCGGGTAGGCATGTGATCTATGCGATCGCTTCAAAGAGGTGATCTATTCAGGGAATTCGAGTCCAACTAGGAAAACAAAGAAGAAGAACAAGAAGAAGCGGCATCTGTTTCCATATAAATTGAATTACATAGAGCAAAGTAGGTTTAGAAGATAGACAGCTTTGTTCCTGAGAGTGAAAAATTATCAAGCGCGGTAATAGTTTTCGCTCGTGGCAGTCGGATGGCCGGTCTCAAGAGTAGGAAGGGAGTTGTCCCGGCCTCCACGGCCGACGTCCTCTTCCCCGAAGCCTGCGACACTGCCAAATTCGTTCACACGCTGAACTGGGCGATCAACTTCATCATAATGATCATGATTAGGGCAGAGAGCATGAGGCCGTTCCTGTGGACCTTCAAGGCCTTGCTCCTGTCCACGCTGATCACCTACGCGCTTTCAGTCGCTTCCGTCTTGTTGGTCTACCGGGAGACGATGCGGGTCTCGGAGAAGATCTGCAGGCACTTGTCGATGGTGTTGACGGCCGCGAATGTGGCAGTGATAGTAGTACTGGGACAAATCTACGTACTCTGATTTCTTTTCTTTTCTTTTTTTTGGGGAGGTTGTAACCTTGAATTTGAATTTGATTATGCGAGGATGTAACATGGGGAAGGAGTGAATGATTGAAGTCTTTTTATCTTTTCTATTAGGTTTTCCCTTTGGTTTCCTCGTTGTACTTTCTTTGGTTTTGGCTACATGGTGACATCGTTAACTTCATCATCATCATCCTCCCATCGAAACGAGCAAGAAGATATTGATGAATGTTGTCTGCTCTTGAAGCGGGCACAAGATCGATATTGGATTTCCGACCCGCTTTGCAAAAAACAGCCAAAACTGTTGAAGGATTTTAGCCTATTTTGGAAATCCTATTTTGGAAGGAACACCTAGAGAGGAGTGAATAGGTGTTAAAAGAAGTTTTTGCAAAACTTAACAACTTAATTCGACTTATAATAAAATAATAGATTAAAGGTATAAAAGATTATAAACTGATATATAAGACTACGAATTAAGTAAAGAGATTAGGAAAAGATAATTGAAACACAAGGTTTATAGTGGTTTGGCTTAGACCAAGCCTACGTCTACTCTCTCGCACTGACAGTCCACTGGCTGGATTCCACTAAGAATCAAAAGAGATTTTACAGTATCACACTAAGAATCAAAAGAGATTTTACAGTATCGTGTCCTTGATTTCACAGTATAAAGACTCTGCTACACTTCCTCAAGATCTCATAAGAATTTGATCTCTCTTTTGAGTACAGTTTAAGCTCAACAAATTGTAATAGCAAAGAACTAAGAGTTTTAGACTTTGGAATTTTTTTTTCACGTACACACTCGAATAACAAAATTGTAATAGCAAAGAACTAAGAGTTTTAGACTTTGGAATTTTTTTTTCACGCACACACTCGAATAACTTGAGCGTTCTCCTTATATACCCCTCCATGCCATCATAACCATTGGCAGAGTTCTTCCAATCTACTCGTCATGAGGACCGGCTGTGGCTTCGACGGCAGTGCTAGTGTCGCAGCTAGGTTGCAGTAGAGAGAACGCAAAAGCAGAGCCTACCGAGGGGCAGATATGCCGAAGAAGAAGAACTGTTCTTCCCCTTTTTTTTTCTTTCTTTTTTTTTCGTCTTTTCTCCCTACTGCCTGTCTACTTTCTTTCTTTCTTCTTTTTTTTTTTTTCGTCTTTTCTCCCTACTGCCTATCTACTCACGTCTCTCTTTCACACCTATCTATCGCTCACGTCTCTTCTCCCACTCTCCTCTTCCTTTTCTTTTCATTTTTCCCTCTTCGAACCCTAGAGAAATTCCCCCAACGAAAAAGGTTTTTTTTTTTTCTCTCAATGACCGTGTATTCAATATGAATGGCCTTTTTAAACCCTACACATTTAACCTATTTATAGGCCACAAGTTAGGGTTTTAATTTTCCAAATCCATATCCACAAAGATTTCTTTTTCAAATGTAATATTTGATTTTCCGAATGCAATATTTGTTTTTGAATTGAAATCTCACAAAGATAAATCCTTAAAATCTCCTCAAGGATACAAGCTTGGGTGGATTTGCTCTCTTCGTGGGCTTATTCCAACCTGCCAAGTTAAAGCTCAAAACCACTCATTCGAACCCACCTATCGGTCCAATAAATAAATAAAATAAATGCAAATTAAAAATAAATGCACATAATCTATATGCTATGCAATTAATATTTTTTCAGAGATAAAATTACCCCATAATTTTTAATGTGATAAATGGCTAAACGGGTCGTCAAAATTTAGGTGTCAATAGTATCTCAAGCGTGAGATTGGATTGGTGATTTTTCTGTGTGATTACGAGTCATATTTCGAGCGTGAAATCAGACTGTCAATGGTATGCACGTTGTGAATTTAGGGAAATTTCCTAATTTAGAAAGTTATTTGAGATTGTAGACATGATAGCATTTGGAGAATTTCAATCGTATGCATCGACGATATTAAGGAAATTAAATATTCGGAAATCGAATTAGATAAGATTTTTACCTAGTTCAAATATTGGCTTCCAAATTTGGCAACTTGCAAACCACGATCGACTGGTGATGAATTGGTGGTGCTCACGATGAGGTGGCTCGATGATTGTAGATTGACAGTTTTCGATGTTCTCAACTATGCTGGCAGCAGCTTTGAGGACTTGTGAGAACAAAATTCTAATGGAACGATTAGCGACAGATGACCACAAGCAAGTGTAGGAGTCCCAAGAACTTGTTCCTTCTTGTATCTGCAAAATAAGAGCGAGGGCAAGGAGGAACTCGGTGAGGTGGCCGTTCGAGAATGAACTCCAACAATGAAGGGTCCCCGGTGATGATGGTTGAAAAGTGTTGTCGGTTGAAGTTGTGGATGCTATTTGTGGGGTTCTGGTTATATGTGCTAGTGCAAGAACATGATGCAATTTTGGGTGCTGGTGCATCTTATTGCATCAACACTTGTATGGGCTAGTGTAAGAAGATGTACCAGCAGCCCAACTGGTGCAAGAACAAGATGCCCTGGTGTAACAAGATGCAAGATGCACGACGATTGGTGTAAGTTTGAAACTTGGCACTCAAACGATCACTATTTACAACTTGTGCAACAAAAGTGATCACTTTGTAATTACGACTGACACTTAAATGATCACTTTTATAAAAACTTGACATTCAAGCGATCACTATTTACAACTTTTGGTACTAAAATGGTCAATCAGGAATTTGCCATTATCCTTTAATTTCATCATGGTTTGCAGTTGTAGCAAACCAACAAATAATTACAACAATAAAAATGCAGCAACTATTCTATTTGAAGCAAAAACTAACCAAAACAAACATCGACAATACACAACTAAACAATAAAATTTTTAAGTGCTTAAAACTAATGCATTCTAACTCCAACCTTCCATTTCGCCATGGTTTACAGTTGTAGCAAACTAGCAAACCAGCAAACCATTACCAAATAAAAAACTCAGCAAGCAAATCATTATACCTGAAGTAAAAACTAACCAAAACAAACATTAACAATACACAATTAAACAATAAAACTTTTAAGTGCTCAGAACTAATACATTTCAACTCCAACCTTACATTTCTACTATAAATTACAACAAAACCTTATGCTTCATACAAAATTGCAGCAAATCAAAAACACATTTTACTTATAAAAAATCCAATACAAGTGCATATTTCACGTTTTTTACTATGGTAGACATACAAACTTCTGCTCATTACTCACTTCACATTTGAATAAACCTAAAAGAATAATAACACAATCAACATTCGATAAAAGTTTCTTTCAATTTTCAGCCTTGAAACCTCCCTCTTCAAATGGTCGACCAGAGATGTTAAACCCTTCATTTGAGCTTGTATTGAGTCGACATCCTCCAACTCATCCATTAACATAGGTGGAGGTTGATTTCAGCCTTCAAGTAACTCCAGAATCACCCATGTCGCTTGATCAGAGAATTTCCTATTAATCCATTTGAAATATTTGCACTTCAAGCCTTCTTTATATTTGCCACACCCATGGAATATTCTTCCGGGATTCAATCAAGTCTAAGATGTTCTTCTCGGACTTAGTAATCTACAATAACAGTAACACTCACCATCTAATTCGCTTTTTTTTTTTTTAATATAGGAATGTGAGCCACTACTGAAACTTTTGTCCTCCATTTGCAAGAGCGAGCTGATAACTTTGGGAGAAATAGAAGTATGCACTCGAATTGGTTGAATTGAGGATTTAGGGTATTTAATTTCCCATTATGCTCGAATTTGGGGATTTAGGGTTTCTTATTTGGAGGAAAAGACATTAAACGGCGTCATTTTGTTGTTTGCATATTGATTGTACTCTTCGGTGATTCACGTCGGCTTCAAATATTAATAAAAAACTGCCACGTCGGATCTCCGGCCAACTAAATCAGCATTGGCACTGAAATGAGCATTTTTCAAAATTTTTGACACTTAAGTGATCCAACAGAAACTTTTGACACCAAAGTAAGCACATCATAACTCATCGATTCAAAATCCAGTAAATGATATACATAAATATAAAAAATGGACAATATTTTTCCAATAAAATTATTTATGTATAAGATCAATCAACAATATCGACTTGGTAATAAAAAATCAACCATTAATGATATATTCCATTGATCAATTTCAATCATATCAAATCTCAATGGTCCATTTCATTGATTAATTTAATGCTTAGTATCTAATTATGATCACACTTAATGCTCGTGACAAAGGCAACCAAGTTTCCCTCTTGGTTAGGTCTCTACCTATATTAGCATATGGTTTGGCTCACAAGAATGTTTGATAACAGTACGTATACTTATCCCTCAATGGGTTATAATCATGGCACCATGAGCATAATCGACTGACAACATTCTTCAATAGCCCACAAGCAAATTCAAAACTCATTCCAAAACTATTCACCATCAAAACAATTTTTCATAATTCAATTCACAAACATATTTCCAAATCAAATATTAGGTTTTTCCATTGCTACAATGATATTCTTTTCCATTGCAATGTAATAAATTGCCATTTCATAACTCATAGTATATCCAATCCATTTTGCTTTCAAAATATGAGTTTACAAACTTAAAAAGAATAGATAGTATTACTTACCTAAGAAAATTGAAAACCAACCTATGAAAGTATTCATATTGATTCATCGAAAAATAATTTAAAAATCAGAGTAATACATTACTCTAACAAACAACTTGATTAAACTACACCTTACTTGTCGATAAAATGACTTTTACGCAGAAACAAAGAAACTCATCTCTAGTGAACATTCATCTTTGTCTATGACGTGTATTATCCATTATGTATAACTCACTCGTGAAACTTTAGATATTCATTGCAAACAGATGTACTTTAGATTGATTTCTACATATCCATAATAACCTAAACTATCTTTTCCATATAAATCCATGGCTTGACAACTTATCAATCCAACCTCAAAGTTCAAAACTCACACAACTTTGGATTTATGACCTAACTTTACAAACTACCCTCATTAAACGACTGATGAGCTAGGATACTTATGGAGCGTTTCAATTCGCAGATGATTCATCTTGTCAGGACGTCTGGAACGTGTACGCCCTGAAATTTCTCTCTCTTTTTTCTTTTCCTTGTTTTTGTAGCTTCTGGTCTTCTTCCTTTTTCCTTTTACATCCACTTGCCTTTTTTGTTGAAGGGCAAAGAGATGGAATTGGCGCTTGGGCTTTACAATGGGCTATCTGTTGTTGGGCTATTTATTACAGTATCAGTCTGCTATCGTAGCTAAAATCGAGCTGCACGCTGAAAAACAAATCAAAGCTTGAGCTAACCCTACTAAAGTTTTGCAAGGGTTGACGATTCGAAGATCGACGATCAAATTCTTGACCTTGCTTTACTAACGGTACCTTACAATCAAGAACACATATCACGCCATTCATATATTAAGCTAGCAGCTTGTAGCGTAAAAAATTCTTCCTGCAACCAAGGTGCTATTTTTCCGTTGAATCTACTGAGGTCGTCCTGAAGCTATGGAAGGATCGGCAAAATCATCCATAAAAATGCGCAGGAAAACTGGTCGGAGCTGAGTTCTTCTCGGTGGAGGAGACTATGGAGGATGGAAATCCGGCTAGGTTGTCCCATTAGCTTTTAAATTATGGTGTCATAGTCAATAGTACCGAAATAGAATATTTAGTTTACCTCATATGACGAGGACTCTTGCTTTAGTATCTCACAAATAAGAAGCTGACACTTCTAGTCTTTAGCTATTGATTATTAACTAATAATAAGATTCTTAAATTATTTCTAGATCCATCAAATAAGTGGATCGGATTAAAGATGATCCAATTTAAATTGACCAATCTCCACATAATATAAAGCTAATGACACATACCCGACCTAACATAACCTATACTACTTAAATACTTACATAAATTGAGATGAGAATGCGGACTAAGCAAATGCAAAATCCAATAAAAATGAGAATGAGTGATGAGAGAGTTATAAAAATATATTGAATCTCAGTAAGTTGTGAATTTATTTAAAATTCATATTAAACTTATTTATGATTCATATAATTGGATCTAAATTTATCTATCATTTGTTTATTGAATATAATAACTTTTGACACGTGCAATTATTGCATAGCTTTGGCGTTTCATCCCCCATTCCGATGTCTTTTGTTCGATTCCCTCGCCTTCGTTGCTATTCTATATGTTTCCTCTTTCTACCATTCTAGACCTTTCTCTGCATTACTGTGGCAAGTCGTGGTTGGTACGGCTTGCAACGGTACCACGTGGTGGCACTGCAGCGAGCCGCGCCGTGCAAGACCGGCACCCTTTGTTTGCACCGTTCACAACTCTCAATGCCAGGAAACAGGTGTCAGCCCATGTATCATGACATAGAAATCTTTTGTCGTCCATCGAGGATTAAGTTTCTCGTCATGAGTCATGTGAGAAAGTGTTTTCTTTTCCTTTGCTACATCAATCTCGATCTTCTACAAATCTCATGACCGTTTAAACATTTAATTTTTTTTTTTAAAGGTTTGTTTGTTGGGCCTCAAAAGAATAATGTTTTCGTTTGTGATAAGGGAATATCCTTTTAATAATTCATGCACAAACATAACTAATTTAAATATAGGCGATATCTATATCTAAAACTCATCATTCAAAACATTGATTAGACGATATATTTTTTTATTAGAGATGAATGGAGGAAAAAAGTTTGTCTATAAATTTCAATACCTAAAAACCTTGTCAAAAGACAACACATTTTCTGTTTATGATTGAAAGTGTCCTAGAGATTCCCCAACATCTAAATAAAGTAAATTGGGGTTGGTTCTCAATTAACAATAGTTGTCTAAAGACATTTAAATAGAGCACTTGGATGGGATTTTGGGTGGCTTTAAGCATCCACTAAGATATATTATCCTCACCAAAAAAAAAATACTATATTTCATAAAGTTACATTACCCAAAAAAACCACCGTTTATTTAAAATGTTAATACTTATTTGTACTCAAAGTTTTTAGTATTTCTCTACCGATTTCTTTGAGATAAAGTGGGTTTGCTTCACTGTTAGTGGCTTTCCTAAATTTCCTATATTAACTAAAAAAAATATGAAAAATATAAATAAAAATTCTAATAACTTCCATTTACCTCTCATTTTGTTTTCCACGTGCATTAAACTTCATTAAGCAATCATCAAATTCAGACATGTTTAATAACAATCCATGAATATTCATTCAATTAAATAATTACTTTAACTACTTAAAAATATTATTCAATTCTCTTCATATGTAAACCAACCATGATTACCCACGCTCACAATGTATGCCTCAGTAATTATAAAGCATAGTGAAGGGCAAGACTACCCTTCAAGGCTTCATTGAGGTTTAGATTAGATCATGTTGGGACTTGATAGGGATATTTAGATAATGTTCGGATGGGCACCAATCCTAAAGGTTCTCCCCTTATGTGATAGTATATAATATCTACTAATTAAAGTTACATATTTTTCTGGCTAAGAAGAAAAAAAGAAATTGCATATTATATCCTCAAGTGGATGCTTCAATATACCTCTCCCAACTTCATGGTTTGATCCTTTGATGAAGGCAAACTACAGTTCGAGGATTCACTGTTCCACACCATGTAATGCATTTGCTCTTGTCTCCTCTCTTAAAGTAGAATGATTGAGAATCCACTAATATATAATAACTAAACTCATTATAAGATGCATTTCATTAGGTTCCCGCAGTGTAAGAAAATCAGAAGAAGACGCTGGTGCGAGTTGAAATTATTGTCGAAGACGACTCTTGGCTGAATTTTAAGTTTATCGTGAGGAAAACACCAACACCAAACAATAATAATCGATGGCCCACAAGGGAATTTCCTACTGGTCCAGAGCTTAGCCATAAGATTCCTTGTGCCTAATCATTCACAGCACAGGCGTGCTAGGAAAGAGAACCTCATTACCATAAGACGACAACCGACCTTTCGTGATATCACTCGCAAACTCCAAGCGGCAAGCCACCAGCCACAATCTCCACTTCTCTCCCTCTTTTATATTTCCATTACTTCCTACTTGCAAAATTCCCTCCGTGGAGTCCCCCACCCTAATTGAGACGAACTTTCCGATATGTACTGAGGACAGAATCACTTTAGCCCCACTTATTGAGATGTCGGTTGGTGGGTCAAAATATTCAAGAAGAAGAAAGAAAGAATTTTAAAAAATGATGAACAAGAAATTGTGATATCATCATGTAGAAAAAACCTTAACCTTAATATTGAGCGTGTGTTGTGGATCCTTGGTAGTGTGACTCCCACTTAAATGACGCAAACTTTCCAATCTGTACACAAGCTAGAATCATTTGAGCCACACTTAATAGAATGCCGATTGGGGATCAAAATATCCACGAAGAAAAAAGAGTCCAAAATAATGATGAAACTGGAAATGTGATGTCGCCGTGTAGGAAACTTTTTATTCTTTGACAATAGCAATTGTTTATGAAATGATAAAAAAAAAAGTTAAATTATATGATCGATCTTATCAATTATGGTATTAAAAGAGTATGTTTGATGTGAACATAAGAAGAGCAGTTATTTATTCGGTATATTAAAAATTGCAAATTTTTCTTAACTCATTAGGCGAATGCACTTTCACTTGACATTTATTATAATGATGAATAGCTCGTCTCGCCGTGATTTTTCTTGAATTCTCAAAACTTTTGTCACTCCATCCCGGCCTGAAAACTCCCTTGTTGAAGACTTTTCTCAAATGAATGGGACAAACCATAACGATCATTTGATCTTAAGTGGACTATAATTACTGTCCCAGAAGACGAAATCAATTAGGTGATATTCTCTTCGGATATGATGGTCGGAAAGCGGGGCCCACTGCTTGCTACGTGTAACTACCTGAGTGGATGGGCGGACCGAAACTTGGAAAATGAGTGAGGTGGGCGGTGGTGGCGAAGTGCATGTGCGGACTGGGACGGTGGAACGCGTATCATGCCTCGGACATCTCATCCTCTGGTGGATTTGACCTTTCGTGCACCATGCACTTCGCCAGAACCCTCATTGGTGGGGCCCCAGCCACCGGCATCGGAGGTGACGTGTCCGAATACGAGCCGCTCCCTTTCTGCCGTTCTGCATGATGGACATAATTAAGAGAGATCGGCCAAAACGCTCCGTCTAATCGAAAGAAGAGGTTGGAGAGTTTGGATTGCCTGCGAAGTTTGTTTTTCCTTTCACGTGCTAATTAATTAAGGACTTCAAACGCAGTCGCTGTTTCATTGATATTGCTTCCATTTCCAACATTTTAGGTCCATGACAAAAGACACGTCAAATCAATGATCCGAATCGTATTGGGATCGGATTGAAAATAGGATCATCCAAATCAACATATTTAATCTATTTTGACATAATAATTTATACTAAATCCAATCCAATCTATTTAACTTATATCCAAATTGAGATGAAACTTAGAATAAGCGAGCATGTTACCGACAAGGGATGAGAGAGAGAGAGGAAATATAAAATTATAGAGATGAATTGAGTCTAAATTAGTTTTGAATCTATTCAATACACATATGATTTTTTGTTTTACTATATATGTATAAAATAATTCAGCTTGTCAAAAACAAGTTAAAGACTCGACATAACAACATAAATTGATCTTTAGCTAAATTTGATTGCTGCCTTTTCCCTTTCAGGTAATACATACTACATTTTATAGTGTGTGCTCAGTTATTATTATGCTCACTTTAATGTGAAGAAGATTAAACCCAAGAGTCAAAATAAGACTTCATGCAGGAAAAAAAAAAAACTAGAAAATAATTTCTCCCTAGAGCTCCACGGCTTTGATGATCTATAAAGTACATTGCATGAGGTCACCTGAAAAATCGACGAAGTCCTAAGAGATGGGAACTTCTTATAGTTCACATAATTCTTGCACTGGTACGACGAATTATTCCACAACAAAGAATACGTTGCCAGATCTAGAACCCCATTAAAAATCTGTCAGATTCCACCAAATCCACCGTGCAATCTCCCGCACTAGAGATTGTTCTGGGAATTGTTCACGACCACGAGAAGTCAAAGATGGTGTGCCATAGCCCTTCCAGAGGTGCTGTCGGCCCGTTCCCTATCCTCCACCTACTCCTAACTTTCTGCACGTATCCATCGGGGACCACGGCGCTCGACCGTGCCCTAAACCCTTTGTTTTTTCACTGTAGCTTAATTCGATCCACACGCTGTTCGAACCGCAGCAGAACCCGATGCATGCATGACTCGTCGGCTGATGGAACCGATGCGGGAGCCGGTTTCGTAGTGTAGCGCCCGGCCCTATGCATTACATTTCGTGAGGTTACGTTCCACGAGAATCGGAGATTTTTTAACTCGGGACCGAGGCAGGCCGCCTAACGTTAGTGAAAAAAACGAAATTAAGGCACGAGAGAGCCGTTGGGAAAATCTCGAGGGGAGGTGGGGTGGGGACCGACAGAAGGCAGGTGTCAACATTTGGGTGGATGGTCGGCAGGGTCGAGCCATTCGAGCCCCACTCCTTGGTCACTCCTGAGTACAGCAGGGGCGCCAATAAATAGGACCCACTCCCCGTCACATCCCTTCCATCACACTCCAATCTCCAAAGAGCGAGCAAAGCGAGCGAGCCCTCCCTCTCTCTCTCTCTCTCTCTCGAACGCAAGAAGCGAGAATGGCCAAGGACATGGGAGGCGGGCACGGCTCGTTCCAGTCGAAGGACTACCAGGACCCGCCGCCGGCGCCGCTGGTCGACGCGGAGGAGCTGGGGCAGTGGTCCTTCTACAGGGCCATCATCGCGGAGTTCATCGCCACGCTCCTGTTCCTCTACATTACCGTCCTCACCGTGATCGGCTACAAGAGCCAGCTCGAGACCTCAGGCGACCAGTGCGGCGGCGTCGGCATCCTCGGCATCGCCTGGGCCTTCGGCGGCATGATCTTCGTCCTCGTTTACTGCACTGCCGGCATTTCTGGTGGCTTTCTCTTCTCCGTCTCTGTTTTCTGGTTTCATTAGAAAATGTTGGGTCATTTCAACATTTTTTTCAAAAATTTTCTAATGATTTGACCTAAATTATATAAAGCGAACATAACTTATTTTCCCTTTGATATGTTAAATATCGTATAATTATCTCATAATTTTTGTAGATTATATTTTAAATTTTGACGGATACAATCACACCCACATTTCCATATGCTTTCATATGATAATTAATCTGTCAATGATTTTTCATACTTGATATTTTCAATATTGAATCGAATTGAAATTTTACTTGAAAAGACAGCAGAAAAAAAAGTAAGAAAATTAAGGGACTGTTTCGAGTGATGTTTATTTTTTAAACTTTTCTAGAAAGTATGATGTTAGAATTTCATTTCACGATAGACACATACGATTTTGAGATACCCTCTTCAGCTACTTTTTTTCTAATCCAAGTGAGAAAATAGATAAATCGAATTCTACTTGAAAAAGAGCCAGAACATAGACCTAGAAAGCAAAATTTATCCCGATGATATCATGCTTATTAACATCATAATGGAAACTCTACCTCAAATTACATTAACAGATCGATGAAGCAGCACAACCTACGTTCTCCTTAGGAGGAAAGTGCATCCATGTTGATGTAGTGGCACACAAATAAAGCTGCAGTCTTAAAAGTTCTAAATTTATTGTAAATTTATTAATTCAATTCTAAATTTTTTAATTTGATCATAAATCTTTTCATACTTTACTAATTAAGTTTATTTAGATAATATTAGCAGGAAATTATGGCCAAATCAGTAGAAGTGTAATAGACTTTTAGTCAAATTTCCCGTATCTTTCTATAGCTTACAGCTAAATTGGGAGCAAAGCGCTAATACATCCTTGGGTATTGTTGTGTTGTCTGTCACAGGAGGTCACATAAACCCGGCAGTCACCTTCGGGCTGTTCTTGGCGAGGAAGGTGTCGTTGGTACGAGCTGTGCTCTACATGGTGGCTCAGTGCTTGGGCGCCGTATGCGGGTGCGGTCTGGTGAAGCAGTTCCAGAAGGCATACTACATCAAACAGGGGGGCGGCGCCAATGGGCTGAGCGATGGTTACAGCACGGGCACCGGTTTGGCCGCGGAGATCATTGGAACCTTCGTCCTTGTCTACACCGTCTTCTCGGCCACAGACCCCAAGAGAAACGCCAGAGACTCCCACGTTCCGGTGAGTCCCAATTTCGTAACCTCTATAGTGATACAAACCATCGGGACCTAGTCTTATGTAGGTCACTGAAAATTAACATTTATTGAGGAACTTGTCTAAATGATTTTGCCTTTCAAGTTGACCTTATCTTTTTTTCAATGAATGAAATAGGTGTTGGCTCCACTGCCCATAGGATTCGCCGTGTTCATGGTTCACCTCGCCACCATTCCGATCACCGGAACCGGCATCAACCCTGCTCGTAGCTTTGGAGCCGCGGTTATGTATGGCAAGCAAAAGGCATGGGATGAGCAAGTATGCGCCACTCACACATGCCCTTAAATCTCTTTCTCTTCCTTGTAAATCGAGAGTGCTGATACTAACATGCGACAATTCTCATTTCGTGGTTTTTATGTTTCGTTCAGTGGATCTTCTGGGTCGGACCATTCATCGGCGCGGCGATCGCTGCATTCTATCATCAATACATCCTGAGAGCTGGAGCTGCTAAGGCGCTCGGTTCCTTCAGGAGCTCATCTGTCGTGTAAATCCCCAGAAGAATCTCAGGGCCTTGAGGATGGAATCTGAGTTGTGGAGTTTAATGTTGTTGTTCTGTGTTGGGCACTTGGTTTTTTTTTGGCTGTGCCCCTAGAGTTGGCTTTCTATCTGCTTTTGCCATGTTAGCTGTTTCTCTGGTACTTTGTCGGCCCTTTTGACATGCGGTCGTGTTCAAGGTGCTATTTACATGGTGGATTCAATGAATGCATTCTGTTCGCTTTATTCCCATTTTGAATAAACCCAAGCTCTTTTGGTACGTAGTGTCCTTGCACCGTGTCGAATTGGGAATATAATCGCTCCTCAAATCATGATGGGTTATCCATAAGATCCATGGGGACCAAAATTACATTCCTACAAAAGTTCTTATAATTATCCAAAAAAGTTATAAATCTATTATATAAGTATCAATTTAATTCAAATCATTTTAATTTGATTAATTTAATCATAAGTGTTATGATAAATCATCCGATTAATTTTGATCGAAAATCGTTAATTGCTAAATGGGTGTTGATCGTCCAACATAACAATTTTTAATATTGTTACAAATTTGTTATTATTATATTTTTCTTTTCTTTTTCATTATAATTGGTAAGGTTTGTCAAAACTCACTAGTTAGAGGTGGGTGAGCGTTGTGAGCACTCGCTAGCCTTGTTGGCTGTCGGTGAAGGTGACTAGGATGGAGCTAATGTGATTATTTGGAATTACTTCCTTTTCACATTTTAGGTGCATGACAATTGACCAAGCGGTTAATAAAAATGGTCCAACCTCAATCCAACTCGATTTTCACCCGACTCGACTTATTTAACTTAATTTAGGAAAACACATATTCAAACTATGGCGAGAGTGCGGAATGAGTGAGTGCAAGATTGAGTGAGGGCGAGAAAAAGTGTAGAAAAAGTCAAGGGGAAATTTGGGTTTTTAGTAAATTGTAAATCCATTTAACATTCATAATTTTGAGTTGGGAAAATGTCACAAATGGTCCCTATACTATTACCTAATGTGCAATTTGGTCCCTGAACTTTCGATTCGCTCAATTTGGTCCCTAAACTATTGATAAATATCCGATTTGATCCCTGAACTTTTAATCGCCTCAATTTGGTCCCTAAACTATTTGATAAATGTCGATTTGGTCCCTGAACTTTCGATCGGCTCAATTTGATCCCTAAATTATTGATAAATATTCGATTTAGTCATTAGTTCTTGTTTTTCCTTTTTTATTTTTTATTTTTATTTTTTAAATATTTTTTAAATATTAATTTTTTTTTTATTTTTTTGCTTATTCTCTCTTCCCTCCGCCGGCTCCGCGGAGGGAAGCCGACTCCGGCGAGGGTCGCCCTCACCGGACGCAGCGAGGGCGGCCTCGCCGCGCCAGCGAGGGGCTCCTCGCAGACTGGGCGGGGAGCCCTCGCCCGACGCCGGCCGCGAGGGAGCCCTCGTCGGCGTCGGGCGAGGAGCACCCGCGTGCCGGCGAGGGCTCCCTCGCCCGACGCCGGCGAGGGGCTCCTCGCCGGATCCGCGAGGGAGCCTCGCGACGCCGGCGAGGGCCGCCCTCGCAGATCCGCGAGGGGCTCCCTCGCCGATCGCGAGGAGCCTCTCGTCGACGCCGGCGAGGGCCGCCCTCGCAGATCCGGGGCGGGGCTCCCTCGCCCGACGCCGGCGAGGGCTCCTCGCCGATCCGCGAGGAGCCTCTCGCTCGACACCGGCGAGGGCCGCCCTCGCAGATCCGGGCGAGGGAGCCCTCGCCCGACGCCGGCGAGGGTGCTCCTCGCCGACGCCGATGAGGGGCTCCCTCGCGGCCGGCGTCGGGCGAGGGAGCCCTCGCGGCCGGCGTCGGCGAGGGGCTCGTCGCGGATCTGCGAGGGAGCCCTCGCCCACTTGCGAGGGACGCCGGCGAGGGAGCCCTCACCCTCGCCCTCGCCCGACGCCGGCGAGGGGCTCTCCTCGCCGACGCCGGCGAGGACGGCCCTCGCCGGTCTGCGAGGGAGAGCCCCTCGCCGGCGTCGGCGAGGGGCTCCCTCACAAGATCGGCGAGGGACTCGCCCGCATGGGGGACGCCGGCGAGGGGCTCCTCGCCGGGCCGCCCGGCCCTCCGCCGGCTCCGGCGGAGGGAAAGCGAAAAAAAAAAAAAAGGAAAAAAAGGAAAAAAAGGGAAAAAAAAGAGGAAAAAAAGAAAAATAGTAATGAAGGACTAGATCGGACATTTCATCATAGTTCAGGGACCAACTTGAGCCGATCGAAAGTTCGTGGACTAGATCGGACATTTTATTAATAGTTTAGGGATCAAATTGAGCCATTCGAAAGTTCGGGGACTAAATCGGACATTTTATCAATAGTTCGTGGATCAAATTGAGCCAATTGAAAGTTCAGGGACGAAATTGGACATTGAGTGAAAATATAGGGACTATTTGTGTAATTTTCCCTTTTGAGTTTTACAATTATAAATATATTTATGACTTATTTATTGAATATAACTAACATTTGAATAATTCAGCATATTAAATGTGAGTTAAGATACAACATAGCAACATATTGTTCTTTAACGAAAGGATGCCGAGTTTACTACTAATTTGATTCGCCACCTTTTCCCTTTCGGGGTAATACATACTAAATTTCATAGTGCGTGCTCAGTTTTTATTATACTTACTGTAATGTGAACTTAATGATTATCATTGAAATTTTGTTTTGAGAATAAGAGAATGACGACAAGAAGTGGACATAGCTTGAAAAGTCGATGAGGAGGGCTCCATTTAACTGCCAGACGTGTGTGGTGAGTTGGCTTGAGAGAAAGTGCACTGCAAAATGTGACTTTACCATTTTGCTATTTATGATGTGAGTAAAAGAATTATATTTATGGGGGTAACATTGAAAGGGGGCCGAAAAGTAAGACTAACTCACACTTTAATGGAATCAGAGAAGAAATATAAGATTGAGAACTTGATGGGTTAATTCAATTATTCCAATTTAATTCTCGATTTTTGCCGTAAATTTGTGGTCTTTGATGTTACGATTGGTTTCAAAGCGTCATGTCGACATATTTCACATCTATTTTCCAATTTATTCAAGGAAGAAAAACAAATTGAAAGTTAGAAGTAGGAGGAGGACAACTTTTTTGCTTTGGTAATTTCTCTTTGGGGTAATATTATGAAAAATTTCAAATTGGTACATATGCGATAAATTTACTCTGAATTAATTTTTTTACAATAAAAAATCCCAAGGTAATACACTTGTGACAAATTTATCCCAAAAACTATAAATTGTTATACTTATGATAGATGGAGGGAAAAAAAAATCCCAAATTGGTCTATTTGTCAATTGTCACGTGTAATTTAATTCAGTAATTTGATGGAAAAATTTAATGAAAAGTAACGGAAAATAAATTTGTCATATGTGTATCACTTCAAAGTTTTTGATGTTAAAATCAATTTAGAGTAAATTTATTACATATGTAATAATTTGGAGTTTTTCATGGAATCAATCATTTTTCATTTTTATTTTTTAGGTGGCTTTGTAATAAGGTAGGAGTCAAAATAAGAGTTAGGCTAAAAAAAAAGCATTTTTTTCCTTTCGTTCCACCACTCACAATTGGTGCAGCAATAAAGATATTGTTTTGGATTTGTCCTCCATTAACAAAAGCACTTTATTCTCCAGAAATCAACTCAGGCATCCAGGAATTAAGCTTGTATGCCATTATCTCAAAATTATCTTATACACAAAATTGCAAAAGCTAATTAGACGAAATTGCTCAAGTTTTCCTAGGTTGGGACCTTTTGGTACAAGAGCAATATGGTTTCTCATTTTGTCTGTCTAGGAGTACATCATTCATGAGAGCCGAAATCACATTCGCATAAAAATACTTTGAAAAATATTATTTAACAAGGAAAATCTAGGTAGGAGGGAGAAAAATTGGTTCAGTAATCTTTGAAAATTTTGAACCTTGATGGGCTAGTTGTGAAAGGAGTTTTTTCCCCAAGCTCACCTCATTCCGAAATTCTAAGTTTGGGTCGACCAAACCGGACGATTAGCAGACAACCTCACGATCATATTCGAGGGCATTATTTCCGGAGCATCCACGGGTAAATTGGGCATCCTAGTACTAGCACTTCGTCGTCTCACTTCAGCGCTGGCTTTTCGGAAATTCCTTGCGGACGGCCGACCCCGTCGTTTCGCTTGAACTACCTAGTTTCATTTTTCACCTTCGTCCTCTGTCATTCGCCTCGTCTATGTCCCAAAAATAAATGTTTTGTATTTTCTTTTTTGATATGCAATGAGTTGGGATTCCGTGGAATCGTGCCTTATATCATAGGAATTGAATTTACTCCACGTAATACTTGTGTTATCCGCCTCATCGGAATCCACGCACTTGTACACGAGTGCTTCGTAACTTGCCTGATCCATTGTAGTTTCGCGCTCTTTGCATGGACGCGTGCATTTGTTTTAGGAAGAGAAGTTTAACTGTCCCCTCTTCCGGGAACGTTTGAGTCCTTCATGGGTTGGGTGGGATCGGCCCATCATGGATGGCCCAATTTGTCCAAAAAAGCCCATCATTTCCTAGTCGAACATGATGGGCTGGACACGATCTTTGTTCTTACATATACGTCGAGGGTCTGCCGGCCTACCTCGTCGGCCTTCTCTCCAAACCCTTAAAAATGTACAATAATTTTTTTTTTCAAAAATGTAATAAAATATCGTTAAAAGTTGCCACATTAGCACATGCCATCAACGTTAGCAATTTTCGGTCAAAATTGACTAGATGAACCTCAATTGACAAAAGATATAAAGAGTTATGACTCAATTGGCAAAATCAAAATGTTTAGGACTGTAATGACAAAAATGTAATAGATTTAAAACTTTTTAGATAATTTTCCCTTGGTTCCTCACTATATTGTTGAAAATTTGACTTTTTTCAGTTTGGGTTCAATTTTCAACTGTTCGGCGAAAACAACTCCCGCTTTCCAGCATGGCTCAAGGACACATAAACCCAACACGTGAAATGTTGGAAATAATATCGAAGATTCCGAGATCCAGATCTGCTGATAGAGTAATTCGTGGGATCTATTCAGTAAATAGGAAATTTATTATTCATTGTATATCATTTCCTTTTTTACTTTCGTTCTTTCTTACATTATAAATGTATACAATGTAAATGTAAATGAATCAATACGAACAGAAAACCTTTTCTCCATTTTCCCGTCGACTTGTCATGGTATCGAGCATATGCTCCCCGGCCTAGCTTCCGCACATTTGGAATTGCCATCGTATTCTTTCGACCTATTATCGCACGACTTTCACCGCGAAACAGATCAAAGCAAATCGTTAGGAATTCCACTCGCATTTTTTTATCATGGCCAAGAACAATGAGAGCTCATCAACGAAGAGACACTTACCTCGATCCGGTTGTTCCTTCGGGGAGAACGAACCCCTGTTCAAAGAAACCGGTTCCTACCTTTGATCGACTTCCACCCAAATCCAGTGGCCTCCCGAATCTTTCTCCAGCCTAATTGGTATCAAATGTGGACTCAATACCACATGGGTCAAGGACCGTCGGTTTAGCACCGTATGCGCGGGATCAAGCGAAGCATCGGGGCAATCGAATCCGGGTCAAGGACCCGGATCTGTCCCGGGTCAGGGAGCAAATCCCTACCCGGGACCCCCACCCGGATACACGATTCCGGGTCAAGGACCCGGATCTATGCCGGGTCAAGGGACAAATCCCTACCCGGCATTTCCCCCCGGATACATGCCCTTTGTTTTCCCGGTCAACGGCGGCCGGCCCGAGCCGGCGATCCTTTATACACATCACGGGCGGATGGTCCGGAATTGCGCCTCATTAGCATCCAACTTACCAGACCAGAAAATTATTCTTCGTGGGCTCGAAATCTCCGGCGGGCTCTTGTGACGAAGGACAAGGACGGTTTCCTTGACGGAACCATCCCTTTCCCGACCGATGAGCGTCTCCAGCGCCTCTGGCGGAAGTGCAACCAGCTGGTTCGCACTTGGATCGGGAACACGCTCGCCCCGGAGGTTGCTGCTGGACTGCCGCCGACCGAAGACTCTAAACAGATTTGGGACAGCATCGGAGAGATGTATGGCCGGCTCGACCGAGCGCGGCTCTTCAACATAACCCAAAATCTGACTGAGTTGAAGCAAGGGAACCTCTCGGTTACCGCTTGCTTCAACCGTCTCTCATCCCTGTGGAATGAACTCGAATCAGCAGAAGAACGGTTAGAGGGACCCGAAAGCACTCTAAGACAATACAAAGAAATTAAGGAGAGAGAGAAAGCTACAAGATTTCTACTCATCCTCAACGAGTCTTACTCGACGTTTCGATCTCAAATTCTTGCCATGGAACCTCCACCGTCTCTCGGCCGAATATATCAGTTAGCGGTCCAAGAAGAAAATCAGCGGCTTGGCTCCACTGGACACGCTCGAACGGGAGAGGGTTCGACTCTTGCAGCTTTTCCAACTGGTGGCGGCCCCGGGAAGATGACGATTGGCAGCGATGGAGCCGCGATTGGGAGAAGCGGAATCCTCGAGGCTTCTGGTCGTGTTGCTGCTGCGGCAAAAAGAAGTGAAGGGAACCCTAGCTATTTTGGCTTGGACGGACAGGATCACCGCAGGAAATCGAATGGCTGGGATTTGCTGGAAAAATCAAGCGGCTGGGATCACCGCGGCGAATCGGACGGCTCTCGAATGCCCATCTTTTCCGCTGGATCCGACGGCTCATATCAAGCCACGACAGCTCCGGTTCGTAGAGGATCTAACGGCCCACGAGGCGCCACGTCATCAGGGAGGGGCAATGGGCAAAATGGTAAATTTAAAAATAAATACTGTGATTTTTGCAAACGTCCACATCATACCGTTGATACCGCTGGAAATTGCATGGGAAGCCCACGACCAAATTAAAAGAGAAAAAGAATCATTAGCTTATCGTATCCGCACGAGAGGATTGACGAAGCACAACAGTGCAATTACTCAAGATCGCACAGAATATTGTGAAAATTCTGAATCAACTGAAAATTGAAGACAAGAGTGCGGGATTTTCAGGTACCTTTCTTTACAAGGAGAATCATTTCCCGGTAAATACATGGATAGTCGACTCGGGGAGCTAGTGATCATATAATATGCAATGAGCATTTATTTTCTCATATCGACAAAGGATCACAATCCCCCTTGACAAAGGCGACTTCCAAACGGAAATGTCACCCATGTTACGAAGATTGAACTCGTGCATCTTAGCCCAAATTTTGTGCTTCGAAATGTCCTGTGCATTCCCAATTTTGAATTCAATCTAATCTCTGTGTCCAAAGCCTGCCTAGATAATTCTTGTCGTGCCATATTCAATTCCGACAATTGTTTCTTTCAGGACCATTTGACTGGGAAACTGATGGGCTTGGGTAATGTTGCACAAGGACTGTATTTCTGGATTGATTCCCCAGGAGATTTAGAATCATTAAATAAATGCGTTTCTTGTAATGCTATTAGTCGAAATAAAAATCTCCTTTTTCATCAAAGACTGGGTCATAGTGCATGTTTCCCTCATTCTAAGTGTCCAATATGTCCTTCGGCTAAGCAGTCTCGAACGTCCTTCCCAACAAGTACATCTCGAGCACATAGAGCTTTTTCCTTACTTCATATGGACATTTGGGGTCCTTATCACACTCCTCATCGTGATGGGTCCAGATTTTTTCTAACAATTGTTGATGATTTTACACGGGAACTTGGGTTTATCTTATGCAATCCAAAAGTCAAACATTCACTCATCTTTCCAATTTTATCTCTCTGATTGAGAATCAATTTGAAAAATCTGTGCAACGAATTCGTACAGATAATGGGCGAGAATTTTTCACTTATGATTGCACAGAATTCCTGTCTTCTCATGGGATAATTCATGAAAATTCTTGCGTTTACACTCCACAACAAAATGGAATTGTTGAGCGCAAGCATAGACATCTTTTGGAAGTAGCTCGTGCATTGAAATATCAAGCTTGCATCCCCTGAAGCCTTTTGGGGAGATTGTGTTGTCCTGTTGCTTATTTGATTAACCGCATGCCTAGTCGGATAATAGATGGCAAAACTCCTTTTGAAATGCTATACAAGAAGCGACAGAGAATAATCACCTCCGAGTGTTTGGTTGTTTATGTTATGCAACAAATGTTGGTCCTTTGGATAAAATGGGTCCTCGTGCCACGCAATGTGTTTTCATGGGTTATCCTACAGCCGAGAAAGGATATCGAGTTATGGAGCTTTCTACAGGGCATTTCTTTATAACCAGGGATGTCACCTTTCACGAAGATGTCTTTCCATTCAAGGATATGATATCTCGCATCAACTTCATCAAGGCGACCGGCCTTTTCTTTGTGAAGAAGACTTATCTATGCCTTCACGGTATCTAGTTGTTGTTCCGAACCATGTGCAACTCTGTTCCACAAAGCAAACAACAACTTATGAAGGACAGCCACCAGAATTATCTCCAGAAATACATGAAGATTCTACAACCTTGAATACATCAGAATCTTTTTCAGTGCCTACAGAAATAGTGGCTGAGCCACCTCGGCGTCCTAAACGGCAAACTCGCCCACCTACATGGACCAAAGACTATATTTGTTCCGCATCCAGTTATCCAGGTACTCGGTATCCTATCTCTTCATATGTCTCCTTTACTAAGTTATCACCGGGACATATGTGTTGCATCAGCCGTCTCTCAGAAGAGCAGGAACCATCCTCATTTCATGAAGCATCACGTGATCCTCGATGGCAACGGGCAATGGAATCAGAACTCAAGGCATTGATGGAGAATCATACTTGGGATATTATGCAGCTTCCTCCACATCGGAAACCAATCGGATGCAAATGGGTCTATAAGATCAAATTTAAGGCAGACGGTTCGGTTGAACGCTATAAAGCTCGACTAGTGGCTAAAGGATTCACGCAACGAGAAGGCTTCGACTATCATGAGACATTTTCTCCCGTTGCTAAAGAAGTCACTGTTCGTTCATTCCTTTCCATTGCAGCTATTCGAAACTGGTCTCTACATCAGATGGATGTTCACAACGCTTTCCTTCATGGTGATCTTGATGAAGAAATTTATATGGAACTTCCACAGGGATTACGCAGACAGGGGGAGTCTCGGGTGTGTCATCTACGCAAATCCCTGTATGGATTGAAACAGGCATATAGGCAATGGTATGCTAAATTCACTGCTACATTAACTAGTGTGGGATTTCGTCATTCCAAGCATGACTATGCCCTGTTTACATGGAATTCAGGTAATTCATCAATCTATTTGCTGATATATGTTGATGATATACTTGTTATGGGAAACAACGACCTTCATGTTGCGAAATTCAAGGAATACTTGCATTCTTCTTTTCACATCAAGGATTTGGGACCTCCCAAATATTTTCTTGGTATTGAGATTGCACGATCCGAGAAAGGTATCAACCTCAGCCAAAGGAAGTTTATCTTGGAAATCATTTCTGAAGCAGGATTATCTGGATGTAAACCAGCTGTCATCCCAATTGAACAGAATACCAAGCTAACCTCTCATGAATATGACTTGACTTCCTCTTCGTCTGTTGAAGATTCTTTGCTCAAGGATCCATCTGGATATCAGCGACTTGTTGGAAAATTAATATACCTTACCATGACAAGGCCTGATATATGTTATGCAGTACAGATACTTAGTCAATTCATGCATAATCCAAAGCAGTCACATATGAATGCGGCCTTGAAGGTTGTAAAATATTTGAAGGGATGTCCGGGGCTTGGAATATTTCTATCTCGTGATTGCAAGATGAAGATGATAGCTTTTTTGCGACACGATTATGCTACTTGCCCAATGACTAGAAGATCTATTACTGGATTTTGCATTAAATTGGGAGAGTCGTTAATCTCATGGAAAACGAAGAAACAAATCGGCTGTGTCATTGTCATCAGCCGAAGCGAGTATCGAGCCATGGCAAAGACTACGTGCGAAGTGATCTGGATACGAGGATTACTTTCAGATCTTGGATTATAGGTCAGTGGACCAACTTATTTGTTTTGTGATAATGATGCTGCACTCAAATTGGCAGCAAATCCAGTTTTTCATGAAAGAACAAAACATATAGAAGTTGATTGCCACTTTACCCGAGATAAGATCAGAGAAGGGATTCTTGTCACCAAAGGAATTGGGACCATGGATCAACCAGCAGATATCTTCACTAAACCGCTATGTCAAAGACAACACAAATATTTATTGAGCAAGCTAGGTGTCCTTGATATATACAGGCCACCAGCTTGAGGGGGAGTGTTGGAAATAATATCGAAGATTCCGAGATCCAGATCTGCTGATAGAGTAATTCGTGGGATCTATTCAGTAAATAGGAAATTTATTATTCATTGTATATCATTTCCTTTTTACTTTCGTTCTTTCTTACATTATAAATGTATACAATGTAAATGTAAATGAATCAATACAGAACAGAAAACCTTTTCTCCATTTTCCCAGTCGACTTCTGTCATGAAAATCGTGCAAAAAGAAAATCATTTTTGGAACATGCCTATTTATCTTCCAAGGTGTCACATGGACTGCATACAAAAATTATTTGAACACGGCATTTGTCGGATACAAACAAAGCACAGGAAACAATTAGCGCACTCCGATAACAATGCTGGGATTCGAGGATCGTATCTCAAGTCCCAAGAACTAAGATTGCTCTATGTAATACTGATGCTATCCTTGCTGGTCAAAATTGTGATAATGCAATCGGACTAACACCTTTATTTTGCACAATCTAATTTACACCTTGATCTCACAGAAAGCTTGTTTGCAAAATCTTCTATGGAGAATATGTGTCTGCCTCTCGGTCTCACCCACTTGCGTACTAATACGCCTGTTACTTGCCTGCTTCAGTGCAGTCGCACACTCTTTTGGATTGGACGTCTGTATTTGTTTTTAATAGACTTTTTGTTCTCATTTAATTGTTCCCCTCGTGCGTACATTTGAATCCTTCATGGGCTGGGTTGGGTCAGCCCATCATAAGCGGCCCAACTTTTTCCAAAGCCCAACGCCTGTCCTTTAAAGTCATTATAATGAAGCTTAGGATGAACTCTCTACTTGTTTGATGACTTGTCAAGTATATAAAGGCTAATTGAGATGTAGATCCACCATCTAAATTTAAAGGATCTCTATTCTCTCAGGTTACTTTTGTTCGATGACATCTTGCGAAGACGCACAACAAAATTAATAGATCAACAATCAAATAAGTAATGCTCATTATTACGCCATAGCTTTTGTCTCTTCACAAATATAACATCAACAGAGAACTCTTTCTTTGCATAATTTTCTCCACATCCATGACTAATTTTAGGCATGACTGGTTTAATAAAAGACTTTGCTAACATAATAGTTCTTGGCGTACTATTATAATAACAGTCTATTATGAGTAACAAAATTTTTGAAGAAGTGGATCCCACAATAATTTATAATTATTTGTGTTTTTGTTTTTTGTGATCCATAACAGACTTATAGTAGATTAAAGACTGTCACGTAATCAGTTTTCTTAATAAAATTATATGTTAAGTAATGTGACATACTGTTATTATACTTTTAAATAAGTGGTGAGGCTCAACACTTAATTAGAGCTCGTCACGTTGCTTGTAGAGAATATAAAATCTTCTAAACCTATTTCTTAGACCTTAGAGTACCTAGCATTATTGCATGTATTGCGAACTGGATCCCCGTATAAAAGGTCGTGCCATGTTTTCGTACACGACTTAAAACATACATCACGTAAAACTTTCCCCCTCCGTGATGCCTTTACTTAATCTCGTTCTTCTCCTCCACCGTCAGCTCCACTTTGCGTGACAAATTGACTTCAAATCACTCGATTCCCTACATAAGACGCTTTCTCACTACATCAAAACATCGTAATAGTCAACTCTTCCCCTCTTGCCCCTCCTCCTAATTTCTTTTAAAGATCGCCGAGGAAGCATCATCGTATCATGTTATCAACGATGGCCAGATTCAGTCGCTTCACTTCGCATATTTCTCTTCTCATAGTCGTTTCGCTCTCGCTCGCCGTTCACATTAGCATGGTCTCTTCGTCATCACCATCACCATTGCCCGCTCCATCTCCTCAGTATCCCGAAGTCGAATATGTATCAACCGAATATCATCCTTCATCCTTTGAAGCTCCTTCACCGGATGAAACTGAGTACGACCCCCTCTCTCCTCCTGTTTATCCTCCTTTGGGTGTCTCTCGCTCCCCCGAATCTCCTCCTCCGGAGATAGACGGATACAGCGAAGCACTGATCTCGCCAACGACCGCCTTCGAATCTCCGGAAGAACCACCTCTAACTTCTCCTCTTTCCTCTCCTCCTGACGAAGCACCGATCTCGCCTACTCCATCTACATCGCCACCTTCTTTATCAACAGAAGACAACGTAGAGTCTTCTTTGGAGCCTCGTCCGGAAGATGAGGATAGTGAAGCTAATTTTTGGCCTGATCATCAGATCACGTCGTCGATGCCTTATGAGTCGAGTTCGAGCAACAGCAAGGATGACGATTCCGTCATGTATGCACAAAAGCCGGAGAAGCAACCGGAGGAGGAGAATGAGGATAGCGGTGAAGGCAAGGCGGGAAAAGGCGGGGTAGGGTTTGGGGTGGCGATGGGTGTTTGTATGGTTGGCTTGGGAGGGTTTGTGTACATGAAGAGGAGGAAAGGAAATGACGTGGGGAGAACGAGAAGCTACATGCAATTGGCCGAGAGGAGGAGTTTGATCTAAGTATTTACATCTATTCAAAGGTCGTGACTTTATGTTATGATTATCCGGATTTTGTTGTAAGTGGCCCACGACACTGGATAATAAGTACTACTCATACCTCGAAAACTATTATTTTTATTTATGACGAGCTAAAATGAAATTTTTTTTTCTCATTACTGTCATCACAAGATTATTTATCTGTCTTTTTTTCAACCTTAACCTCTCTTGAGAGAAGATATATAGTAGTTGCAAAGCGGATATGTTTAGTCTATCTAATCGACCTCTAATCGATGCAGTATGAGATTAATGATGTGACGCATCAATATGCATACTGTTTCTAGGTGTACTCGACTTTGGATACATTTAATAAAACTGATGTATTAATTATTTTTGAGTTGCTCGAATTGAAAGCCAATGATTCTTAGCCAATAGAAGAGTGATTAGGATAAATGATGCGGGATTCCGAAATCTATATAAAGTGGGGTAAAGAGAGAATAAGAACAACTCCCATTTGTGAAATTATACGCACAAACAGAAAAATGTCGCGACCTCTTTTTTTTCCGGCCCCCGCAATCGGGTACGAGCGCCTAAGGAGGCTAATGGCTCGGCTGAAATTAATTATGCCCGGACTCTCCTAAGTCCACCAATTCACGACTTTAATATTCTAAATTTTTTAACCCGTATATCAATTTTTAAAATGGAGTCGCCACTAATCGATTTTGGGTAGGTTGATTAGAAACCCAAGTGATGTATCGGAGAAATGCTCACTCGCGTAACCAGGAGAAATTAGAATCGGGGACTTGATTACACTAGTTAATCACTAATGCCCTTTCGGTATCTAATCTTGTTTAAATCCCGAGGTTTTTTTGGATGTTCGAGGGATTTTCCATGCATTTTTGGGAGGAAAAACATTTTTTGAGTCATTTTCTAATTTCTTGGACACAAAAGGGATTTTTTTGGGTTTTTTTTGGTATTTTTTTTGGAAAATACAAGTATTTTTGGCTTTTTCTGAATTTTTTTTTTGGTTTTTTCATGAATTTTTGGCCTTTTTTGGATTTTTGGCATTTTTTGATTTTTCGAAAAATAAAATATTTTTAAAATATTTTTAAATATTTTTGGAAAATATTTTCTTTATTTTTTCGATTTTTTGAAAATAAAACATTTTTAAACATTTTTTAAAAATAAAATATTTTTTTGATTTTTTTATTTTTCGGAAAATAAAATATTATTTATTTATTTATTTATTTAAAATATCAATTTATATTAAAATAATATAAAAACTGACCCGAGTCGATACGCGATTTGGGTTCGACTCGGCAAGAATCCGAACGTTGCGGGCCCGACTCGGATTTTTTTGTTTTGTTTTGTTTTGTTTTTTTGATTTATTTATTGAAACGGCGTTGTAGCTAGGCATTTGGGGACACTGGCCCGGCCCGACAACCCGGCCCGATAGCCCGCTCCGCAACCCGACTCCCCATGAAACCCTACCCGGATCCGACCCGACTTCGCGACCCGGCTTCCTGCTGCCCCGGAATCTCGCGAAACCCTACCCGGTTCCGAGACTCGGCTCCCATTTGTGAAACCCTAGGGTTTGCGAATTCGCGGCGTCGAAGGGGGGGAACCGAGGTGCTTGGCGGCGACGGCGACTATGGCGGCGACCACGAAGAACGGCTACGATGAACAATGACGCCTTTTTTTACCTTCTCTCGAACGGGGATGGTGACGGCAAGAGGGCGGTTCGTGACAATGGAGGTTGCAGCGAACAACGACGGCGGCAACTCGACTTCCTGATCTGGCGCGGCTTCGGCAGATCAATCACAGCAACGGCTTCGCGGGGGGGAAACACTACAACAAACCCTTCGAGGCAACGGCGTTGGGACTCGGTCGAGGCGAATGGCACTCGGCGGCAACAACAGTAGAAAAAAAGAACTAGATCTGAGGCGTAAATTTCAGCCGGACCTTCCTCGGCCTCAATCTTTTCTCACTCAAGCCAGATCCGAGCCTCCACCGGCCGGATCTGACCTTCTCGGAGTCGCTTGCGGCCGGCCTTCCCCGAAGTCTCTCGGTAGAAGGTGGGCTGAGCTCGCGACTCGAGCTCTCTCTTGCGCTCGCCCTTCAACCCTTCCCGATGTCTCTCAGTGAAGGATCTCCGAGCTTGCCACCACCTCCGATGATGCTTGCGGCCACCTATTTATAGGCGAAGGAAATCCGGTCGATGAAGGGCCTCGGCCGCCGGCATCCGGTTCCGCTTGGCTGAACCGGTGTCCTATCGAGCTTTCCAGCGAAGCTTGCTCAACATTAATGGCGCCTGCAATCTTATCCCCTCCGGCCGACGTCGCCCTACACTCCTCGGCCGTAGGCCGTCCTTAGCGCGTCGGCTTGCCTCGTGCGCGTGAGTTGCAGCGGCGAAGGAAAGGGAAGGAGGAAGAAGAAGAGAGAAAGGGGCCGGGCCGGGGGTGAAGGAAAGTGGGCCGTAGGGGCCACGCGGAGGGAGAAGAAAAGGAGAAAAAAAAAGAATGGGCTGGGCTTTTGCTTTGCTTTGTTTTTGCTTTGTTTATTAATTATCTTATTTATCCGAAATGATAAAATAAAATTAACCTAATTAAAATTGAGGTGTCAACAAAAAATACAGAGATGATTGAAAACATCGAATTTAGATGTTTTATAAGGTGTCATTGAGGGACAAATCAAATGAAGGTAACTGATCACTTAATCCTAATATTTATTTTGGCCCAAATATGATATGTTTACCTCTGGTGTATATCAGAAATATGGGTGTGTAAGAGTTAAAGTTACTGTAGCGGCTCTCAACGAGGAGAAATAACATTCAGAATAAATGAAAATAAAAGAAAATTCTAACTAGGAACCCTCCCAATGTGTTCTAGAGTCTTTCATGCCATTTAAATTAGAGGATAGAAGGATACAAGTTTTCGGTAGTTCACTTAAGTGCTTTCAGCAAGAAATTCCTAACAAAAAAGCTTGGCTTTTATAATTAAAATTTTGATATCAAGTCCATGTGGATGTCCAAAATAACGTCATATGATGATCATTTTTAATTGAAATTGACGCTAAAGTAATCACCTATTTTTACAATCACTAGCACTAAAGTGATCATTTTTTTTAATAACAATTTGCACTTAAGTGATTACTACTTAAATGATTTATATTTACAATTTTTGGCACTCAAATGATCTCTCGTCTACTTGTGTACATGACATCCTTTGGGGTTATATGTTGATTTGGTATGCTAATGAGAGACGTAGGACTGAAAAATTAATAAAATATGATCACGTTAAATTTTCAGCAATCTAGATTGAAGTTGACACTTAAATGATTATGTTTTTTTCTTTTTAAAGTGACACTTAAGTGATCTGAATTTTTTTTTTTTTGGCACTAAAGTGAATACTGTACACAATTTTTTGTAGTGCTAGAGAGCTCTAGTCATTCTAATTCTTGAGTTGCTCTAAATTTCGCCACCAATCATGTCCTACGTCAATTGAAAACCTTAAAGCAAATCCTCAATGTTGGAAGGAAGTCAACTAACTATCTAAGAAGGTCTATTGCTCTATAAGTACACCAAAATTCTAAACTCCTGGTGTTCGATTACGCACAGGAAAGGATTAATATCCTCACTGCGCCCTTTCAACCATAATTGAAAAGTATGTGTTCCCAAGGTATGCTCTGTCAATATACAAAATATCTATCTCAATTTATAGAACAAAGAATTGATGCATTCTAGCGGAAGCAAAATGAGACTTGAGTAGGTATGCATTGGACGTGATGAGAGTCCTGAAAATCAGGATAGATCGCAGAGGGTTGGGATTCAAAGACCTTGTTACTTCAGGCCTAGAGATTATCACAATCTCCCTCGGCCTTGCAGAGCAAAGTCTTGAAGAGCATATACTTCCCACGAGGGAATCTATGGAATGCAAGAAAGGAGTCTCTGCCCTCATGGGGTTGGCAAAGCCTAATCATGGGGAGAGACGGGATTCGACCAAAAGGGAAATGGGCAGTGGGCGATGGTGCAACAATTATAATTCATAAGGACCGCTGGTTATCTTTGAGTGTGAAAGAGGGTTGACAAACAGAGACAAAGCTCAAATAGTCATAGAACTAATCAAAAGAGAAACAGGAGAGTGGAAAGAACAACGGTTGGAAAATGATGCTGCAGAAAAAAAGTGTAGAGAAGTAGGAGGTAATGCAAGTGCAAACTAAATTGGATAGGTTGCTCGCCACTCGTAGGAATCCACCTAAGAGATAATAGCACAACAAGAAATCCTTCTTGTTCTCAAGCTAAAGACTAAATAAATTATTACTTAAATCAAGTCTACCTTCTTATTCATCATAGCATGCTTATATAGATGAACTTGGAACAACCCTCCAAGCATGAGTAATTACTAAGACTTTTTGAGAAGACAAGAAGACTCATGGGAAAGATAAACTAGATAACATTGGTAGTTAAATAAAAACTCTCAAAACTTTAAACGACATTTACTAAACCTTAAAAATATAATAAATAAATGTTATTAAGTGCATGTGTCCAACATTTGCTTGTTCCAATGTACCGAATTAATGGCCTTCGAGTGAATGTGGGCACCCTTCAAATGTGAGGCTACTGAAGTATCAGTAACTATGCGATTGGTAACTTTTTTGTAGAACCGATGTCATCTAGGAATGCTCTGGCATAAAAAAAAAAAAAAAAATCCTGATGAGAACATAGTGCATGAAATTCTATCAAACCCAATTGGTATGACACCAAGATTGAAAGTCTAGTTGGGATGGAAATAAGCCAGGTTCCTATTTAGTAGTGAGTATAACAACATGCGAAACTCAGCCCTGCCACTCAATATAAATTAATCTTCCGCATCATTTTAACCTCTCAGAACTTTATGGACTAACCTATGGAATCTACGCATCCCCACCTAAAACCCGTATCTTTCTTTGGAGTGTAACAGCTTGAAAACCCGTTTCATTAGAACATAGTGCATGAAATTCTATCGATCCCAATTAGTTTGCCACCCAAGATTTGACAAGGCTAGTTTGGGATGGAGATAAACCAGGTTCCTATTTAGTGAAAAGTGGGTATAAAAACATGCGAAACTCAGCCCTGCTAATTAATACTAATCAACCTTCCACATCATTTCAGCCTCCTAGAACTTTTTGGACTCATCTATGGAATCTACGCACCCCACCTAAAACCTGTATCTTTCTTTGGAGTGTCTGTCAAGATGCACTTCCCATGCGCGAAAATTTATACAAAAGAAAGATGGTACCTAACCCCATTGGTGCTCTCTGCTCACAAGCCCCGGAAACAGTCGAGCATCTATTTCTTCTCTATCGTTGGGCAAAAGCAATGTGGTCGGACCCAAGCATCAACCTAAGAATCAATCCTTTGGCTATCTGAGTTGCTTTGGACGATGTGGCAAACGAGGAACGCTCATATCTTTCAAGGTCGAATGCCTGACCCGCCATCAATTGTCCAAAGCTCTCTCGCGCAGAACAAGAAATTACGTGAGGTGGAACCCGTGTTCAAGCAAACAGAGCAAAGTCAGAAATAACGTACCTGAATAATGGAAGCCAACGTCCGTCAGAACTCTCAAAACAAACTAAAACGAATGCTTCGTGGATTGAAGGCGAATTGATAAGTTCAGTGGTTGGAGTGGGCAGTAATTCCTCCGGAGCTCTGGTCACTGGCTTTGTTGTTACTGTCCAGACTGCATCTGCTTTGGCCACCGAAGCCCAAGCAATCAACCGCACCCTAGTATTATTATTGTTTTTTTTTTTTTTACATTATTTCTATTCTAAGACTGCATTTTTGCTTTGGCCGAAACACGAAATTAAAGCCCAAGCGAGAATGTGGGGATTTGAACCCCCATCTCCCATTTCCATGTTGGAAGAGTGGCCACTGGGGCAAACCCCAGTGGTTTCCGCACCCTATTATAATTGCTAGAAAAATGTAGATCCATCGTTGCTTAAAGATAGGACGTGGGAAATTGAAACAGATTGTAAGATTGTGACAGAGATACTAATGGACAGAGAAGAAAGCCCATTGGCCCCAGCTCTTATTGTGGAAGACTGCGAGATGTTGTTGGCCAAACTGAAGTATGTTATAGTAACTTATTGTTCCCATGATGCCAATTCTCGTAGACTGGATCACCATGGCCCATTAAAGAAATTCTCTCCCCCTTGATTTGATTACTAACCCCTCGAGGCCTCTTTGGAATATCATCTGTTCAGAAACTATTATGTCTTGTTCTGGAAGTACTTGAGAATGAATGAATACTTATTTTAGACCAAAAACAAGACAGGTTGTATTGCTTAGGTAATAGGTTTCCAATGCACCTAGAGTTTATTCGGTGGTGACTTCAAATTTGGTTAAAGTAGTGAATATATGATCCATGTGGACCTCGAGGCGCTTCGAGGTAGAATCCCCTAGGTTTGCAAACCACATCTAGAACATTTCCTTGATATATTTGATCACTATCCAAATAAAATTGGGGTGTAAGTTTAGATTACAATGTTCATTAGTATTCCTTTACGGTGTAAGTCTTTACTTAAAGTTGCAATATATCAATATTCATTCAAGAAAATATGAAGTATTAAATCCATTATTAGATTTCCCATGAACTTCCATCAATTATTTTTTCATATCTTCTTAATTTATCAAGAATTTTTTAGAGTAAAAAATAGAAGACAGAAAATGGGCCGGGTGGCATAATGTGTCTGGGCCCAAGCATGGAAATTTTCCGTGCCCATGGCTCGGCCGCTTATCACGATGTCGCCATCGTATCACCATGTGGAGGGGACTATGAAACCAAGATCCTGGAAAATGTCGTCACCTTCTTCCTCAGCGTTCCTTAAAAAATTTGACATTTGATCCCGTCGCGGACAACCTGCTGAGATTGGGGCTTTTTCCCTGCATGATTCGTACCTTTGCGTCGAGCGATCACGTACAATCTGGTCAATCGAAAATAGCTGGCAGAGCACGTGGTCCGTAGTCTCTCGTCCAATACATTAACGAGAGTTCTGCTGAGCACATTAAATGAAACGGTCGTGTCGTCGGCAGGTAAACGCCGTAACAACCGATCGTACGCCGAAACAGGTTCCCGATCGATGAGATGATGGGGCTGATTGGACAGAGAGACAGGGGAAATCCAGCTTGAAAATTCCCAGATATCCATTCTGTTTTCGTCCCCGACACGTGCACATGCACCGATGGCCGCGGCCAACCTCCAAGTTGCCACCTTCCCTCTCCAGTGAAAAAAAACTGTGGTGTGATGTGATGGCTAAGCCAAACTGTAAGCTAAGCACATGGGGGAAATGGCTTTGGAAACTTTGATTCGGTTTTGTTTGCGTAGGAAGCCGTCCCGCGCCACTTGGACCGGCTGTCGACAATATATTATTCGCCCCAGGGATGATACTTGCACTCGCATTTTGTGCTAGTTCATGGATTGCAAGAATTATTTACTGGTGTAACTATCCATCTCTCGCAATGTAAGATTTGAGACTTTGAAAATGCCCCGTTGCTCTCTAGATGCTGTGCAAGGGCAGGGATGGTGGATGGTTGAGAGGGTCATCGGTTGGGCATTCTCTTTGGTTGTCCATTAAAAGAGCTAGGCGACATCGGCTGCTATTGGCGGGTTGTTGGTGGCGATGGTTGTCTGAACATAGTACCCACTCACCAATAGAGTAAGAGATATGAGAGAAAAAGCGAAAAAGGCAATCTAGGTATACTATTTTATTCTAGTTAGATCTCGTAATAGTTGCTTGCTTAAGTAATAGCGATTACAATATTAGTAGTTGATTTGTGTAGTACATTTTAATTGATTCTTTGTGTTTGCTCAACGCAAGTGTTGGGGAAAGTACAATTCCTATGCTTATAGCTTTAGGGAATTTCACTTTTCATCCTTACACTTTATTCAATTACAATTATTGTTATCATGCTATTCTTTGACGATAATATAACACTTTTTTTTTTTTTTGCGACAAAATTAGTAGTCCCCATATCAATTTTTAGAAAACTTGATTGCTTCCATTATGCCTTTATCCACAATCTAATGAAAATGTTGGATCAAGAGTGATTTCTTGCTTTCAAGGATGCCCAATTCAAAAGACATCCCATTAGGTAGTCCAATCAAAGCATGACATTATACCCATATAACATCAACTATCAATAGGCAGAGATATCAACTTATAAAAAAGGAAAAAAAAAGTCTAACTGATTGAAAAATCTCAATTATTGTGCGACAATAATCCACGATGTATCATTATACTTTCGAACTTTCTAATCAGTATGGGGACAGGCAGGTTTTACCAAAGAACAGACAACATGTTCGGTCCCATTCCTGGGCTTCATTTCATTCACGATGCAAATCTTCTTGCAGATCCCCTCCATACATCTGCATGAAAGTGTACATAGGAGGGGACCCCACTCCTGCCACATAAGGCCGAACCCTGCACGTGGCGGCACGAGGTTGAAATCCTTAATTTAGGCACGATTAGCATCTAGGTAGGCCGGGGACCACCGGATTTGCGCCGAGACAGCAAAATTTTGCAGGAGCCGCCGGTCGACCCGGTTGACCGGGAGCACAGAAACGTGAGGGTGACGCGGAACTCGGGGGGCAGCCGCTTTGACCCCGCGTTCCGTCGAATTTCATTTATAGGGGAAGCCACCGGACAGCTGACCACGCCACCACGTGACTCCTTTGCCCGTTGGGATCCATTTCCTTTCACACGGTTTTGCAAGTTGCATGCATGGGGACATGGTGCGCTTTTTAAGTTAGATTAATGGCCACGAGTTTAGGTAATTTCGGAATAGTTTTATATGTGATCTGGAGTACGCCCTGTGACCCAGTACCCCACGACGAGCTGGCGTTAAAATGGGCAGGAAAGAGGAGGGATACCGGATGTCGTATTTGACCTTGAGTATTTATTAAAAAATTGACACAAATAATCCTTAAACTTTAATTCATTAGTCCCTAAACTTTTAATTTGTTTAATGTGGTCCATAAACTTTTCGTATATATTCAAACTAATCCGTGAACTAGATGAGCAATGTTGTCCCGAAACACAAATTAATTAAATATTAGGGATTAGTTTGAACATTTATCAAAAGTTCAGGAATTATATTGCATATGAGGCATATGTTATAGCTTTTGCCCAAAGCCGATGATAATTTGCATGATCCTGGCGAGAGTCACTAGCTGTCAATTAGGAAAAGAGAGGAACCAAAAAAAAAAATTATTAAACAATTCAATTTTTAAAAATATTATTAAAAAATGTCAATGTTAGTGATCAACTCACATAGAATACTCGACGTCCACGTTGGTGATATTCAAGCCAAAATTAGTCAGATGGACTCAATTAACAAAATGTGAAAATATTTATGATTGAATTGGTATAATTAAAAGGTTTTGAATAGAATAAACACAAGTATCATATATTTAAAACTTTTTGGATAAATGTCCCGACGTTTTCTCTTTGATGCATTGTTGTCCTTTTAGCAAATGCTTACTTTGTATTTTCTGACATTGGAATATGAGACTTGCTGGAAAGACAATGTGGCGTTTCTTTTATAATTTTCTCTTTTTAGGATACGTGACATTGATGCGGTGCCAAACATCAAGAAAAAGACCAACGATAAGAAGGAGAAAAAAAACCATTAAAAAAAAAACAAAAAAGCATGTTATTTTTTCAAAAACGAAAGATAGGGAGCTGTCGCAGCTCTGCCTTGTCTTCGCCTCAGTGAGGGCTAACGATCTAGGGAGGGCCATCGGCCCTTGCGCCGCGGTGGCGACTGGTGGTGCCCGGCGTGCGAGGGTCCCTCGTCGCTGAAGACGAGGCAAGGGGCCGCCCCTGCCATTACCAAACCTCTAGCCCTCACTAGCATCCTTCCTTTAAAAAAATTTTGGCTCTTTTTTTAGTCTTATTATTACTATTTTTTTTTTGTCTCTACTCTGACTTGGCACCACATAATTTAAGAAAATATTTAAAGCGCCAAGTTATCTTTCCAGCGAGTCCTACTTTGTCACATAAAAAAATTGGGTGATAGTAGCTGGGAAGACAACATTGCACCAGATATAAAAATAGGCCTCTAAATGTCGTTTGGTGATTACTATATTCGGGGAAAGACGTTAGAGAAAAAAAATAGTACAAACACCATATTGGTTTAAATGTGAACAATGAGCGATTGTCGTATTTGGAGAGTGATTTGCCTTTGCAAAAAACATAGGATGAGGGCATTAGATATTTATTTCCACCTAATCTTGTAAGATTTGTGTGTTCATGAATCGGATGATGGGATTTGAATAGATGTCATCTAGTTTCTAAAAATTACTCCGACGAATCGCACATATCTTGGGTTGCTAACTTTTATTTTTACTTTGTACTTCTTGCTAATCTTGTGGCGCAAACATTTTGATTTTATTTTAACCGAAATACCAAATGCATTCATAGCATACATTTATTGATATAGAGATTCACATATAAATTTCACATTGCAGTTTTAAATCTAAATTATACAAATTTTGGCAGGAAAGCAAAGGAAAAAAACACATTTTTGGTTTCTTTTTAAGTGTAAACAAATATATCATCAAAGTAAAGATACATATGGAACTGAGCATGTCCTTAAAGGCTTAATGGTAGTAAAGGCAAACCTGGAAGTCTCTAAAGTATTCCCACCTATCTAGGGAAGAAAAGTTTATGCAGGGGAATTGAGGGGGACTGGGGTTGGTCGGACCTCGACAGTAAATAAGGAGTTCTTCCATGGAGCTTGCCCTCACAAGAGGGACAAGCCGTAGTAAACCTGGATCGAGACTAGGTTCCCATTAAGCCATTAGAGGCCACAACAGTACCAACCAAGGCCAATGAAGTGGTGAGGTCTCCCTCGTTCCGTTTGATTTTATTTTAATTAGAAATACCAAATACATTCATAGCATATATTAATGATATAGAGATTCACGTTTAAATTTCACATTACATTTAGAAATCTAAATGATACAAATTTTGGGCGGGAAATTGAAAATAAATAAACACATTTTTTGATTTCTTTAAGTGTAAACAAATATACCATAAAAATAAAGATATATATGTGGCGAAAATAAAGATATGTAAATGGCTTTTGAATAAAATGTGAGTATACTTAGTTGTATTTTCCCTTATCATCACTTCCAAAAAAGTAAAAGCGATCCGGAAGTGAAGGGGAAGGTAGAGTGGGATAATTTTTTCCACATTAATCTACAAAACAATGGTTGGACTGCAGAGGAAGTAAAGAGGATCTCACTTGGGTATCCTTTACTCCCACAAATATGTTCTGAATCAACTAAATATTCAAATTATCCCGATAAAATACTCTATCAATCAATGGATCTCTCGTGTACCAAAGAGAGAGAATGACAAAACTGAATTGGGAAATAGAGAAAACAAAAAATGACAGAGATGGGCTTTCCTTAAGTTTTATTAGCCCACAAATAAACACTAAGGGTGAGCGGTTCCACGTTCTGTCCATGTTCCACTTGGAACTTGGAATTTGTCTATTTGAACAACTTCTCATTTTTTGGAACCTAATATCTACTCTGCATATCTTGGAACCTATAATAAACCTATCACATGTTTCGGGATTTATTCAAGTGCCACATATATTATTAATTGAATGATTACAGTGACTCGTCATCTTTAATGACTATTACTTCTTGTTACAATTTACTAATCATAATTTATATTTAGACATATGAAAATATGAAACATTAACAAAGCTTATATTAGTGATTTTAGATTATACACTTATCATCGGATGCTACAAAATACTGCATGATTATGCGAAGATATAGACCAATAAAACATTTAGTTCATCTTATTTAGAACTTGGAACTTACCTATCAAAATAGGTTCCCAAAATTTTAGAACCTAGAACCTACCTTGTATACCTTGAAACATGGAACCGGACAAGTTTCCATTGATCCGATTATTCGATTTTGGATTTTTCCTTGGAACCATGTTCACTCCTAGTGAAGATGCCTAAATGTTCAACCCGGAAGGAACCCACCTCTATTATCTACTATAGGACTAAAAGAAGCAAAACAAAAAAGAGCATGGTCCTCTCCTCTGCATTATTCTAGGTTTCCATAAAAATCCTAAAGGAGCCCACTACTTATTTGTACCCAAAAATGGCCAAGATTCATTTGTATTAATCACTTTTGGTGGGCTATCGCCCATCTTCGGCATTACCTTCCATTTGGCCATTGTCACAGGGTGCTGTGCAGTGTGCAAATTTCAGCTGTCACTGTTGCACCAGTCTCTTGGAGATTGTAATATAGCTGTCTCCCTACAGAAATTTCCCTGCGACGATGCTCGCCCACGGGTGATTGTAAAAGACTTGAATGCTCATGTTCACTTCATCTCCAGATTGGTTAAAAAAAAAAAGAGAAAAGAAATTGTTAAATTTCTTCATTGTATCATCATCCTTAAGAAGACAAAGTTGTAGTAATGCACTGACATTTTTTTGTCTTTTGCTTTGATACTTAATGCAAGTCCTTATTTGTCTAAAATGCGGTAAGTGCATGAAAGTCATCTTCAAGCAAGAACAAAAACAAAAGAAATGTAGTTAACTATAAATCTGGACATTATTTGTTTTAGTACCTAGTAGAAGTCAAATCTTGTTCTTCTTGCTTCTGCATTTTTTATTGGCCGTAGGCAATAGTTGCTACTCGCTGCATAGCAGTAAAGTAACTCCTGGAAAGTACGTCGGATTCAAGATCAGTCCAAAGCAAAAACTGTGAAAAATGGCGACAGCCACGTTCCGTTATCGTCACCCTCATGGATTTCAGGTTCAGCCCCTCAAAAATATATTGTCACAATCACTCCTAGGCCTTGCTAGAGAGCAGAAACGCCACCACCAGCGGCGTCGTCTTCTTGCGCATCGAGAAGCACCATCGCCGTTCCCTCTCTTCTTCTTCTTCTTCTTCCTCCTCCGGTCCATGACACTCCTGATCCAAACCCAACACGGTCAAAGCAAATGCGCGCCCCTTTCGATCCCCGCCGCTCCCTTCCGCTCGTCTCTCTCCTGTTGCTCCTCCTCGTCGCCGTCGCATCTGGGTATGGTTCGATGGGGCCGATCTCCGCCGCATTCGGCGACGACGGCTTCTTCTGTGCCATCGACGCCAGTGGCAAGCAGAGCGTGATCTGCTGGGGCAAGAACAGCTCGTCGACGTCGTCATCCTCCTCGGCCTCTCCCTTCAGCGACATTCCCGAGATGGCAGCCCTCTCCGGCGGCGAAGGCTTCCTCTGCGGAATCCTGGCGAACACCTCGCAGGCGTACTGCTGGAGCTACGGGGATCCAGGTAAAGACCTCGTCCCTGCCATCTATCAGGCCACTGCTTATTCCCACATTGCTGCTGGTAAGGATCACGCCTGCGCCGTCAGAGGATCTTACTATTCCGAGCACGATTCGGGTGCAGTGGACTGCTGGGAGATCGGAGAGATCCTCAAATCGTAGCTTGGGCTCTGTCGAGAGTTCCTTGGTCTATGATCAGTCCATTAGCAACCTTGTCTTTAGGAAGGTCGTTGCCGGGGAAGGATTTAGCTGTGGGGGTGTAAGAGAAGGAGGTCTAGTATGTTGGGGACCCAAGTCACCAGATTTAGGGGTTTCAGGGGTGTCGGATAGGTTCGAAGTATTAGCTTCAGGGAAAGGTTCTCTCTGTGGAATTGTGGCAGGTTCCGGTGAGGTCAAATGTTGGGGTGATAATAGTTCATTCGTCGGTCAACCTGCGGGAACCCGGTTCATTTCGCTGGGCGCGGGCCCTCTCCACTTTTGTGGGATTCGTGAGGACAATCACGAAGTCGAATGCTGGGGCAACTATAATTCTTCTCTGCTCCCGAAGGGTGCTGGGTTCCTTGCGATCGCTTCGTCGGATTTTACAGTATGCGGCATTAAGGAAGTTGACCTTGTACTTGATTGCTGGTTCTCTAACACTTCCTCGGCCTTCGATTATGATCCTCCGCTGGAATTGTGTAGTCCCGGTCTCTGTACAGCGGGATCGTGCAGTGAAGGGCAGTTCGCTTTCAACGCGAGCATTCTGAACGAGCAGGGACTGACAAGCTTGTGTGCTCGAAGAGATCTGAACATCTGTTCGCCTTGCGGGCTAAATTGCTCTGAAGGTTTCTTCTTGTCCAGTCCATGCACCGCTCATGCTGATAGAATATGTACTCCTTGCTCTCTTTGCCAGAACAGTTCATGTTGGAAAGTTTGCGGGCTTCTATCTTCTAAAGAAATGCCGCTGAAGCATTTCCAGCAGCGCAAGCTATTGATTGTGGTTGGATGTTCTGCTTCCGGACTGCTATTGATATTAATATGCTCGTTGCTCCTCCCTCGTGTGGTTGCCAATCGGAAAAAGGAGGGGCCAAAGAATCAATTTACTTTTGCATAGGCAAGAAAGAGAAGGAGATGGAAACGAATGACGATTCGCATCCACCTCTGGTTTCGCCTCAGAGTGTTGGACTTGCCCAAGTATTTCGATTGGTGGAGGTAAAGGATGCCACAAATGGCTTCAAGGAGTTTAATGAGCTGGGCGAGGAAGCTACGGTTTTGTCTACAAAGCCATCCTTCCAGATGGGCGGCAGGTTGCGGTGAAGAGGGCAAACGCGGCAACGATCATCCACACTAACAGTAGAGAGTTTGAGATGGAATTGGATATTCTTTGTAAAGTTCGGCATGCTAATATCGTGAACTTGTTGGGTTATTGTTCCGAAATGGGGGAGAGGCTCTTGGTTTATGAGTTTATGCCGCATGGGACACTTCATGATCACCTCCATGGTGGGTTTTCTCCATTGAACTGGACCCTCAGGTTGAGGATTGCTATGCAGGCTGCGAAGGGGCTTGAATATCTTCATAAAGAAGCCGTGCCTCCGATAGTCCATCGAGATGTCAAAACTTCAAACATCCTGCTTGATGCCGATTGGGGTGGACGAATTGCCGATTTTGGGCTTCTTACCTCAAGCGAGAGGGATGTAAATGAAGATATGAAGAGTGATATATACAACTTTGGCATCGTACTGTTAGAGATTCTCAGCGGAAGAAAAGCTTATGACATTGATTATGCGCCTCCTAACATAGTGGAATGGGCAGTTCCTCTAATCAAAAGGGGTAGGGCAGCCGCCATAATCGACAGAAATGTGGCTCTCCCGAAAAATGTTGAGCCTCTGCTCAAACTTGCAGATATGGCAGAGCTGGCTGTGCGTGATAATCCAAATGAGCGTCCCTCGATATCAGAGATTGCATCTTGGTTGGAGCAAATTGTGAAGGATGGATTGATCTTTTGATGCCTCGTTCAATCCCAAGGTTTTCGAGCAAGAATGAACGGGCATAATGTGAATGGGAAGATCATTCAATTGGTACTGCTCTGCGGCAACTGTACATTTGTCTTTTGATGAGCTGCTTGTACATGATATATGCAATGATCCTTTACTTTGCGTTTTGTGATTTTTTCTCGTTCCTGTCCTCTTGAACCTTCACAAAGTGAAGGAATTGTAACCTTTCATGCAAATTTTCACACGTTCTTTTCTTTTCAGAGATTTTGGTTGTTTGATTTTGCTCTTAATGTAGAAATTGGATAGTCGAGTGTCCATGATATGAAGACAATTTTGTCGGACATTCTTTTGTTTTTCTCATTATATGAAGTGACTTATTTTATGTGACAGATCTGTTTATAACAAATCTGCAGAATGAGATTTTATTATTACATGGAGCAAGACGTTTCCTCCTGTGGCCTTCTCTAGTGCAATTTGGGGTTGATGTTATTGATGTAGTTGACATTCTGCTGTGTTTGGGGAGTTGATGTTAGATCAGCAGAACTTCACTAAGAAGATTCCAAGCTAACTATCTAAAAACAGAGGTACCAAGCGTTAATAGGTAGGTAGTAGAAACAGGACATGCGGATGGTTTCATGGATAAGACAGATAAAGGGAAAAAGACATGTTGGGATAGCCTGTCAAAATGTTGGTGCGAATATGCCCATCGCTTCTCAGCGGGTTTAGTGGAAAACGGGGATGGAATAGCTGTTGGGGGAGAGTTGATTGTCCCAATCTATATCACTTTTAGCCAAACAGGAAAAGTAAGAGGAGAAGGTACTTTTCCATGTACTCCAGTTTGATTTAAGTTAGTGCAACTTTTGAAAAGGTCATCGTTTCCCAGCTTTTTTTTTCCTCGTTCATTGTTCTCATTTTTCAGTGACATAACTGTTGGAATTTGCCAGGGAGGATGATGCTGTCAAAGGGCTGCACACTGTTTTATTCAGTTTTCCTTCATAAGTTGAAAGGTGCAATAATGTCATGCTTTTGTGGTGTTGTTGATGGTTCCATTGCATGTTCCTAATTCTTCTTTTCATATGTTATTCTTGATTCTTCTTTTTAAGCAATCTCTTATAACTGGAGGAGAATCCAACGTCTGTGCAAGATGTGATTATGCTTGCACCAACGAAAATTGCATATGCCTCTCGTATTCACTAGATCGGTTTGTCTAAAGCCTTGTAAGTTAATGCCTATGTTTACTTTTTCCAGCCAGTCATGTACACACTAAAAGTGAGATAGTTTGGGCTTCTATTTGGTCTGACCTATGGAGCTTCTACTGTGACCTTCTGGATTCATTGAGTTAGCTATGTTCTGCAAGTGAAATGATTGGAGTACAAGTTCTCTATCATGCAGGCAGAGGTTGTACCTCTCTTTCCTTGTGACAATATAAGCTGCACAGAATGTTGCTGGTTAGACCTAGAGACCTTGTGGCTGTGAAAGTATTTCGTGCCCGTCCAGTACTTTTCAACAGATTAACATGCTTTGGTGAGTGGTGGTCCCTTCAGTATTCTCCTATTTTCCTACAGCACTAGTGGGTTTAAAAGTTAAAGGTTGTTAAAAAGGTGGTCCCCGAGCAATGTAAGCAATATGCAGTTATCTTCTTCGTCAGGGATGAGAGTATGGAGATGATATGAATGATGAGTGGGGATATTGCTGTACGTCTTTGTTCCATTTTTTCAAATATAGTACGTTTCGTGAATCAAATGAGGACAAGGAGATGAGAGGAGCAGCCGAGATTTTTGAAGTTGAAGGTGACGCGCAGAGACAAAATCCAACTCATCCGAGCACTCAAATATCACCTTTTTAGCTCAGCAGCCACAGCCTTAAGAATGTATATTCTAGCACTTGAAAACAGATTGGTATCAGAGAGGAATGCACTCATCTTTTCTTCATGACGCTTGAAAGAGGAATAAATAAACAGATCCCAAATCCGGCCCACTCGCTCACTAGTCAGCAGTCACCACCAACCTTCATCTTCTTCCAGATTACTATCTGAGCACTTTCAAGAGCCTCCATTATTTGAAAACCGAAAAGGGTGAAAATTAGCAAATGTCATTATTTTATGCATCTATTTAGACCGACTATTAATATTTACCTCTCACTTCTTTTTACCTTGCGGTCCATACAGTTTGATTGTTTTTTTTTAATTTTGGTGAGTACCATACAGTTTGATTGTTTCGATTCAAAATATTTGAAATTTGAAATTTTCATTATATACAAATATTGACACGTAGGTTCCTATACAATCATTTCATATATACATATTTTATATTTGGACAATATTCAAAAAAGTACTTTTGCACCCCAAATTTTCTATTTTTATGTAGCTCCTGTTAGGTTGGGTTCACTCCTATATGTGGAAAGTCCAATGAATTCCAAGTCCAGATGATTAAGCCTATATGATAATCCACATAGATAAATAAAGAATAACTTACCTTTTTTTTCCTAATGTAGTTATAGCAAAGAACTTTCATGATATGTAATAGCAAGAAAGAAAAAGAGCATAAAAACTTGGAAAGATGGCAGTATCTGGTTTCCATCAAGCTAACATCATATATCAAATTGTAATTCGATTGAGCTGAAATCTTGTCAGCATGATAGTCTTCTCAAATCTAATCAATTTGATTTTCACTCGAAACTCATTACATAAGGTCTTTCATGGGTTGAATTGAACTTGACTTTTTAGTGAGATTTATCCTTAATCTCTCGTGAAATTCATGTGTGTTACCAAGAATGATGTTTTTGATATTGTTGCTGACATGTACCTCTAGTATTAACTAGAGAATAACTTCATTCATCCATTTTTATTGATAGTGAAAATTTTGGGTGGACTTTGATCCTGTGTTTTTTTTTTTTTTTATCTCCTCACATCGAGGAGATTTTCCACATAAAATTGCCTTGTGTTTGTGGGTGCTTGCTATTTATATTGTTCTATTGTATTGTCTCTTATTAGATTTGCACAAGAGTGGCGATTTTTTCATTTCGCTGTGCTAATCCAATATTGTTTGGGTTGGCGTTGTTCTCCCAAAATGTAAGTATCAAAGCATTGGTTCTTAATTGATTTTTCTACATTATGTTAAATGATGGAAACAAATATGAGTAGACTAATTACATTAAATGGTTTGAATTAGTATATTTGGAAAGGGAAAATTGAAGGCCTTTTGTATGCAAAGGATTATTATTTGCCCGCATGTGTTGATGAAAAACCCAAGAATAGTATTGATGCCAAATGGTTTATATTTCATTGTCAAGTGTGTAGTTACATTAGGAAATGAGTAGATGATAATGATTTAAACCATATCATTGAGGAAACGCATGCATACAATTTGTGGAATAAGCTCAAATAGTTATATGCTTGAAAGACTGGGAATAACAAGCTATTTTTGATAATACTTATTATGGCTTTGAGATATCAAGATGGTAATTATTGATTGACCATTTAAACTATTTTCAAGGAATTATCAATAAGTTGGCTGGGATGGGAATTAAGTTTGATGATAAAATACAAGTATTATAATTGCTTAATACTTTATTGGACTAGTGGGAAAAGTTTTGAATTTCTTAATCTAATTTAGTCTCGGATGGTAAGATTACTATGGATTTGGCTAAAAGTAATATTTCAAATGAATAGTTGAGAAGGAAGACACATTGATCCTCTTCTTCACATACTGATTCTTTGGTTGTTGAGAAAAGGAGGAGTGAGACTTGAGGTTCGAGGAATAGAGATAAGATCCAAGATAAAGGTAAAGGTAAGTCCAATTAATTTGCAAATGTTGAGTGCCATCTTTGCCATTAGAAAGGACATGTTAGAAGAAAAGTGATAATGATAATAATGACCATCATGTGCTACACTTTCAAAAGATTTTCTCATTGTCCGTGATAGTGATGTAGTGAAACATACAATTGTCCTTGATAGTGATGTAGTGAATCTTGTATGTTGTGAGATTAGTTGGGTAATTAATAATGGTGAATCTATTTGTGCTATATTTCATAGGGATTTCTTTATATCATATAGGCTAGGTTACTTTGCATATGTAAAGATGGGCCACAATGGGCTGGCTAAAGTTGTAGATATTGATGTTGTGTGCCTAGAGACTAGCAATGACACGAGGTTAGTATTGAATAATATTAAACATATACTTGATATTCATTTAAATTTGATTTTCATATGTAAGTTGGAAGATGAGGGGTATTGTAACACCTTTGGTGATGGTTGATGGAGGCATACTAAAAGTTCTATAGTTGTGGCATGAGGCAAGAAATGTTCTTCATTGTACATTATCTAGGCAACGTAGTCCACAGAAAAAATGAATATGGTAGCCAACAAAGAGACAATTGAGTTATGGCACAAGAGGTTCATTTACATTAGAAGGATTTGTTAGTATTGCCAATAAGAAGCTCATTTCAAAAATGAAAAGTTAAAGATTGAAGAAGTGTACTACTGTTTAGCAGAAAAACAAAATAGAGTTGCATTCAAAGGCCTCCTCCTACAAGAAAGTCAAATATACTTGATTTAGTGCATTTTGATATTTGTGATCCTATGAAGATAAAATCACTTGTTGATTCTCTTTATTTTATTACTTTCATATATGATTGTTCAAGGAAACTTTGGGTTTATACTTTGAAAAATAAAATCAAGTATTAGATACTTTTAAGTGTTGCAACTTGACCCTCAAGGCGCCCCTTTTCGACGGTAGGAAGGTAGGGTTTAGAGGTGCTTGACCATAAGAGCTCCCTCACAGTATATTACTCCAAAAGATGTCATCACCTCATCTCTTGAGATCAAGCACATGAGTCTGCTCGATTACTGTTGTAAGCTCTCACAAACTTGCACCTTGTGTGGTAACAAATTTGTTTAGACTCTACTTTGATGCCATGGCACGTCTTAGTTGACGATTTTAAGGTCGAAAGGAAGCCGGCGTAAAGTTGAGTTTAAGGGTATTTGGACTATGATAGTCCTCTCAAGATGTACATCTGCTAAAGATGACATCACTTCATCTTTTGGCTTCACTATCTCAAGTATGGTAAACCATAATCGCGAACCTTTTCCTAAGATTGGACCTCTCACAATGAGTTTAATTATTATCTATGAGTTTTTTTAAAACAACCTAGATAATAGTTAGGAATTGCCACTAGCCTCATTTTTGGGGATCTGTTAGAAAATCTAATTGAGGGTTGGGAGTAATCTTGATATCTACGAAACCAAATATTCTAAAGTTTGGGGACTCGAGTTACGTTACTATTTCTATTAACATTATTTCGGTATCTAACAGTTTGTCATGTTTCCTAAGGTGTCCATGTGTATCTTTTTACTTTTTCATTCCAATGAGAAACTAACTAAGTGATCATGCATATATAGTTGATTTATGTCAATCTATTTCTATTAAAGAAGAAAAGGAAAGAAGACAATCAATTGAAATTTAAAGATAGTGCAATAAGTAAACACTTAAAACAATTTAAGGGAAGCGGTAGCTCTAACATACAATCATAAACATAAAGTAAAGCAAAAGAAAGGAACTTGTAATTTGTCGGACATTTATATAAAACAAAGCAACCCGAAACATATATCAGGGAACAAATAGTACAAAATGGGGTTAGATTGAACATCAACCATTTGTCGTGTTCACATCATTGGGATTGGCACTTCCATTGGCCTATTCTAACTCTAATCTAATATTAAGACTAGATGTTTACAATATGGAAAAGGAATGTACATATATCAAGACAAAAACAATCTCAGTTAAGAAATCAAATCAAGGTATTTAATTAATAAAACATGGCCTCAAGATCAGCCTTTATGATTCATGCAATGATCTATCTAGGATGCCTACCTAATTCATTTAAAATGACTTATAGCCATTGGCCACCATTTGTGTTCTCGCTTGGCAACCAATGCTAAAAAGTCTCTAAAATGGGTTTTAAGTGTGACCCAAGATATCCTACGAGATCATGCATTGCACTTATGCATACATCTAAAAATCACATGCATAGTTAAAAGTAAACATGTATGCAGGCCATCGGGCCTTAGTTCTCAATCAATCAAACAAATAGTGAGCCCACATCAAATCACTTATTCATTCATCACGCTAAACACAATCATATTCATTCTATAAAAGTGAACACGTTAAGGCTGAAAGATTCAAGTGATGCCCAAAAGTTATTTAAGAGACAACCAAACAATAGATGTATGGCATAGTTATATAATGGCTATGAAACACATTTAGCCACCAAGGCTAACTCAGGTTCATCAATAGGCACACTGATCAAGCTTTGAATGCGCCTTAAATATGGTCCAAACCTAGATGATATCAATGCCAAACCAAAAACATAATTTTGGAAATTTGAATATAAATCATAACATGAAAGCTTGAATGAAAGGGAAACACGGTTATGTCATTGCATGAGGCACATTTAATTACCAACGCTAACTCAGGTGCATCAATGGGCACACTAATCGAGCTTTGTAGACATTTCAAATATGACTCAAATTTAGAAAAAATTAATGTCGAGCCACTATTTAACCATGCCGAAACTTTTTTTTTTTTTCAGAATGAAAGTCTTCCACATGGGCTGAAAATTGAGTTTGCATCTATCAAAATATGAAACTTTAAATTGTTTTGCAACATTTGAAGGGTTTGAAAGGTACAATAAAATGCTTCTTATTTTCTAAGAATTTTGTATATGAAGTTTAGAAAATGAGAATCAAACTCGTGAAGACAAGTAGTCTCAATTCAATATGCAAAACATTCTAAAAAAGAAAAAAAAATCCTAGAATGGAATCGCAACAAAAAATCACAATAGTAAACATTAAACAGCACAATAAAAATCAAAGCAATAGGGGTAGGACTCATAGATAATCGGCTCTAAGAAAATTATAGAACACCAAGCACATAATAAGAAACAACGTCCATGAAGGAAGTTTCCTAAGATAAGCTATGCATGAATTTATAAAAATCCAAGAATATAAGATAATGTATCAGAAATAGAATAGGATAGCAGGACATCCTAGCAAATCAACAACAAATTTTCTTGTAAACGATGTTTAAAAATTCTGGAACTTCACCACAACATAGTCATGAGAATGATGACAAATTTTGTTAAAGACTCGAGCTCAAAATCCTCACCAAAAAAGTCATGAAAATGACAAAAGGTCTGACTTAATAAGGGCAAAACAAACATTTTGAATTTCAATCTTGATAGATTTCAGGGAAAATTTTGCAAAAATGGAAAATGGGGCCAACAACATGCAAATGGTGCAAAATTGGTGTCATTAGAAAAATCAAGACATTCCCTAATACTTTATAAGAGATATAAAGTTCGATTAAGATTAGACTCAAGCTCAAATGATAGCAATTAAAGAAGTGCGCAGATTAGTCATACGCATTGCAGAATGTGATGATGAGAATAAGCTCCCTAAGATACCTAAATGATGCATGAAGATTGTGATGTTCAAACATGACCTAAGGCTAAATGCGATGAACAAGTTTAATTAAGACATCTAACCTTAGATTGATGTGCAAAAAATCACATAAATTCATGAATGTCAATAGGTGATTCATCATTAAGAATGACTTAACAAAATGCATGACAATTGCAGTAGTAACATGTCAAATTGGCAAATGATTTTCATGTAACAAACAATCTTCAAATGATTCATGCTATACATTGTTTTAAAGCTTGTGATGCATTCTTAATATGTCTAGAGGGCATCATGAATCAATTTTGCTCTTAAGGAGCTCAATCGAAGACATTTTTACGAAGACATAATCAGTCACAAGTATAATTGGGATTAGACAAAACCTAGATGAATTTCCTTGATCTAATGACATGGTAGAAATACATGAAAATTCCTATGCATGGAATACAATCTCATGATCATTTTTCACAAAGACATTGAAGTCTAATTTGGTTCATAAAAATCTACACAAAAATGGGAAAACATAGCAAAACATTCAACATTTCAAATTGTAGTAACCTAAGCATGACTTTGCACGATCAATTGAACTAGCAAACCATGACCGTTTAGTGCAATCTATTCCTCGTTAGAAAACTTATGAGTATTGTATGAATTTCATGAAGAATGCAACTCCAATCAAGCATGTTTACTAGCTCAATTTTGAACAAACACACATCAGACTCAAATAGGGCAAAGTAGCACAAAGATGATTTTTTGAAGATTTGCCTAATCAAAACTACTAAAAAAAATCTATATAAAAAAAAAAGATATGTCATGATCAAGTTAATTTCGTGTAACTTTCATGATCTTCAAAATGGAAAAAAATTAACAAACATTGAAGACCACAAATCAATAGAACAACAAGCAAATGGCAGATTCTGGACCCAACTTTGGATGGGCAAAAATTATACCAAACGAAGCCAGATTAGGGGGCTCTATGGCTCGTTAGAAAGATATTCAAACTGCTTTTAAATGTCTTGAAGACATCAAACACAAAAAAAATGCAATAACCAGGTTGTTGCAAGGCAAACACTTAAACGGTCCGATCAGGGATCCGAAATTGTAGAACAACATCATTCAAGCAATCAACCATCATGGAACCATAATCAATCATCCATAATCATTCTAGATCATCCTAAACATCCTATAATAGGCATATTCATCATCAAACAAACTTTAGTGCGAGCTCTAGCCCCTATCTCCTAACAAGATCTTGCTTCATTGAGCTCGGGATTAGATGTTTACTTTTGCATGATTTTCGGCAATGCGAAGTTGATCAAGCAACAATCAAGGTACCATAGCACTTGAGGACATTGAGGGAACTTCATAGGACCACCAAGGATGTTAGAGGGGTTGGAATGACACCAGAACAACTGCTAGCTCACTAGTGAGGAGGATTGGGTCCAGTTGGACCATGTTTGAGTCGCCGATAGGGAAATAGCCACCGGAGGTGATTTGGTGGTTTTTCGATCAAACCCCAACCACTAGAGGGTCGAGGCTTTGCTTGGGGGATGATTAGTGGTGGTGAACCACCTTAGGGACGTCGCTAGTCACCATCAATGAGAGGGAATTGGCCAAAGTAAATAGCTCAATTGTTGGACTTTGTGTTGATCGGGAAGAAGGCCAAAATAGGGAACTTCAACAATCTCGATGGCGATTGATGGCTACGATGGAGGAGAGGAGGAACTAAGTAGGCTAGTGGATGATGATGCCGATTAAGGAAGCACTAGCGTGGGGCCATTGTCGGTGGGGGACGGTAACCATGTGAAGTAGAGGAGAGAGAGGGGGCGAGAAAATGGGAGAGAAAGAGAGAATTTTAGAGCTAAACTCAAGTTTCCAGCTTTGGAAAATGCAAAAATAAGCCCCCCCCCAAAGTTTTGGCGGGAAAATGTCTTATATACTTCCCTTTCAAGATTAAATCTTAACCATTGGTTTGATCTGACAACTAAAAATTGATCAAATGGCCTAATTAATTCCATTGTGGGCTAATCGAGATTAAAATTTCACATGATCATATGGATGGTGTCGATGTGTCGAAATTAGAAGTTTAAACCAAATTTGTGATTAAGGCCTAATTAGGGGCAATTTTGTACTTTCATAAAATTCGGGGCATTTTTGCAAAATATGAAAAATTGAAGGCATGAGAATGAAAATACACATGATGGGACACCCATGGGTGGTGGTCGACCACTGAGAGTTGCCTGGCGGAGGGTTGAGTTGGCCTCTTCTACTAACAATCGATTAGACCGATCCAAACTAGTTCGACCGGTTCGATTGATTTTTGGGTGGCTTGGTCCAAGGGGTTCTGAATTCTATGCAATTTAGTTTGTCAAGGATTAAATTGAAAGAAAATTTTGATGGCCCAATTTTAAAGAAATTATGCCAATTAAACCATATTAACACAATCCAATAATTTTTGTTAGCCTAATTACTTGGTTAACATGAAAAATGTTGGACTTAACCATGGTACATGCATTTGAACTTTCTAGGCTAAATTGGACAATTTCATGTAATTCTTTGCTCCAAATTACAAAATAATCAAAATTGAATTCAATTAATATTACAAGGCACCTATTAGATTAATTGCCCATACCTAGGGTGACTCATTGCATTCAAATTGACTTTGAATTGATGGCATGAGTTTTATGTTAAAATTGAATTGAAGTTTAATGATGAAATTGAACCTTAATTTGTAAAATTAAACCTTAGTCTCGAATGAGTCAACTTGAATTTCTTTAATTGAAATTCATTAGCTTGGTTTTCTTATGTTCAAGGAGGCTAGATTTCCCAAAATGGACCCTGGAATTGAACTTATCTCACAAAAATGAGTGGAATGGATGTGCCCATTTGTCAATCATGAAAGATTGATTTGGACCACCTAATTAAGGCTAAAAATGACAATTCACATTTTGACACAGTTGTTCTCAAAATTGATTAGCCAATTCAAATTTTGACAGAGTTGTTCTCAAAATTGATTGAATGAATGAATGAATAATGATATTTAGATCAAATATCGTAAAAGGGACTAAACTTAATTATGACTAGAACGAAAGTAATTTTATTTTTGGTCAATTTTGAAACTAAACAAAAAAATTCGAAAAATAAGGTTGTTAATCAATTTCGCAAAAGTTTTGATACTAAAGTCAAATTGAGACAAAATTGAAGTGATTTGTGAATTTTTGAATTTTCTAATTTTTTTAATCAAATAGTTGACCAAAAGTCAACCATTTAATTAATATTTTTTTAAATGTTGATTTTTGGGTTAGATCTTTGAAATTTTTTAAAATTAACTTGGCTAAAGTGAAATTATGACTGTTTAGAATTTTTTGTGAAAAAAGCCAACATTTGACCCAAGGATGAGTTTTGGTCAAAGGGTTGACCAAAAATTGATCAACCAAAAAGTTGATTATTTGACTTTTGGGTTTTTGATGGAAATGAATGAGGAATTGTTTAACAATGACAAACAAAAGAAACAAATGAACAACCACATGTTTTGTTTGAGAAACCACTAAAATCTTTGGATCTAGTCTCACCAAAAAAGATTTGATTATCGGCTGGGATGTTATGACGCAAATTCTTCAACTCCGAATCATTCTTGGAAAAGGCTTTAAGTATAAAGATCAATTCTTTGAATATGTCAATATTTAATTTTTTTCTTTATCTAAATGAGTTTGTTAGATCCAATCATGCAAAAAAATGTTAGAATCCTGTTCAGCATCCTATTGAATTCTCTTAGAAATGTCCTCATCCTCTGTGAAAAAATCTAGAGTTTTTTGTTCTTTTTCCTTTTAAAAAAAATGAAGACATAAATCCCAGCAAAGCGAGTCACATGGGAATGAACATAGATCATCTCTCCACTGCTTAAAAGGAATGTTCAGAGCTACCACAGTAAGGCCTTATTTAAATCTCAAATTCTCAATTGACTTGTAAAGCTTTTTATGTCAACAAACTAGCTGAGCAGAACAGAAAAAAAAATGTGGCTAGTAATTTATTACTAGCCCATTGGCATTTTTTCTCCAAGATGACAAGTTTGATATAGCTAGTACGAGTACCTAGAGGGGGGTGAATAGGTATATAAAAGATTTTTCAGATAATTGCACAATACTTAGACAGTTGAAGGATTTGCAATAAATAATAATCAGCGTAAGACTGAGTAAAGGAAAGAGAGAATTGAACATGCGGTTTATAGTGGCTCGGCTTGATTCAAGCCTATGTCCACTCTTCTGCACTGACAGCCAATCGACTGGATTCCACTATGAACAAAGAGATATTACAGCATTGATCTTCCTTGATTTTTAGGTGTAGATGATCTACCACACTCACTCAAGGTATCACCAAGTATAAACACTCTCTGTGTATACAATTTCGCTCAAACTGTATTGACTAATAATCAAGGTGCTTCAGACTCTGGAATTTCTCTATCGATCACATTACCACCACAACCAGAACGTCTTCCTTTTTATACTCCTTTATGCCATCATACCGTTGGCACTTACCAAAGGAATTCCTCTAATCTACCCGTTGGACGGAATCAATTAAGGAGATCATTCGAGCTATAAAAGGAACCTGACAATAGCCCATCAATCCCGTTCGCCCATACAATCAGGATCTTGGTTTCCAAGAATAAAACATTCCAAGAATATTTCGTCGACCACCGGATCTTCAATTGATCTTAGATAAATAAAAGAATCCGATATATTTATCCAACCAAGAGATCTTCTCCAGAGGATAGGGTTAAATCCTTAACCATAAACTTCGGCTCTGGATTTCCTTCATCCTTTGGATCGAAAGCGTCAATGAGAAAAGTCTTGAGTCTTAAGTCTTGAGTCTTGAGTCTTAAGTCTTGAGTCTTGAGTCTTGAGTGCTGAGTCTGGTGATCAGAAAGTCTTCAGACTTTAAACTAACGGTCTGCAAATATCCAGACTAGACTGATAGAAATGTTTTGTCAGCTTCAATATATTCTGGAAAGATTTCTCCAACAATCTCCCCCTTTTTGATGGTGACAAAACTTTCCTGTAGATTTGAACAACTTTGACCTACAAAAACATTTCTCAAGTAATACGGCTATCTCATAAAGATTAATAAAACAACTAGACTCTGCATCCACAGAAAATTGGTTAGTCTTTCACGAGTCCATATGACAAAACACTTGATATAAATGCAGATTGTCAAGAATCAAAATCCACAGCCAATTCGGTTCACTCAAGTCAAGTCATACTCAAAAACAAACATAACCACAAAAACAAATTTAAAGTCAAGTTTAAAGTTCGTTCAAATTTGCAATTCTCCCCGTTTTTTGTCATCATAAAAAAAGGGTGAGAAAAGCGTCAGGTCTGCTTGGGAATGCGCACAATCTGGAAATCTCCCATTGACTGGACTATGCCTTCTAGCCTCTTCAAGTCTTCTCTTATATGAGCTACCTCTTCTCCTTTGGCATTGGCTTGAAGTTGTAGAGCGGGGTCTTTCATTTTGTCCTACAGGGTAACTGAAGATGCTTGTCCAGCATTCTTTATGGCTTGAATTTCACAGCCTAGAGCATAGATTTGGTCACGCATTTCCAGAAGAATATCAAAAATACGACGAAAATCTGCAGAATTATCCGTCTGCGTACTCGCATTTGCTTTCTCAGATGGGGGTGAAAGCAGACGATGGCGCTTCTGTATAATCTTGCAGATTTGGAGTTGACGTATCGTGTCCTTCTTCAGGCAATTGAGAAGCCTGAAATTCTTCTGGGTCTGCTGGAGATTATCTTAGACCTTCACTATTGGCAGCATGAGATGTGGACCTTTCTTTCTTGCCAACTCCCTCTGTCTCTAGGACATCAAAAGGGAAAGAGTGATGATCATGCTCTTCTTGATTATCCTTCTCTCCAGATTTTGCTGCAGACTTTTCTTTCTCTTCTTTGCCTTCTTCTTCAGCTTCTTTCTCCTTCTCTCTCTGCTCTGCTTCTTCTCTGAGCTTGGCTTGCTCCTCTTCTTCTCTCTATTTCTTCTGAAGTTCTATCGATTGAGGTACAGAACGTCTGGTTCTTATCAAGGCAGCGATTGTGAGATCTTCCTCCTCATCTTCATCCTCCAAGATGAGTGTTTTCTTCTTTTTGGATGGGGCACCAATGGCCTCCTTTCCTTTTCTCTTTGAAGCAGACGGTACTGGGGTCTTCACTCTGAATTTCTCCATTGCCTTGGAAAGTTCTTTCAAATGCATCTTCGTCAACATCTTTAAACCTACCACCATCTTATTGCACGGTCGAACACAAAGTGAATGTGGAGGTTTACTATTCATGTGTCTGAAGATCTTGGTCACCAGACCTGGATAAGGCAATTGACCCTTGTCCTTTGACATTACTCTGTACTTGTGAAAGAGAATAGTGTGAGGGAGAGAGAACTTCTTCCCTGAGTTGATTGCGTACAACATTTTTGCTTCAGAATTAGACACATCAGTCTTTGATGTAGACTTGGGTTTGATGCAATTGATAACAATTTTGTGCAGCACAATATTGATGGCACGCATCCTTGAATAAATGATTCTTCCCTCGATATCTCTATCTTCGACAAGTTCCATTGAGGCACGAGCAAGCGAGACTTTGACTCGGTTGATAACGTCCTCGTTCAACTCCAATTATGTCCGCCAACATGTCCACGTCTACCACATAATCTGGTCTCTAACACTAAATGATATTCTATTCGCATCTATGAAGCTGAGATTCGAATAGAAATACGCAGTCAGTTGAGCATAACCGTCTGTGGTATCAGTGCATAATTGCTCAAGTTGAAGCAATTTGAATTTCTCCCTTAAGTTCATGTTAACGGCATCCAATAAATCGAAATCGACACTCCTAGGGTTTATCACCCCTCGTTTCAGCAGTCTGAAAAACAAATTCTCCTATTCCTTTGATTTGAATAACTCCATCCTCTTTCCCTTCACCTTTGCAGCAATACCCATTCTAGGTTGAAAATCACTGAACATTTTATCAGCGTTGTTTCCTTCAGTCAAATTAGGTCCCGACATACGAGGGTCACTGGGAATATTCGCAAGAGCTTCCTCTGCTTTACCTTTGGAAGCAATTCCCAAATCCTCCATTTTTCTCAGAAAGATATACTCATTCCCATAATGCTTATCTTTGAGAAAATCATATACGTATTTCAACGGAGTCCCGGTACTTTTCAACACACAGTAAAGTTTGTAAATAAACGAGGGTTTTTGGACTCTTACTAGGTCTGCGTCCTCGATTATCTCTTCCTCCGGTTGTTGACCTGCATCATGTGGGGTAGGTGGCGTTGAGTGACGTGTTGGAGAGTGAGTCGGGCTCTGTTGCTGACTCGATAATTCTTCCTCTTCGGTGAGATCGAAATTGGTAAGTCCCTCCTTCATCCTCTGTGGTCCCCTGTTCGCGATTCTTGAAGACTTCCTCGAAGAAGACATCCTTCCTTGTCGCTGAAAGATTCCTTTACTTGCTTTCCCAAGAAAAGATGACAACTTTCTCGAAGACGAACACGAAGTAGAAATCGGATTGGGAGGAGAATGCTTTTTAGGGTTTTGAAGATTGGAAAATGAAAACGGTATATATATATAACTCAGTTTTAAAAAAGAGAAGTTCAATCGGCACAAGGAAAGTGTACGAATACCTCTTTTCGAAATCAATTACTGCCAAAATTAATCCTTTTGAAAAGACAAGTTTTCGTTTTTCACGGAGACTACAAAATAACTGAACGAAAGATTATACATTTTCGAGTTTAGATAAAATAGCAACTTACAGTCTATAGCCATCAATGTCTGAGTCTGAGGATTTAGAGTCTGAGAGATTAGAGTCTGATGATCATCAACTTTCTGAGTCTGAGGGTTGGAGAGTCTCTAGACTTTAACTTCTTCGAGCTTCAAAATGTTGAGTCTGGAACGGATAAAATCGAATTGATTTTTCTCCAAAGGCTTTGTGAATATATCCGCTAGTTGACTTTTTGAATCAACAAATTGAATCGAGATTTCACCATTTTGAATATGATCTCTAATGAAGTGATGTCGAATCTCTATATGCTTTGCTCTTCAATGAAGAATTGGATTTTTGGTGAGATTGATTGCGCTGGTGTTGTCACATTTGATTTCTGTGCATGAGTCTTCAATCCCAAAGTCTTGTAGCTATTGTTTTATCCATAGAATTTGCGAACAACAGCTTCCAAGAGCTACATACTCTGCTTCTGTTGTTGAGAGAGCCACAGTGCTTTGTTTCCTTGAAAACCAATACACTGTTCTACTTCCAAGCAACTGGCAAGTTTCTGAAGTACTCTTTCTATCAACTCTACAACCAGCCAGATCTGCGTCTGAATATCTCAGAAGATTAAAGTCTCCCTTCTTAGGATACCAAAGACCGATGCTTGAAGATGAAGCAACATATTTAATGATACGTTTTGCAGCACTGAGATGGGATTCTCTTTATACTCCTTTATGCCATCATACCGTTGGCACTTACCAAAAGAATTCCTCCAAACTACCCATTGGACGAAATCAATTAAGGAGATCATTCGAGCTATAAAAGGAACCTAACGATAACCCATCAATCCTGTTCGCCCATACAATCAGGATCTTAGTTTCTAAGAATAGAACATTCTAAGAATATTTCATCGACCACCGGATCTTCAATTGATCTTAGATAAATAAAAGAATCCGATATATTTATCCAACCAAGAGATCTTCTCCAGAGGATAGGGTTAAATCCTTAACCATAAACTTGCTCGGATTTCCTTCGTCTTTGGATCGAAAAACTGTCAATGAGAAAAGTCTTGAGTCTTAAGTCTTGAGTCTTGAGTCTTGAGTGCGGTGATCGAAAGTCTTCGACTTTAAGCTGACGGTCTGCAAATATCCAAACTAGACTGATAGAAACATTTTGTCAGCTTCAAAATATTCTATAAAGATTTCTCCAACAAAGTTTCCTTTATAATCAAGAAATTTCCTTTTTGCTGGATTATCCAAAGCCCACATCTATTTCAAATTTGATTTCAAAGCCAGGATTTGACAATTGAGCATTTTCCTAAAGACAGGCCTAAGATAGAGTTGTGACATCCAGATTTTCGAGTTTTAATTTGACTGGATAATTAGGATCCTGTCTCATCGCTCGTCAATTTATTGACGAGTCCGAAATTTCAATAAAGAAATTATCGGAAGAAAATTTGAAGCCCGAAAAGAAATAGAAAGGGAAAGAGAAAAGAAAAGAAAACTTAGGGCTATTGTTTTATTTCTTTTTCTCTCTCCCTCTCTTTTCCTTTCTTTTCTTTCTTTTTCTTTTCTTTCTCTCTCCTCTCTCCTCTCCCCTTTTTCCCCCTCGTGCGATTTCCCCCCCCCAACCGACTCTCACCCTCTCTCTCTTCCTTGACTAGTCAAAGCCTATCTCTCTCTCTCTCTCTCTCTCTCTCTCTCTTTCTTTTCTTCTTCTTCCTCCCCATGCATCCGAAGAAGCGAACCCGGAGGAGGAAGCTCGAGCGGGAGCCGCACGATCACGGCTCCCCGCTCGCCGCACCGCCGCACCGCCGCTCGCGCCGCGCCCGCGCGCTCGCCGCCGTCCAGCCACCCGTCCGTGCGCGCCCAAGCCGCGCGATCCAGCCACGACCCAGCTCGGTTCCTCCCCGACCAGCCCCCGTCCGGCCACCCTTCGGCCGCCGTTCGACCCGCCAGGACCTCCCCGGCTTCCCCCTCACCCTCCGCCGGCCTCCCTCGCCGCCCTAGCCGCCGGACGAGCTTCGTCCAGCCAAGAACAGTGGCTGGAAAAATGGGTTTCCAGCACTGTTCAAGGCCGTTTTGGGCCGTTTCCGGCCCCGAACCGAGGCCCGCTTTGGGAAGAATCGTTCCTCGCGTCGCCGCCGTCGGATTGATCCGATTTGCGTGCGATTTGGTGAGTAATCTCACTAATCCTGGATTAGTTGACTAATTATGCTTTAAGGTTGGTTTAGTTTTAATTAATTATGTTTAGGTTGTTAGATTAGAATTAATTAGCAATTATTAGTCAATTGTGATGTGATTTAAATAAATTGATTGCGCAATTAGCAAGTAGACGTGGTCTACTATTTATTGGAAGTATCTCGGGAATTTTCCGACCCTTAATTGGGCTTCAATTTGGCGATTTGGGCCTAAGTGAGATTTTTGGGCATTTAAATATTAATTTTCGGAATTAATTAAATAATTATTTATTTTCCGAAAATTCAAGGGAGATGGTCTGGAACCGGAAAATTATGCTGATGACTGTGGTGAAGTCTGTTTATTTAATCGGGCTTTATTTTGAACTAAATTGAATTTTTAATATTAATTATTTAATTTTCGAAATTAATTAATTAATTAATTATTTCCTGAAAATTCAATTGGGATGGCCCGTGACCGGAAAATTATGCTGATGACCGTGGTAAAGTCCGTTTATTTAATTGGACCTTATTTTGAGCTAAACGGAATTTTTAATATTAAATAATAATTTTCGAAATTAATTAATTATTTATTTATTTTTCGGAAATGAAGTTTGAGATGGCCGACGACCGAAATCTCGTGCTGATCGTCGTGGCGCAGTCCGTTTATTTAATTAAGTTTTAAATTGTACTGAATTGATTTAATTGTGGATAATTACGAATCATCATGAAATGCATGGGGCTTGGTAATTAGATATATCACCTCGGAGAATGCACATGGCTCGGTGACGAAGTATGTCGCCTTGGAGAATGCATGTGGCTCGGTGATTAAGTGTGGCATCTAAAAGGACACGTGGGCTCGGTAATTTGATGCATTACCTCGGAGAATGCACGTGGTCCCAATGAGTACATTTGGCATCTAAAAGGACACGTGAGCTCGGTAATTTGATGCATTACCTCAGAGAATGCACGTGGTCCCAATGAGTACATTTGGCATCTAAAAGGACACGTGGGCTCGGTAATTTGATGCATTACCTCGGAGAAGGCACGTGGTCCCAATGAGTACATTTGGCATCTAAAAGGACACGTGGGCTCGGTGACTTGATGCATCGCCTTGGAGAATGCACGTGGGCTCGCTGATTCAAAATGATATTTTAAAGAGCATGTAGTCGAGTGGGACCGTAAAGCCATTAAATATTGAATGTTGTCGAGTGGGACTCTGAATAGTAATAACTTGAATGACCGGGAAATGGTCAGGTTGACATGTAATCGACTAGGTCGATTGATCGTTGCTTTGATTTGACGTCGTGAATTGATTGACTGATTGGGAATGACCATGAGATGGTCTGATTGACTTGTAATCGACTAGGTCGATTGATCGATGATTTGATCTGAGTGTGACTTGATGTGATTCATTGCCTTGGTTGGATGTTGTGAATTGAATGATTGAATGGAGATGATCATGAATGGTCTTCCTGGCATATAATCGACTAGGTCGATTTGATTGATGCTTCGATCGGTGACATGATTGCTTGAGTGCCTATTGTGAATTGTACCGACTTGCAGGTGGGATCTGATGCTAAGGTACGTCTTCTGACCAAGGTGTGTTTAGGCAGCCTTTAGTATAATGGTTTACTAATCGGGCTTAGTGGGGTAGAACTCGCTGAGACGTAGTCTCATCCCAGTTTGGGGAAAAACATTTCAGGACCCCGATGAGGAGCTGATGAGGAGGAAGAGTCGGAGAAGGATTTTTGGGAAAAGAAGATAATCCTGAGAGGGGCCTTGAGTATGGCCCAGATGGATTGAGATTGTATCTTCTTTGTTATCTCCATCTTGATGTGAATAGAGTTTAGAATAAAAAGTTGTGAAGTGTTCTGGTTTGTGGTTTGCATAAAAGTTTGGTTATAAATTTCAATATGAAAAATATGGCCCTGCTTTTCTATCCCATCATTTTATTGTCTGGGGATTTTAACTGCTTCCGCATGTGCTTAAAAATGAAAGGGTCGGCGATACATTGTCTTGGGATATCGCATTATAAAATCGACCAAGTGAGACGGATGTGTGCGTGCCTGAGGATCGGAGCGTGACAAGAGTTCTGTATTCTAAACCAACATTTTCAATGGAATGTCCTCCCTTTTGGCCTCAAAGTAACCCATCCTTATTCTAAAAGGCAATATGTCGTATTTTCTAGCCAATCTTATCAAGTGTAGTAGTCTACATTGATGACATCTTACTCTACAATCTCGTTGAGGAATCCCATTGTTGACTCCTCGATCAATTTGCAAATATCATGAAAAATGTGTAATAATACTTTCTCAAAAAAATATGAACATTGCCTAGATAGAAATTGAATTTCTTAACATGCACCTCAATAAAGGTACATACTATTCAAGGTCACATATTGCTCATAAATTGTTAAAATTTCCAAAGGAAATTTCATGACAAAGCAAGTTTAACAATTTCTTGGGATAATTAAATATCTCCAAGACTTTGTTCCCAACATTGCAAGATTATTGCTTCCATTGCAATTGATGCTGAAGAAAAATCCTCTGTCTTGGAGTAAAGCTCAAACCAAAGCAGTTGTAGAGCTAAAAAAAGTAATGCAAAATCTTCCTCCATTGCAAATACGATCCACTAAGAAGAGAATTCTTCAAGACTGATACCAATGATAAATATTGGGCAAGCATATTGTTTGAAGAAATTGAAGATAAGCGAAACTTTTTTTTTTTTTTTTTTTTTTTGCTTACAAAATTGAAAAATTTTCTCACACCTAAAATGCATTATTATTATACTTTCAAAGAAATATTAACAGTAAATAATGAGATAAAAAGTTTAAATTCCATCTTATTGCTCATCATTTCCTAATAGAATTGGATATGACATCCTTTTCTTAGATGACCGAGTTCAAACAAAAGCAGATTCTCCATTCCCAAGTGTTTCAATGGGCAAAATGGTTTTCGAAATACTCCTTTGAAACCAAATACATTACAGAAAACAAAAATGTCATTGTAGATTTTCTCTCTAGACAAAAGGCACCAGTAGAGATCAACGTATGCATTTTCAGGCATTGCTTTTCCACAAGGGGAGAAATATAAGGTTGAAAGAACGTGAGATTGGCCAAGCTTGAAATATCCTCACAAGATCATTGAATAAATCCAAAATGGTAGCCTTGTTGAAAATCTTGATAACCTCATATGATAATACCATACAAATCTATTTAAATTCCATGGAGGCTCAATTCTTTATCTTTTTGGATTAATTTCCAAGTATCCATTTATTCATCCATTAATATGGAAAGAAGATGATTTTCCTGATCAGCTTCTATGGTTGCTTTGGTACTTAACTAATAAGTACTTAATAGTTGTTAAGTTTCCCACTAAACTAATTGTCAAGTTAACTTCGACATAATGAAATGAGTGAAAGTGATAGGAACATCTTCGCTATACTTAATTAGTTGTATCCTCCTACTATGTGGAAACACCTCTTTGTATAAGAACTAGAAAAAGCCCCTTGAGCAGAACCAAAGCTACACATAGTAGTATTTTTTGGGAGACCGTGGATATTTGTGCGACACAATAGCACCCTCACCAAACCATAAGGAATATGAACCACAACATACAAGCTTCAATCTCTTCTCCAATAAGCTCATATTTACAAGACATTTCCAAGTTGCATTGGATCCGTTGAATACAACTATAGAGAACTCTAAAGGGTCATGTGCCAAGAAAATCGGACAATTCCCAAAGAAGTATGAGATTACACAACACATGTCCCACTTTCACTTGAAGTCAGAAAGCACTCAAGGAATTCAAGCAAGCACAGAACCAAACAAAGACACCTCCATCGCAAAAACAAGAAATGACAAACACGGACGATCCCACACAATCTTCTCAAGAATCCCATGCTCAAGCATCCTATGCCCAATGGGGGTCTTCTCTCTTAGGATGCGTATGATCAAGGCCCTTTGTTATTATTTCTCGGAATAGACCCCAACATAGCCTCCCAAGATGCCTAAACAACAAACTGGCTTTAGCTAGTCATGGCTGCCGACACTCCAGGACACTTTAGAATTCATGAGGAACTTGCCTTCAAGCAGTTAAAGAATGTGGGATGACTTAATCTCATAAAGGGACCCTCTCACAATACTAAAAAGCCTCCTGATGATGACAATAGAATGGAACAACGCTATGAGAAAGAATGGTTGGCAATACATAGCTTTGATGATTCAAACTATGACTATAATTCTCGGGATGGCCGATAGGCCTATAGCGAAAGTTATTGTAGCACATGTCATTATAGCAAAGTACTATAGCAATTTGTTAAAGAAAATCACTATTCACGGTCACTATTCATACCACCTAGAATAATTCCCGACCGAAATTCTCGGAACATGTGTGTTTTCGGACCCAAGAATATGGTTCTTGTTTGTTTGTGACCTTTTATTGCGGCAAAACAAATGTAATGTGTTAGGCAGAGTCCCTCGAAGTAAAGTGTGTACTTATGCAAATTCTCTCCATGCCTTTCTAAGCACTTCTTATTCTCTAACCTAATCAAATCCTCCAGGAAATGCAGCTCTAACTAAGTTCGAGATGTTACTATCCTAGCATCTTTGAGCATCTCTATGCTCCAATCCAAATTTTTGAGTAGTTCACATCTAAAAGGAAATCCCTTAAAGATTTGAATAGAAGGTTTGCCTGTTGTGGAATAGTATACCTACTGCGACTTACCTAATCATCCTTGGTGAAGGGAAAGACACTAATCAATTGTAATTCGGACTACTAATTATTAGTTGAATCCAACTATTGTTAAGGCTATTAATCCGATAGTGGATGTAGGCTTGGTCATAAGCCGAACTACTATAAATCATTGAGTGATCTATGTACTTTACTTTGATTTATTTACCAACATCACACATGATGATTAGTTTGCAACATCATTGTAAGTGCTTATTGTTTTATATTTTGTAAAAGTTGTAATCCATCAACACTCAACCTTTTCATCCCCCTTTCTAAGTTGCTTTGTTAGCCTTAATAGTATTAAATCGTACTTCATGGGTTCCTTTAGAGTTTATGCAAAAACCATTTCTTATGATTATTCGTGTGTCTTTGGGTTCAAGGAATTTATGCAAATTTCCAAAAAATGAGAGGTCTAAAATTGATGCGAAAATATGACAATGCATATGCATTGGTTATGGACATGATTTGCTTGGTTACAACTTTTATGATCCAATTGAAAAGAAAGTTTAAAAAAGAAGAATAAGAGATGTTGTAATTATGAAAGATTTGACAATACATGGTATTGAAAAATCAAAGGTGATTTTAGTACCACAAGTTAGTGATAATGTAATTAACTTGGATCTAGCTCCTTAGACACATGTTTCTTGCATAGGTTGATATGGAGTAGTAGGAAGTCAATGTTCTAGACAATACACATACTCTAGAACATGTTAAGAGAGATGATAACATTCCTAAACTAAAGGATCCATTAGATTCTCCACCAAATATTCTGGTCCGAAGATCCATTAGAGATTAACAACCTTCCACTAGATATTTTGCAAATGAATATGTATTATTAACTAATTCAAGTAAACCATTGTGCTGTGTAGAAGTAATAAAGTATGAGTGCAAAAGCAAATGGTTTAATGCCATGCAAGATGAAATGCAAACATAGTATGATAATCATACTTTTGAGCTAGTTAAGTTACTTAAAGGCAAAAGAGTTTTAATGAACAAATGAGTATATAGATTGAAGCAAAAGAGCTTAATTTACAATCATGATACAAATCTACATTGGTTGTTAATGGATTCAATTAGAGAAAATGTATTAACTTTGATGATATATCTTCTCTAATTGTCAAAATGTCAAAATTCTTTATTCATGTGATGTTAGGCTTAACAACTAGACTAGATCTGGAAATTGAGCAAACACATGTTAAAATAGCCTTTCTACATGATAACTTGGAAGAAGAGATATACATAAAGCAATTGGAGGGTTTCAAAATTAAAGAAAAATAGAACTATGTGTGCAAGTTAAAAAAGAGTCCTATGGCTTTAAGCAAACATCGAGACAATGATATAAAAATTTTATGTTAGATATGATGGAGCAAGTCTATAAGAAGACTTCCTTGGATAATTGTGTGATTGTCCAAAATCTTGATGATGAATTTATTATTCTCTTACTTTATATTGATGATATGTTGATTGTTGGTAATAATGTTTCACGAATTGAGTTGTTGAAGAATAGTTGAGAAAGTATTTTTCCATGAAAGACTTAGGCCTAATGAAGTAGATTATTGGCATTAGAATTATCCAGACAAAAATGTTAAGAAGTTGTTCTTGTTGCAAGAAAAATACATTGAGAAGGTTATTTAGAAATTTCAGATGGATAAGATCAAAGTAGTTAGCACTCCTTTTGATGCCTACTTTAAGATGAGATACATAAAACTTTATCAATAAGCTTGAATATTGCCGATTAATAGCAGGGATGGTAAATCCCTCCATATTGTCATAAGGAAGAGATTTGTTAGGTTGGGTTCACTCCCATGTGGAGAAAGCTCAATGAATTGCAAGCCTAAAGGCTTGAACTCATATGATAATCCAAGTGGAGAAATAGGATTTCTCACTATTTTTATGTGGTTGTAGCAAAGAAGTTCATTGAGATGTAATAGCTAGAAAGAAAGAGAGAGAAGAAAATATGGGAAAGAATGATATATTTAATTTTCATTAAGTTGACGATAGAGATCAATTTATGGTCCAGTTAAGCTAAAATTTTGGTAGCATGCTATTGAGATATTCTTCTCAAATTTGATTGGTTTGATTTTCACTTGAAACTCCCCACATTAGGCTTTTGGTGGGTTGAACCAAACCTATGGTTTTAGTGAGATTTATTATTGATCTCTTGTAAAATTCATGCATATTACCAAGAATGGTGTTCTTGATATTGTTGCTATCATGTACATCTAGTATTAATTAAAGAAGAACTTTGTTCACTCAATTTTATAGACAATAAAAATTTTGGGTGGACTTTGGTCCTTTTTTTTTTTCTAAAAAAATCTCATCATAACCATGAGGTTTTCCATGTAAACTTGCCTTATGTTTGTGGGTGCTTTGTATTTATATTACTCTATTGTATTGTTTCTTATTAGGTTTGCATAAGAGGGCAGATTATTTCATTTTGCTATGCTTATCCAATATTGTTGAGGTTGTCATTGTTTTCCCAACAAAGTGCAAAGCCCAAGTTACCTATAGGTCTAGATCCAACGGTCCTATAGGAGATTTGGGTTGTTGCTACTCCAAACTAGTGCTTGATGTGTGATAAAGAGATTGTTAGGATTCTTTCATATCAGTTGTAAATGTGCTAGTAGACGGTTTATAAATGGAAAGAAAAACCCTATCCTCTAAGCTAATTTTTGGAGTGAGAGGCCCAAGACCATTCAACAACCCAATAGTACCCTCATTAACATTCACTCCATCAAACATTCTGTTATTCTTTTGGGTAAAAAGTAATTTTCTTAATGAATATCTATCTTTCCAACAGTTGCAATTAATTACAAGTTATAATTAAAAGAATAGAAAACATATAAAAAGAATATGAATTTCTAAAAGGATCAACAATAAGAAAATTGAATATTTAAAAAAATGTGAACTAGGCTAGATGATATATGATATGATAATATTCTCAAATGATAAGGAATGTCATAACTTTTAAAAAATATGACACTCTCTTTAGTGCCCAAACTTTTGATAATTATTTGAATGGTCCATCGAAGGAAAAACACTCATCTAAGTGCCTCTAATGACGAATTCCAGCAAAAAGTCCCACGTGACTCGTTTGATAAAATGTGATTTTTACATGGCTTTCTTATAATATTAAAAGACGAAGCTGGGTGATGAGCTGGCCCTTCTTCACAAAAAGATGCTGCTCACTTCAAAAAAATAATCTCTCTCCGTCTTCTCCCTGATTTATTTACTTCCAAGGAATTTAGATGCATCCACAGATCGGCAATGGTAAAATACCAACGGCAATATCGATTTGCGAGTCGTAGAACGATAGAATGCCAATACCAACCGCCATGCTCACAAGCCATGCCGATATGGCCACAACCATGACAAACTCGTCCTCTTAACTTCGCCTTTTTCAAATCTAAAATCTTTGGAAAAAATTTGAACGTCTAAATAAACGTTTGCATTTTTTACCTTAGTTAATTCCCTTCTCAAGCTTAAAGGTTCATGCTTTTTTCTTTTTTCCTTTTGCTGTAAACACTTTTTACACAGGACTTGTAGAAATTTACGTCTCGATGCACTAAAATATTGAAGCATGGAATTATGAACATGACATTGTTCCGGTGGCGGGAATCGTGGCAAAAAAATGATTTGGGCAAGATGCCGGTCGCCCGAACGAATATGCCCGGTCGCTTGGTCCGCCGTACTCCAGGAGCTTCTCACGAACCAATGCCTGTTTCAAAATCCTGGAAACAATAATGGCAATGATTTTGTTGGTCATAATTAAAGATGCTTTTGGGACCACTAAACTAATTTTGGTGGTCATCAAAATCATGTAGCAAATATAATTACACACTCTCTCCAAATAATGTCTTCTAAAATCACATAGATTTACTTTCTTACCTCCATAAAAGAAAGAAGTGATCAAAAAAATTTTTTTTACCTCCCCTATCTAACTTCATATTTGCTTATGGGATAAATATACTAGAAATCTTCAAACTTATTAGGAAAGTACAATTGAATTTTAAAATTTCAAAAGTGAAATCAAGTCCTAACAAATGAATCCAAAAAATTTTCAAAAAGTGCAACTACGTTTTAAAACATATCCATTTTGTATAATCAAGTCATTTTATTAACTCTATCCAACTTGACAAACAGAAAATGTAACAAGTTTTAGGACCTAATTTTATTTTTTGAAAATTTGAGGGCTCAATTGTACTTTCATGACAATTTTAAGAATTAATTTCATTTTTTTGAACATTTTAGGACTCATCTTGATAAGTTTTAGGACTTCCAATCTTTAAAACTTCATCTAATAGTATAAATTTTTATATCTCACTAAATATCACAAAATAATAAAGCAAGAGGCTCTAAATTCAAATCTTTCTAGATTTTCTCATTTGTTGGCCCAATCACTACATTCTTACATTTTGGTCTAATGACTTGGATTTTTCAGTCTCAAAAACTTTTGATAAGATATTCCAACAAAAAGGCGTGATAGATTTTGCAATGTCAAAACTTTTGTCCTAAAATTCCAATTGATTGTATGCCTATAGAATGCTCAATTGCCGATCCACTCTCCTCTCATGTCGATCACAAAAGGCTTTCTAGATAAGTAAATCTAATTTTAAATCTTTCTTTAATACTATTTTCAAACTTAAGCTTAAGGCTCCATTTGTTTCACTAAAAATGGTTGATTTACAAAATATTTTCTTATAAATAATCATTTATATTGCTTATGAAAAAATGAATAAACAAAAAATATTTTTTATTCACAAAGAAAAATCTTTAGATATATATTTAATTATAAAAATATTTTTTATTAATTAATTATTTCAAACAATATAAGTGATGATTTTTTGTAAACTATTTTTCAAATCATTAATTTTTCGCAAAATAAACAAACTTTAACTAAGGGGGTGCATGACAAAGTGTCCATTGGTCGCTCGTTGCCTGCCGGCCCTCGCCGCCGCCGTTGCCGTTGCGCCGCCGCCGGTTCTTTGGGCGGCTGCCGCTTGGTCGCGCCGCCGCGCCACCGTTCGTCACCGCTATTCACAGGTCCACTGTCGTCCGAAAGAAAGAAATTTTGTGTTGTTATCAAACGGTTATTTTTGCTTAAAAAATTTTCTAGAAATAGAAATAGAATTCCAAAAACTATTTCTGGAACATAATGGTTTTCATACACCCCTAAATGTTATTTTTGGCCCCTCTCTCTTCCGTGGACACGTGTAGGGCAGTGATTGATCACACGAGTGATGCCGTTGCACTCTTTTGCCCTATTTTTCTCTCCGCTTTGCTAGGCCTTCTCTTGACAGGTAGATACATTTCCATTTACCCTTAGCGATTATCTAGCCTTCTTAACCCCTTTCAAGAAAAGCCCACTAGGTAAAAACCCTAATCCATCGTCAAACAATGTATTATTGGAATCATAAACATGTCAACTCAATTGTGAGAAAACTAACAATGAGAAAAAGGGCTGCTAAGGCCACATATTATTGCGCTATCCCTTAAGCCAATGTTGGCAAGAGTAGATCCGCAATGAGATAGTAGGATAGAGCAAGCGAAAGATGAATGGTGTCAACATGAAAAATTATTGGCTTTAGGACCCTATCAATATTAGCCAAGAACATTGATTAAGTAAGCATATGGGGTAAAATTGTCCAAAAAGTCCTAAACCTATTGCACTTTTGCCAATTCAGTCCTAAACCTTTTAATTTTGCCAATTGAGTCCTAAACATTTTCACTTCTTGCCAATTTAGTCCATTCAACTAATTTTGGCCGGAAAATACTAACGTGGACGCTAGTGGTGCCACATAAGACTGCCAACGCTGATGTAGATAATTTTTAATAATTTTTAATATTTTTTTTGAATTTTTATGGATTTTTATGAATTTGTTTTGTTTTTTTTCCCTTTTTCCTTTTTTTTTTCTTTTTGGCTTTTTCCTTGGCCTTTTCCAGTGGCCGGCCACCGGCCACAGCTGGCCAGCTGGCCTCCCCTGCCATAGGCGAGGCTCGGCTGGGCGAGGAGGAGCACTGGCAAGGGGAGCCCTCACCCAGGCGCGGCCCAGCAAGGGTCGCTTGGGCGAGGTTGACCCTCCCCCAGGCCAGAGTGGCCTCGCCGAGTGTCGGCCGAACGACGGCGACACCGGGCAAGGCCGCCCTAGCCCTAGTGAGGGGAGCCCTCGTCGGGGCTTGCCCTCGCCAAGACCAAATTTGGTGAGGCTGGCCCTCGCCCTTGGTCGGGTGGGCGTCGGCCTGTTGCTGGTGGCCATCTGTCGCCCGCCCGACCAAGGGCGAGGCCAACACTCGCTTGGGCAAGGGCGAGCCCTGGCGAGGGCTCCCCTTGCCAAATCTAGCGAGGCCGGTCCTCGCCAAGGCTTGGGCGGCCTCACTCGGCATCATCGTCGCCCGGCGAGGCGGCCTAGCCTAGGGGAGGGTCAGCCTCACCCAGGCAACCCTTGCTGGGCCGCACCTGGGCAAGGGCTCCCCTCGTCGGTGCTCCTCCTCGCCCGGTCGGGCCTCGCCTGTGGCGGGCGAGGCCAGTCGGCCAACTATGGCTAGTGGCTGATCGTCGCCTGTGGCCGGTGGCTGGCCATCGAAAAAGGCCAAGGAAAATGCCAAAAAAAAAAAAAGAAAAAGGGAAAAAATCATAAAATTAAAAAAATAAAAAAAAATATTAAAATATTATTAAAAATTGTCCACGTTAGCGCCGATAGTCCTACGTAGCACCGGCGGCGTCCACATCATCATTTTCCAGCCAAAATTGGCCATATGGAGTGAATCGGCAAGAAGTAAAAAGGTTTATGACTCAATTTGCAAAATTAAAAGATCTATGACTGAATTGGCAAAAGTGCAATAGGTTTAGGACTTTTTGGACAATTTTCCTAAGCATATGGTATTGAGCAGGACAAAGACATTATGCAATGACAAAAGTCAATCAAGCAATGACTAATTTATATATTTGGTGGCAGGCCAATATTTATGAGAATCGACTATTTTACTACTATGTTGTTGAGGAAAGGATGTTGGGGGTCGATTTTGAAAGTCATTGGAAAATAAAAATAGCTATAGAAGCCAACTCGGTGGACACGGTCATAGGATTGTGATCGAGAATTTAAGATTAAGCTATTTAGGCGGGGAGAAGTTATCGTTGTCATGAAGGTCATCTGGGTTGACAGCAACCGCTACTATAGGACAGAAGAGTTGGAGCCCAAGATAAGAAACCCGCGTGGGAAATCCAAGCGAGACACACGGAAACAGATAAGACAAGAATCTCACTCGTGATCAATTGCAGCTTAGTTAATACCTTGTCTGCACAACATTTCAGTTTCAGTTGTTGCCAATCGATTTCATTACCAGAAGAGTTACATTAGCTTGACAGCAACTGCTAGCACTAATACACTAATCCTGTTCAAAGTCCACTTGTATGTCATCCTTTCTTTTAATTGTTTTCGTTAAAGAATATGCAACAGTAACCTTAACAGTCAGAAATAAGAGTCCTGTGTTTTGGCCCGTTGTGGTTGCTCCTTGCTTTGTTAAATTGGCAAACAAATGTCATTGTTCAACATCTCTCTCTCCCTCCCCCCCATGACACCCTTAGCACCACCACCGTCCACTGCCATGGCCACCGGTCCATAACCACTACCAACCCCTTGAAGATAATCATTAACCCGCTTTCAAAGGGCATATATTGATGAAGGAGAGCTTGTTAGATTTGAATTCTTGCGCATTTTGCAGTTGTATATACCAAATGATTAGTTCCTCTGTTGGATCGAATATACAAGAGTTTGGGGATTTGTTGTTCTTCAAGACATGAGATTCTTTTGCTTTGGCCATGAATTGCATGACCAACTTTAACGAAATCAGTTGTCATTGTCAAATACCGAGGGGTTCCAAGAGACCATGTTCGATTCCCACAGGGGTGATGATACTCCGAGTTATTCATTCGAATCCATTTTCTCTCGAAGGCAAATGAAACGAAGTGGGGGCTCGAGAGACCCAAATCCTCCGACAGTTTCATGGTAATTGCACAACATTCATATATCCCCTTTTTTAGTGTAATTTCTTAACAAAGATTTGGGGAAATTGAACTCAAGCCCCCCTGTACTTTAGGGCGTAGTATGCTTTCAATTATTAACCAATATTCTGATGAGCTTTTATTTTATTATAACCTTTAACCATCAGTTTATTATTTCCATTTGGCGTGTTAATATCACATGATGTCAAGGGGTAAAAGTACGTTTTCATCTCTTTTTTTGAAGAAAATTTCTTTTTTCGTTTTAATTATTGTAAAAGATAAAAAAAAAAAAAAGTAGAGAAAAATCAGAAACAAATGATATACTACTAACAAAAAAATGAATATCTAAATATTAAACACCAAAAATAATTAAAATTTGATAAATATAGCTATTACAATCTAATTGAAAAAATATGTTTTAGGAAAATGAATAAACACAAATTGAATAAAAAGGGGAAAGGCCTCGCTAAAAAAATTAAAAACATGGTTTTGTATATTTTTTAAAAAAGATACACTTTGACAAATTTACCCTATGTTAGTTTTCGTTAAATTTTATTCTCAAATTATTAAGTTAAATGGCACTCTTAAATGAATAAATTAGTTTTTGGTAAATTTGTCATAAATGTACCAATTTAGGGTTTTTTATAATCATCGGGGTAAAAATTTGTCACATGTTTACCGGTTTGAGGTTTTTTATTAATAAAAGTTTCTAAAAAACAATATTATCCCTTAAAAGTTTGATCAATGTAAAAATTGACTTGTAATAAAAGTTTCTAAAACAATTATGGTCACACTCCCGCCCCACCTCTAGCAATGAGAGCATAACCCAACGGGTTAGTATCAATGCCTCAAGCAATGTCAAACGTCCCGAAAGTCTTTTATCTTTAGTTAAGCACATGTGGAAGCGATCATAAACAATCCCCGTAAAAACAAACATGGAAGCCAAGCAAATAAAACAACATATATTCATACACATATTCACATATCAAAAGTTGTTTTGATTACATGCATATCCTAGTCTTAGGCTACTTATTTTCATTTCAATGTTTAATCAATCAAAAGGCTAGGAAGCCTAAATACTCTACCAAGCTGCTCCCAAAAGCAGCCCCCATGCTAGGTTCATTCCCTTCTTGGAACCAAGGTTCACCCATCACACACCTGAAATTGTGAGAACAACAAGAGTAAGTCGATGACTCAGTAAGTATAAATTCCTAATTCGCCTATAAGAGGACATCTTGCCGTCGTTGACCGGATACAAAGTCAGCACCCATTTGTCGATAGCAAATCAATAGCAAGGTCCGTGCCTTGTTTTGCTTATGCATATGAAAGGTTCTCAACTATCTATGTGCTTTCAAGAATAAAAGATAATGAGTTAGTGCATATGAACAAGCTTTCTAAGAATCCATGACATATGATCATTTCGGTCATCAAAAGGGATGCGTGCATCTCATAAAACCCGTTCAAGCACTAAGTAACCCAATTCAAATATATGCTCAAATTGATTCAAGAATTTAACAATACATATCAAAACAAATCCAGATTTTGCAAGCATCACACATGTATTAGTCATGGACCACACATGGACTTTCATTTTTCTTTTTTAGTATCATATTAGTTGAAATTAATTGACTCTTTCGGTAACAACCAAGCATCGGTCGCCCCTTGGCAACCAGTATCGTCTCAATCTCATTGTCAGGACGGCATTTAGGGTGACCCTCAAGCATCGACCTCACCCGGGCCAGCATCGTCCACCATCTCAATATCGGGACGGCATCTGGGGCTTTACCCTAGGCAACGACCTAGTATCCCCCAGCACTGGCATATAAGTCCATTGTGTGTCCATGCATTTCAAGCATCAATCAATTTATTTTATCTTTGAACTTTTAGCACGATGAAAGGCCCAAAGGCATGCCATGCAAATTGAATCAATGAACGACTCGTATACCTTGTTAGACTCATGCCGGATGCAATTCGGCCTTGTGGTCTTGACTTGGAATTGTTCGCTTTGGCTTTGGTATCGACCCGTGACTTATCCCGAGTAACAACACACCTCAATATTGTCCTAGAATCAAGTGTGAGTCGTGCACCAACCTTGGCACATGTCCAAAGTCGCCAAGACTATTCCTCGACATTCGAGTGTGCTCGACACTCACGTGAGATCATGAACTTACTTGATGCAACAACAAGCAATAGAAACACAACAAACATAACAATACAAAGCCAATACAAGCAAATAATGTCATGATCCTAAAATCATTAAGCGTAGCACATCGCCCTATCAAAGAGTTAGGAAAATCTCCTTACTACATTTTGGATCTAGCTCCAAGATGCTTCTTTGGTGGTCGGTCGGCGTCTAGGGTGGCTTGGAAGAGAAGGGCGTGAAAGAGAGGAGAGAGAGGGAGAGGAAAAGAGAGAAAAGGCCAAGGCTTAAAATGTGAGGATGGCTCATCCTATTTATAGGCCTCATCATTTTAGATTTTTATGCAAACTCATGATTACACCTAAATGACGAGTTGGCCTACCTATCTTCTCGAGTTGACACTTAGGTCATTTGGTGTTGGCTTATGATTGATCCACCTATTTGTTTATCCTCCAAGTCTCACTCTAGTCTCATTATTGCCTATGGCGCTTAAGGGACACATAAACCCTTTTAATGTCTAATGTCTTTTCTAATTGGTTGGTTTTTTCCTTGTTCATCAAGGCTATAATCTAGAGCCATCATACCTTAAGATTTATCTAAGATTTGGTCATCAAGAAATTTGATGTGACATCCTGAAATTCGACTCCATCTCGATATTAGAAAATGGTTGTTTTGTTAACGTGCCTATGATCATTTTACTCTAAGTTAGCCCCTCATGAGTTAACTAATCTATTAGGTGAAGCCGTTAAGGGATATAAACGCAACAAACTCAAGAATTCGATTGAAAACCGATTGCTCGACCATAATAATCGGCAAGGGTCAATATGACATCATTATGATCGAATTGTAATCGGATATAAGTTGATTTGATGGAATGACATAATTGAATTGCAAGTGATTTCGCATGATTGCAAAATTTGCGTCGAATGACACTAACCCGATTTTTTATCGATTTTATACTTGGAACACGTAATTGAAATTTTGTGATTTTTACGATAACTAAGAATCGCCTACGAGTCGGAGATGCACAAACATGAATTGAAAATTATTGACCATGGGTCAAACGCACAAAAATCCCTAAAAGTTACCCGATAGGTTAGATTATACTAAAATCGCATTCGGTTGATTTTAATCATGAAATTGAATTTAGTTTTAGGAATCAAATGTTCGAGCATGTCACAATTCATTTTTAGGACGTTGTCTCATCTTTCGGAGAATTTTCGTCGAGCTTGGAATTTTTGGAAAAATTCAATTTCGGAAAAAAAAAAATAAAAGAAATTCGGATGGCTGAAAATGGTAGATTTTTCTACACCAAAATGATTTGTTTTGTGAAGAAATGAAAGGAAAATTTTCATTGGAGAGCCAATTGACCCTAAGGGCTGAAGACTTTTGAAGCCAAGCAATGAGTGTTTGGGATATTTTACAAGACATTTGATTGGCCATAGCCTTGACTTCCAATTCCCCTTCTCTATCTCCAATTCTCCTCTCTCCTTCCTTGCGTGCGTCAACCTGCTTCAGCCGACTTCCCCTTGTTGCTTCTCCTTCCTCTTCATTTTGTTTCCCCCTCTATTCTTGCTTCAGCTGATCAATCCATCTCCTTCCATTTTCCTCTTTCACTACCACACACCTACTCGTCCATCACCACACCACCCCCACGATCCCTCACCGATCCACCATCTCCAACTCACGCATCCCAGCTTGCCACCTCCACAACGCTCCAGCTCCAGCCGCTCGACCGCCATAGCTAGCCACCCGCTCCAGCCGACCAGCACACCGCCTCACCCTCAGTCCAACCGCCCATTCTAGCTACCCAACACCACCTGACCAGCCCAACCAACCCTGTTTGTCCAACCGAGACCAACCGCGCCTCAGCCCCTCAAATAGAATTGAATTTCAGCCTTTGGCTAAGACTTGTTGGGCTGTTTTCCTTAGCCGTTGGACCTCCGTTGGAGACACGATTGTCTCGAGATTTCATCGTTGTCACGCCGTCATCACTATGAACCCGCCACCGTCATAATCCGGTGAGTTAACTCCCTAATCCTTGATTAGATTGTTAATTGCGCTTAGAGGTTAGATTAGTGCTAACTAGATTAGTGGTAATTACTTAGTTAGATGAACTAGTTAGTTAGGTTAGTTTGGTTAAGTTAGCCTACCTAGGTTAGATTAGTTAACTTGGGTTAGATTAGTTAACTATGGTTAGGTTAATTAAATTAGATTAATTTAATTAATTGCAATTTAATTTAATTAATTTTAATTAGCATAAATTGTGACGATTAGTTGTTTAGTGAATTTTTATGTTGATTCTCATTATTGAATTTATATGTGAATTTGATGGTTTATTTATGCTATGATGTGCAATTGAGTACTTGGTGGTAATTATTGACTATTATTACAAGATTTGATTTTATGGGTATTTAATTAGAAAAATACCGGGTGTCGGTTTTTGACACCAAAATTTTATATACTATATAAAATTATGAAATTTTGAAATGGGAGCGTACTATGTTTAATGGTTTGATTTAAATACGTGACCATGTACAATTATTTTACCGAGATTTTTAATACGAAGAAAATGGGTCAAGTTCATTATTTAAATACAAGGTATTTAGATGCAAAGCACAATATTCTTGGCCAAGTATGAGTGCACATGTGGTCACTATCAGAACTTGTCACCCAATGGAAGTTAGGGAGGCAATGCCTAATTAAGTTCGGATGCCCCACATCAACGGATGATGGTCGCGATGGAGGCCGGGCTAATACTCCTTTATGTCTAGGTATAGACATTGCCGTGCCCGACCAAGCGAGACAACACACGGTTATGCCGGATGACCACCAACTGTTGAGTTGGCCGTGGTCAATAGGTCGTAATAACTGGAACACACTTGAGTGTTTATGATAGTTTCATCTAATTATGGGGAAAAATTGTGTGGCACAATATGAGATTTGTCATAACGGGACCCATGTGATTGAAATGATGTATTCTGATTATTAAATTATGTTTGTTGTGTTGATATTAGCATATGTGATGAGTTAACGTGCAGGTACATGCCAAGGTGAGATAAGTTTGTATGGTGCATGTTTAGGACCCATTCGAGGTGAATTTGCATCCTAATCAAAGTTTTGGGTTTTGACTCACCGAGATTTATCTCATCCCGTCATGGTTAACCTTTTTCAAGGCCGTAGCGTATAGATTTGCCGAGTGTAGATGTGGTGGGTGCATGATGTGACACCTTTTGGCTAGCCCTATTGCTAGTGGAGTGTAGGTAGCCTATTGGTTTTCTTTTGAATCATATTTATATGTATAGACTTGTAGGACCAACTTGGTATGTTTTTAAAGCGTGATTTGTGAAAAAGGTTGCATGTTTTTACTATCCCTGTGTTTGATGGTTGACCGGGTGTTTATTTAATTTGCTTTTGCATATGCATAATTGAAAGATAAAAAAAAGGGCCGCCAACACATCCTAGGATATCGCATTTTTAATCGACCGCCGAGGATGTGCGTGTACCGAGATTCAAGGCGTGACACTTGGACTTTGGACAACTTGTTTTCCAAGTTAACAACATGAGCATGTAACTCCTTAAGCTCATTAATTAGCTAGCTTCCAAAAGTATTAAATATATTCTTATCTTCAAGCCAAGAAGACTCTAGATTGGTCTCTTCCTCAAGTTAGGCATGCAATCCCCTTCCCCTCCAAGTTGGGCATGTGGTCTCCATTCTAAGGCAAAAATAATTTTAAGCAACTTTCGAAATCAATACCATTTACCTTATCAAACGAGCTTGAAAAATTATAAAATTCTAATATGTTTTAGAAAAGACCTTAGAAATTTTTTTTTTCATGAAGGAATCAAAGCCAAATTCATTTTGTGGGAAGAGCAACAAATCATTAAACAAAACCCAAAAATCCGTCCGTTGAGCAGATTCAACAGTCAGAGAGAGAGAGAGAGAGACTCATTTCGAAATCCAAATCTTCACAAAAATCTTTGAAATTTTAATGTATTGTAGATATGGATGTTATTTAAAACATTTGTGAAGGAATAATGTCCAAATTCGAAAGAAAGATTTTATAAAAATTCAAGAAAGCAACTTAGTTATCGTTTTTACTATATTGGGCAGGTTCTATACAGTAATTGATTGGGTCTTCATCCAAACCATTTCACCTCAGAAAAATATGAAATTTAAGTATGTTATATATTAAGATGTTTTGAACAACTTTTATGAAGGAAGTTTCTCTAAATTCAAAGTACACAGAGCTCTATAAAATTAGAAAGTAGGAAAGATCCAATAGTTTCAAAAAATTAGGAAGTCAAAAACGAAGGAAGTCAAAAACTATGAATCTCAATGTGGCATCAAGGCTATAGGATAGCCATAATTTGCTCAATGTGTCCTATTTTTATTGGGAAACTTGGCTTGAATACTTTACTTAATTCTCAAGGTAAATCCTTGGTAATCATGACCATATTTAGAAAAAACTAAGTGAATTGATAAGTTAACCTCATTCATGAAGAAGCTAGAGTGTTCCAAAGAACTCCATTTTGTTCTTTTCTTCCTCCAGAAAGTGGTCTAGAGAAATCCATCATCTAGGTTGGTTCCGGAGTCGGAAAATGGATCATTAGGTATACCTCGAAAAATTGAATCATGTACACCGGAGGTTTGGCCATCGCACCCCATGCTCGCTTGAATCATTCCTTTGGATGATCGATCAATCTAAATGGTCGGTTGTCCTTTGATTAATTCAAGGCTAACCCTAAGGCTACCCATGGCCAAACACTAAGCTAAGACACTCATGAACCTTAGAATTAATGATGGAATAACCGGGTCTATCTCTAAGTTCATTTCGGTCGACACTCGATCCATTCGTATGGTTCATGGTCAATGCATTACCGATCAACAATCAGACATCACCAATTCAAGATTCATTTTCGATCACTAAGAACTAAATGTGGAATGATGCATTTTTTGTCAGAAGATTATCACATTTGGTCAAGTTAGATTGTCCGTGTATCGGTGCATAGCTTAGGCGGAATCACCCGCGGCCGAGCATTGTGACGGGTTGGATCAAACCATGATCATCCGCCGATCCAAAATCATCCCATGACCAATCTTCATGATCAAAATGTCATCTTATGAGCTAGTGATCCCATCCATTGGTATGGTCGGTAGAAAATTCATGGCTGACACCTCAATCAGTTCCTGACTAGTCGGTCGATCGGTTAGTCGATCAAACCATGATTGATCTTTGATGTCTTACCGATCGAACCAATCAATCCCATGGCCAATGGCCCATGGTTGATCCATTCAGGATCTTATGGCCAATCCTTACGGGGTTAATATTGAGGGTGTTATAATTATATGAGGAAATGATGCCCTCAACACATTAAATGAACAAAGTGAATTAAGGTTATATTTTTAATTATTTCTTATTGATTAATCAATTTTTCAAAATAATTTTCCATTTAAAAAATACATGACAAGTATCCAATTTCTATGATTTGACAATTCTTTTATTGAGGCCTCTTTTGCTTTATACTTAAATGTGTTTCTCATTCTTGAAATATTAATGACATAATTTCATATTGATATTTTAGTTCATTTATTTATTTCTATTTTCGTTATTTTTCATTTTTTTTTTTTACAACAATCAATGGTCAAACAAAGATTTCCTAAAAAATTAATATGGAGTACACTTATACCTAGAGGTGAGCAAAAAACCTAGGAACTACTTGGAAGCATACCAAACGAGTGGTTCTCATTGGGATCGGTCCGATTCTTAATTTTAATTTACTAAAATTAGTGAGTATCAATCCAATTTCCGATTCTAGATGTGGAATCGCCACCTGAACCAAATCAATACATATACATATTTAAATTTTTATGTTTTCAAATGAAAACCCTAGTTTTCTAACTACATCTTTTCATCTCTCACCTCACTCATTGTAGTTACTTCACGGGCTACTAAAAAACCCATGGAATATGTCTTTTTGTCAACTCTCCTTCATTCTAAATTCACTACATTCCTCCCTATTACTTCTTCCTCCACTCATTGATTCTCTATAAACCACCACTCATCCCAAATCTCCATCTCAAGTCTTGACCCTCCCAACTGGTGACATCGATGAACACAATGTTAGTGCAAGGAGCTCTCTCAGAGGCCCTGACTTGGATCTAGTAGGCCCATCCCACGAGGAAATTGCTATCTTTAGCAACCTCATGATCTTCGTTGCCGACTCTCCCATTCTTGTCGCTAGCCTCTCTATGTCCGACATTGGAGTAGCTTTCCTCCTAGGGAATCTCACTTGGCGTGCCTTTAGTCCATCGGGTTTCTCCTTGTTGTTGCCTATTTTGTCCTCATAGCCTTGAAACTCTCAAAATTGTGCCATTGATTTTGTTGCTCATAGCTTTTGCATTTTAATGCAATCAAAAATTTTGCACTTCACGAAGATTTATCTCCATTTAATAAGAGACTCTGATTTATCTCAATTTTTGGATTAGATCCTTAATGAGTGGTTTTTGGTTCTAAAGGTAGGCTATGAAGATGGACACATTGCAAGTGCTTTTGTGTCATGTCTAACACGCGACGATGTTGGACATGCTTAGACACGCGGTCAACGTGTGTTGGATTTTCTAACATGTGGTCAACTTTTCTCGACACGTTTTGACATGCATGTTCGGAAGACAATGGAGGGTGGAGGCGAGGGCAAGGGAGTAGAGACGAGGTCATGAGCCCATGACGGTGAGAGAAAGAGCATAGACTAAGGTGAGGGCTGCCACTCTGTGACGCTACAATGGATCAGTGACAAGGTTGTTGCGAGGGAGGAAGGGCCAGAGGCGAGGCGATGAACGATTGTGATGAGGATCAAGAGCAAGCAGAGATTGAGAGGAAGAGGAGAGGAAGGGGGTCATGTGGCGAGAAGGAGGAGAAAGAGGGCGTTGCTAGGGTTTTTGATAAGAAAACTCAAAAAGAATAAAAAAGGGACTTAGCGTGATTTTTCATTTTGGAGGGAGGGAGAAGTGACAACCTATTAGGTGGTAGGGGAGGGAAAGAAAAGTGAAATAAATTTGGGGGTGGGGGAAAAGAGACAAGGGAAAGAAGGGAGTGGGGGTTGGGGAAGGACCCCTAAGGGGACTTTTTTTTAATCGGAAAAATAAATAAATGAAATTAAAAAGTAATTTCGAAAAATAAAAGTACCGAATGTTGAATGATGATAAATTTTGGTCATTATAGAAGATTATGAATTTATTTAAATAAGTTTATTTTAATTTCTTATTAGTCATTAATTTCATCAATAACTTTTGTTAAAGTTAGAAACATGTCTCCAAACATGGATACGCATTAACTATAAATGTCTTTCAAATTCCAATAAATAGATTTATTATATTATTAGTGTAAATTCATTGTAGAATCTTTTTTAATTAATTATTTATTTATGAATTTGAATCAAATTAATTTAAAATAATAATATTTATCATAATATACAACGTGTTATAATATGTTAGAATTCTCTATTTTTTTAAAAATGACATATCGATGTGTCCTAACTTTTTCACTCTGGAAATAATCATCATTACTTATTATATCCTAAAAATCACATGTTAACAGAAAATATAATGGAATTTCAACGATTAAAATATAATTAAAGTACATGGAATTGAAATGCAACGGTTGAACTTTTATGAGCAATGCATCACCGCAAAAATTTCAGAGGATTTTGTGTGGTTTTCCCCGTGATGGAGAGTATGCTTCCCTTGATAGAGATAGGCCCCACCAAACTATCTGTATCTTATTTATCTTTGCCTGTAACCCTACCCTATTGATTTTACTCATAGCATCCTTTAAAAAATTCAAGAAACGCAAAGAAAAAAAAATGTTTTTTCTACCGAAAGAAAGATATTCATTGAATTAAATCACTCCTAACGTGTCAATATTATTCTAATGAGAATGAATATATTATGTTTTCATTGCCATTACTTTTCTGCAACTGATCCCTCTCTCTCTCTCTCTCTTTTGTCCCTCGCTGACCTGATAATAACTGAGCAGACCTTTCTCCAGAAAAATCTAAAAAAGGTCCTTCGACCACGTACGCTAGAGACGGAAATTGTCCATTTTGTAGTTAATAAAAAAATACAAAACAGCGTTACCAATGGTTCACGCCGTTGAAGAAGATGTACATTGGCGATTCATGAACATTGACCGAGAATTACTGTCGGTGTAGAAATCAACCCAGATAAAGAAAAAAATAATAACGATTCAATGATTTACCTTCCAAGAATTACATTTTTCTCTTGGGGACATCCAATCACCTCCTATTTACACATCCATGGATTTCCAAACTCTCTTTTACAGTATTTTCTTTATATCCTAGAATTCGGATGATTTTCCGAAGGCAAATCCTCGGTCATCATCGTCCAAACATCGGCAACATCCTAGCACCGCCTAAACGCCACTCAAAACACCGCTGCCTTGGGGGTCCTGGCCGTCCCGGGGGAATCCGAATCCTTCGAGAAAACGCTCTGCATCGAGGACTTGTTGGAACTGATGTGAATGTCCGTGAGGTCCGCGATGTGCCCCGGCTCCGTGATCTCGACGCCGTCGATGTTGACCTTGCCGGTCAGCATCTTAACCGCCATTGACATCCTGGGCCGGGTCTTCGCTGCTTCCTGAACGCAGAGTAGGCCCACCTTGATGAATCTGACGGCCCCCTGTGCCGGGTAGTCGTTCACACTTAAAACCGGATCCACTATTTTCTGTAGCTCGTCTTCCTTGTGCGCTTCCCACACCTGCCCAAATATAAAAACATGAGATTCCTTCTGGGTTTCGCTTTCTGATTCCAAAATTTGTCTGTTTGCCGAACATTTTGACTTTTGAAAGGAAAAATAAAAGAAAAGACAAGAACAGCAGAATTTATTTCGGTGGATGAGTACTGGGCAAATGCAAAAAATGATTTTGGATGGCTTTGATATTTTATAGGGAATTAACGGGATTCAATTTGATGGAACTTGAAAAATTACGAGGTCGGTTCGCTCTGCGATTGATCCGGTAAATTTCGGGAATCAAAGAACTATGCATGGACTGGTCTGGTATATCTTGCGAGAGTATGGTTTTCACCGTTTATCCAAGATGGTATTAGCTCATTATGCCTACTGATGACAAATTTTAATGGTATATACATCTTCGTATTGTCCAAATCCTAGAACCTGATGAAGGCAGAGAAAGCGCAGGGCGTAGGGTTGCTACCTTTTGAACAAGGTGCTGTTCTCCGACCTCCAAGTCGAAGGCCACGACCGGTCGGCCACTGATTATTTCTAGCAGCAACACTCCGAAGCTATAGACATCCGATTTCCTTGTCAAGTGGCCACTGATGGCATATTCAGGAGCAAGATAACCTCTGCAATTCACATTCCATCAGAAATTTCATCGGGGAATAATAGTTGTTCGTGTTAATGTTTGGAGAATAAAATAGTTGAAGGTGAATTTAAATAAAGAGTAGGTAGCAATCTAAGTTCTTCGACTTACAAGGTTCCGGCCACACGAGTGCTGATGTGAGTAATATTCCCTCTGAGAACCCTACACAGACCGAAGTCGGAAACTTTTGGAGTGAAATCTTGATCCAGAAGGATGTTGCTTGCCTTGACATCTCTGTGCACAATGTGAGGCTCCACCTCTTCGTGCAGATACGCGAGCCCGCATGCTATCCCAAGCATGATTTTCCGCCTCACCTCCCAATTGAATCTCATCCTCTTCTGATCTTCACCTGTCAAATGCCCACAAAACATTTACAACCCATTCTCAAAGAAATAATTCGTTCGTAGTTCAATCAAACATGAACGGTTGGTATTACTATTGATTTACCTATCATGGCGTGTGCAATGCTGTTATTTTCCATGTTTTCATAGACCAAGAACCGATCGGCTCCTTCGATGCAACATCCTAGAAGGCCGATCAGATTTTCATGTTTGATGTGAGAGAGAGCTGTGATCTCCGAGATGAACTCCCGCTCGCCTCGCATCGACTCGAGCTCAACAGAGAGCACCTTTATCGCCACGGTGGTGCCATCTTGAAGCCGGCCCTGCACAGTAGTCCGATATTGATCAATATTGCCATGTTACCAACCATGAAAGAGAATCTTGACGCAACTAATTTTGGGCATACCCATCTGGAGTTCTTGACAAGGAAGAGCGAAATTAGTACCTTGAACACAGATCCGAAGCTGCCTTCTCCGATCTTGTTCGAAGGGTGAAATCCCTTAGTGGCGGCCTTCATTTCCTTGTAAGAGAAGGCTCGGAAACTCGGAGGAGTCAACCCATCCATTCCTGATCAGAAGAAGCCAAAAAGGTCAAAAGGCCAGTTCACGATTTACCAAAAGAACACGAAAACAGATCGATTGCTTAGACAACAAGATCTATCGAAATCAACATACCATCCATGCTTCCATCGTCGACAACGTTGGACGCTGAAAAGCAGCTCGGAAAAAAAGCCTGGAGCTTCATAACTGACGAACTATGAATTTCTCTGGGAAAAGAACTGGAATAGAGAGAAGAAGAAGAAGCAGAAGAAGAAGAAGAAGAAGAAGAAGAAGTGGGTCTTCTTTAGGCAGGACAAAAAACACAGGTTGGAGCAATAAAAGGCCTCGGAAGATTGGGTGCGGCCGGACACGCCAAATTGCCCCGTCCTTCCGTGGAGTTGACTTTGTGAAATTTTGGAGAATTTGACAATTTCAGCTGCGTTCCTGACGTATCCACTCACCCGTTGGTCAATGAAGGTTTTCTTCCTGTCCTTGAGGTTGAACCCGCGGGGCGTGGCGTGGCTCGCTTTCTCTTTGCGATTGTGCTTTCACTTTGCCGCAGGTTTTCCCAACCCGTCACACCACCTGTCGCTCCCAAGAAGGAACGAAATTCTTCTCTTTATGCTAGAGTCGGACACCGATCGCCCCATAAGATTGAATGGAAAAAGACGCTCAGTTTTTTCCTTTTTTTTAATCGGTAAATCAAGAAGGAGAAACTGGCATCTGCCACGAAAGACCCATAATCTTTCAGTCAAAGGCTCGAGCAAGCCATAAAAGGTACCAAATAGTGACGAAAACGTGAAAAATGAGTGGCGACTTATACTGTTGAAAGGAATAAACTTTAAGAAAGTAATCTTCAGGGAAGCTGCTCAGTTCCTTCTTGAAGAGGAAGCATTTTAGGTTTTGCGTGCAATGGGGCAGGAGATGAGTGTGAACATCGAACATGTGAACTCGATAGAACAATTTCCTATTCTTTTTCCCCTGAAAAAAAAAAAGGATGCGTGAACATCGAGGAAGGGTCCCACCTTTGATTCCTCGCCTCTGAAAAACGTTTCCCCAAAAAAAATTATATAATTTCATTGGGAAAAAGAAATTATATAGTGCATCAACTTGCCATGTCGCCAGTTCAGACCCGTGAAAAAGCCCTACCCATGTCCTTACTAAAGGACGAAAGCTAACTTCCCAGGAGGCTACGAAAAAAGCATTCAGAGTTGGATAGAAAGGAGACGCATGTCTAAATTCTCTTATTCCTTATCTTTTACTCATGCACTGCAAAGCCGCCGTGACTCCACTCCTTTTTATTTAAAGGAAGTTCTTATCTGCTATTCCGCATGTGAGTTCACCTCATTTTTAGGTACTGCAGAGTGTGGTCCTTAATAGAACCCCCATTATTTAAGGGTTAGAATGGAATGACCTCACATGCACCAAACGCTCGAATACTTATTCCTATTGGAAACCCCATTAAACTTCGTCATGACGGCATCTATAGTCCAATGGCCACGCTCGGCCCTTGGGAAAGGTCAACTTTAATGGGTCATTTCATCTGATGTCCTTTGCAGCAAAAGTCCGATACTGTTATTTAGACATCATCAAGAAAGAGATTAAATTAGAGCACATCAACCTATCCTATTGAACACACCATTACTAAAATGTTTAAACGAATGAGCTATTGGTTAGTTTGTATATGTTAACTGCTTTATAATACATCAAAGATTCGATGACTTTTTTAACACAACTTATACATGTACCTCATCAATTTCTTTTTTACATGTGAGTTTCTAATATTATGCATAGGAAAAGGACATTGGAAATTTCACAAATTTCACATGACCCTCGCTTTAGTATTAGAACTTTTCGAACGATCATTTTAGTGCCACATTGACGGAAAATTGATCACCTAAATATTTTTGGTTATCAAAAAAAAAAAATTAACGCCAACTTGGCTTTCTTATCAAAAGAAAGTCCAACTTGGATGATGACTTGGCCTTTAAAATTCATTCTTTCTCTAATCATTAGGACGACCAATCAGAGAGAGAGAGAGAGAGAGATTGTCTTGAAGCTCATGCTCTCTAGAAATATCTTTGATTACAAAAACATTTAAAGTCTACATGATTTTCTTATAAAAAAAAATAGAGAGAGATTGTCCGGAAGCTCATTCTCTCTAGAAATATCTTTGGTTACAAAAACATTTAATGTCTACATGATTTTCTTATAAAAAATAAAGTCCAACTTGGACAATGACCTGGCCTTTAAAACTCATCTCTCAAGCTTTATTAGCATTACGGTTTTTGGAATACTGTAAAAATAATAATTTATTGTGAACCACGGATTCTTGAAGAAACGAGTCCTACAACAATTTATAATTATTTGTGATTTGATTTTTTGTGGTCTAAAATTGACTGTTATTCCATGGTATGTTAAGATTATCATGAAACATTTCTCTTTTCTCTTTGCTCTCTAATTCTAGAACGACCAATCCTAAAGAAAGAGAAGTCGCTTGTCTTGAAGCTCCTGCTCTCCGGAAGTCACAATTCATCTTCAATGGCGAACAACTCACTCCAAATTGAATCTAGAAGCGATTTTTGCAGCTTCAAACTTCACCTGCTATAGCAAGCGGAAGCCCATTCTCCTTCCCGCAACACCTTTCTCGACGTCACCACCTCCATGTCTTCTGCTTCCCACCGCGGCTCCACCACCTTCATTGGCACCTCCTTTGGCCTCCAAGTCCCCTTCCCCAAGCTCTAGCGCTCCGTTGCCTACCACCTCTCTGTTATGGGCATCCAAAAGGGGGGATGTCAAACTCCTCCTGTCTTACCAGCTACCCAACCCAAACTCATCATAGTACTTTAATTAGCACGTCATCCCGAACCATGTATGGTAAACCAACTCAAGTTTGCATGCAGAACAATTTATTCAAATCTCGTTATGGATCTCTAACAAGGAAATCTATGAGTCGCATATCATAAGATAGTATGAAAAATTACACCGAAAGTCTTCAATGCTGACTCAAATCAAATCATAGACATTTGGAAATCAAAATGCAAACAAATCCTAAACATTTTCTATCCAGCAAAATGTTGTCCTTTTGGTTTTGCAGGAGATCCAAGTTGACGTGTTAACAATATAATGCAATGCTGAGTGGGCACCAGGTCATCAAATAGGAAACCAAAGGATTTTGGAAGAGGAGAAAAAACACAAGAATCACACTTTTTTTCATTCTTAACAGGTAAGTGAAAAATTTCATGCATTGAGCCAAAACTCGGTCTGTTTTCGTCTCACAAAGACAATCTAATTTGAGCATGGGAGGGTTCCTAAAAGTACCATCAGGGAAGTTTCTTGTCTGTGTTTTGCAAGATCAGAGTGATAAAGTAGAGAAGGCGAGCTTACTCTTAGGAAGTTTGGAAATCCACCACCGAACCTAGAAAAGTCTGGCGGCCCGCGGAAAGTAGGCTTTTTATTTATTTATTTATTTAATAGCAGCCACACGTTTATTAGGCGCGCTGACTAGATCATGAGGGCAAGCTTAGGGTTTGGAGGATCTTCCACATATTGCATCAGCACTCCCTTCGCTGAACGAATTTCGGTTACGCGTATGAAAGACGAACGCAGGTGGGTCTCTGACACGTTTATTTGACTAATTCCGCGTATGACTGGTTTTCTCGTATCGATACCGAAAGCGAATACATAATTTTATTGCAAGATGTAATTCAATTACGAAATAACTAGAACGTGCTCGACCGGCACCGTAACCCGCACCTTTCACACCATATGCATCTATAAAACACCCTTTGGATTTGCTTCATTTTCTTGTCTATTTAGTCATTCGGATCTTGAATTCCAAACTTTATATAGGAGCAATTGTATTGCTCCTAAAACCCTAATCCTTCGTAAAACCAACAACAAACTACTGGGAAGAACTTTAAGGTGAAACCCTAATCCTTCTAAGACCTTCGAAAATTTTGACAAGCTTGTGTGCAGATCGAGGGAGAAATTGATCTTGCTTGAGTACCTCATCTGGTCATCTGGACCTTCCAAGATGTTCCACAGTAGAGTAAACCCAAAACATGGTCAAGAAGGCTTGTGTCATGAAGTTCATTTAATGAAAACGGAAAAATTATTCAAAAAGTCTTAAACATATTGTACTTTTACCAATTTGGTCTTAAACATATTAATTATATCAATTGAGTCTTAAATAGTTCTTCATTTTGTCAACTAAGTCAATTCGGCTAATTTTAGTTAGAATCACTAATGTTGAGGCTGGCTATTCTACGTAGCACCGCTGGTGCTAATTTGGACAAATTTTAATAATTTTTTAATGCATATTTTTAATTTTTCTTTTCTTTTTTCTAATCTTAGGCCAGTGAGAACTAGCAACCTTTGCATGGTTTAAGCAAGAGTGCCGCTGCCCTTGTCCAGATCCAAGCAAGGGCCCTGACTTCACCCTTTGGCTAACAAGGGTTGTGGTGCCCTCATTTGTCTTAGGCAAGGGCCTCTATGCCCTCGCCAGACCCTTGCCAACAATAAGCAAGGGCGTTGGCCCTCATCCAGATCTAGGTGAGGGCCATGATCCTTGCCCTTTTGCTAAGGAGGGTGATGTGGCCCTCACCTACTAGGTGAGGGCGTATCATTGCTTGGTTCTGGCAAGGACTAATGCACCCTTGCCGAGGCAAATGTGGGTGTCACAATCCTCACTGGCCTAGGGTTAGGAAAAAAAAAGTAAAAGAATAAAGAAAATACAATTAATAAAAAAATCAAAAAACATATTATTAAAAATTATTCATGTCAATATCAGTGGTATCATGTAGGATAGTTAGGATCCATGTCAATGATTGGTAAATGGATTCAATTGGTAAAATTGAAATGTTTAAAATTGAATTGACAAAAATACAATAGGTTTAACACATTTTAAATAATTTGAGAGAGAGAGAGAGAGAGAGGCTCCAAAAATCAGATGAGCTCAAATGGGCTGGGAATTTAGTTGCCGTTGAGAATGTGTCAAAACTGGCTAATTTGATGATTTTCTCCAAAATTCAAATGCGCTCAAATGGGCTAGGGAGGTAGTTGGTGTTGAGAATGTGTCAAAACTGGCTAATTTGATGATTTTCGCGTCTTCTTGCATGTGTTGAATTGTTCAAATGCTCGAAGGACATGTTCTTTATTCATTTAGCTCACTGCCCAACTTATCTCATCAGCCTGAGATTTGACCTAAATTGCGAGTGTGGAAATTGTCATAGGTGAAGAAACCAAGGAAAAAGGTTATAAGATTGTCGTCAAATCTTTGTATCGCCCAAATCGATTATAGTTTGCAAGTTTGACAAAATATTAACATGTTCTAAATTCTGAGACTTCTGCTCTGGTCGCACAGGCAGATAGCCGGACAGCACTTTGCTTGATTTATGACTTCGTCAAATTCCCCTAGATGATATTATCCAACCTCGTCGAAAAGAATTAGGAATTCATGATTGGGCGCCTTAGAAAAGGGAGGAAGCAAAGTTTATCGCATGCCCATTCTTTGGGTTAGTAGTTGATCCAGACCGTTGCATGGTGAGTTCTCTCTATTTAGATGCTCGTCCTCTTCAAGTTCTCTAGTCAATTCTTAATTTCTTACGTACAGCCTTCCTTGGGCCTTTCTAAAAACGTTGCTGCGACTTAGTCACTTCAAGATTATTTCTTGCAAATATATAAGTAGATTTTTTTTTTTTTTTGCTCTTTTTGGGTTTTGGTCACTTCGCTCTAAGTTGAAGCGGTATGTGGAGAGGCTTCTTAGGCTTCCAAATAAATACCCTCGTAAAATGTTCTAACCTTCGTCATATTGGTTTTCATTTTCTTCTTTACTTGGAAGCAAAATTTCTCCTTAATGTTCTACATATTGTACATAGTACATGTACTAAAATGTGTTGTTAAAATCATATTCATTAAGTGAAGTGACAAATTAGAGAAAAGTGTCAATTATTTTTTTTAACCTATTAACTTACATCAATTCAATCGTAAACCGTTCAATTATGCCAATTGAGTTTTAAATCTGTTGACAATTTATCAATTTAATTTATCCAATCAATTTTGGTTGGAAATTGCTGATATGGACGTTAGCCATTATAACATGACCAACGTTGATTTGGAGGATTTTTTATTTTTATTTTTTAAATTTTTTGAATTTTTTTATTACTTTTTGTTTTTCTTTTTTTTTTTCTTCTTTTCTTTTTTATCCTTTGTTATACCAACTCTAAGCCAACGAGGTCACTGGCCAACCCTCGTCGGCCATAGGCAAGGTCTTCAAAAGAGATAGAGACCCTCGCCTAGATTCAAGAAAGGGTTACAACCTTCACCTATTGGCCAACAAGTAGGGATGATTGATTCCAAGTTAGGTGGCTACCTTGAAATTTAGAACTGCATATGAAGGATTAATTCTAAAAAATTAGAATCAGGAACAACCCAATGTCCCCAACAAATTCATGCGATCCATTTGTCCAAAGTGGATCAATTCACCTTCCTTTGTTGAGATTTGTTCCACCACCATTCTTAAACCCCTTAGACCATCAAAGATAAGAGTTGATCTGCGAGAGACATCTGGAATGTGGCCATAAATCACATCTGGTGCTCTTTTAATAACTACATTGAAGTAAAACTAAATAGAGAGATTGTCCCCAATGACAAGAGCTAGAGGGAACATGATATTGGTCCTTTTAACCAAAGCTTGTGTTTACATATTTCCGAAAAATTGGAACTTGTTTTTCCACAAGAATACTTCAAGTCAAATTCTCGCATTTAGATTGCCTTGACATTTAGCATAGTTTTACATGGATTTATTTCCCTTGAAATCTGCAAAGTGAAGAAGAGAAAGGTGGGGCCAAAATGCACTTGTCAAAAGTTGGGAACCAATTCTCAAATTTTACAAAATATGCCTAGACTCTTAAATCACCATATTTATCATTTACCCTTAATTAAGGTTGACATTGAGCTTGGGCCCGATTGAATTGATCAAATCAAGCCAAAAGGACTAAAATGAATTAAATTGTGCATTCTTAGGCAAGAAAATGACCAACTTTGAGGGACTTTCTTGCAAAATCAAGCGGAGATAATCGCAAATTCTGGTCAAGGGCTTAAAGTATTATATATGAACTTGCAAATTTTCGACCCAAAAAAAAAAAAAAAAAAGCAAAAGTGAAGGCTTAAAGCACTCAAACTAGCTACCAAAACCAAGTCCACAATTTGAAGCTGTTGAGTAGGTAACTTAGTGGCTCCATCATATCCTGCTCAGCTACCCAATCAACCTCATCTCTAGCCAAGGTAGAAGGTGACCATTAGATGTGCAAAAAAAAAAAAAAAGGCCATAGATAAGCTGGTGAAAGTGTGCAAAAATCTCAAACAAATTGGCCAGCTCAATAACAGTACAAGTTAAAAAGTCTGACAAAGTCAGAGAGTTGGTGAAGTAGGTCAGTTGGTAATCATGGTATGCGAGCAAGGATCAACCAAAAGTTGGCTTGATTGTGGATAAGCTCTACGAAGTACACTCTTCTAAAGCATAAAAAGTTAGGGCACCAGGAAGCTCAAAGAGCACTTGGTAGCCCCAAAACCAAACCCAAATAGCCAACTTTAAAGCCTAGAAACAAAAGAAAGCAATGTCTAAAGGGATATTCCGAGAGGCATATCTCACACACTAGAAATAATCATGAAAAGCCATTACTTGGGTTTAAAAGGTGAATTATCTAGCTTCCAATATAGTCTAGTTTTCATCCCCAAAGGGTTCTCCATGATCTCCAAAAAAATCAAAGAACCTACCTCGATCCAAAATTTCCAATCCGACCCTTAAAGAGAAAGATGAACTTTTCATGAATTTCCAACTAAAATTAGCCATCAACTAGAAAGTGAAAGTACACTCATATATCTTTCTAACCATAATTCCCCCTTCCCAAATGGAGATGGGAAGGCCTCCTAAAGCCCCGCAAAAAATGGCCTTTTGGCGGGCAAAGGAAGAAACCTGAAATTTTGGAAAGTGTTATAGGGTTAGTCGTGAGCCTAGAAAAAGAGCAAGAATTTGAAGGAAATGAGAAAATCTTGAACGAAATACCTACTAGGGGGCAAAGTATGTATGTTATAGTTTACAAAAAGCTTTGTTTCATTCCTTGATTAACTCTAGATTTGCTTGACTTGAGGCAAGAAGTGTGCTCCAAAATAAGCCCATAAACCCAAAAAACACAAAATTTTGTAACTATTGAAAGAAGATGGCCACTAGCAAGGGAAGGTGAAAGTTTTAGGAAAACAAGTGGCATAACAGGAAAACTATGACTTTGTAACTAAACTAGAATAGATACAATCGGTTTTGTATCATAGGAATAAAAAAAAAAAAAGAGAGGTTCTAGAGTCTAATCTTAGGGACCAACAAAAGCCTTCATTGTTAGTTATTTTGCTTTGTAGATGCCATGTTCCAGCTTGAAGGAGTCAATTTCCAGGCACCTTCAAAGAACTTTTTCTTGGCTTCCTTAGTCAAGAGACAATCGCACAACAACCGTGAAGCGAGGTAAGGTCCTAGATATGTTTTGTCTCAATGTTGACCATGGAAAATCACTGGGAAAATCATCCCAAGAAATGAATTTATGAGACTGGAGTTTTTCTAAAGTGTTGAACCAATTTCAAGAGTCTTGCTTGTTTAACTTGTTAATTCATGCATTATCTGTCTTTGTGAGCTTAGGAGATGCTATATGAGAATACAAATGATGATGTGAACCCTAAAAGTGCTTAGAACTTAAGGTAAAGAACTAAGTCAATCCACAGTGGTTCATGGCTGGCCAATGTGGACTATGCAAGTAGGTTACTTTGATAGATGGAGTATATAAGCCAATGGAATAAACAAAGAAAGAATGAAAAAATGCATCACTGCGACAAAGGAGAGAAGGAAAGAAGAGAAGAGAAAGAAACTGTCACTCTGACTAGCCGAATCAACCACAAATCGTAACACCTACTAAATCAATTATACATCTAATTGGAGTAATTTTTGGAAGTTAGGGCGCAAAATTACAAAATTAGAGTTATGTAGATTTTGAACTATGAGGTCCGATTAAGGAGTTTTAAAGCTACAATTTTTGTGGAGATGGTAGTCTAGGACATTGTAGAGTGGTAGGGTTTGACAAAAATCAATTTCGAAGTATGGCTTTTTTGAAAAAAAAAATTGCAAGTTTTACATACAAGTTATATGTAACAGGTAATATGCATAAGAAAAAAGATGAATATATGCCATAAAGAAGCTTCTTCATTAGCGCTTAGGAGTTGATACATTGACACTTGAACGTGGTTTAGTCGAGTTGTTCATTGAAATAGTGTTTTACTCGGATTTTGATATTGTTTTTCGATTAATTGATAGAAATTTGAGTGCATCGGCTCGAGTAAATACTATGTGATGCCCAAAACATCACCCGACACGTGTTTCTTCTATTATTACCCTCTTTTATCATGCGGAAGCGTAATCAAATATTTACAAATATTCATTTAACAATTAATGTCTTACAAATATCGCCAACATACTTAAGCTTCTTTTATTTATACCACATTTCAGTTCACAACTTCATTACATTTCGAGCAAAAAAGCAGAAGTCTAGACAGGGACAGGGAGACTTATCTCCATAGTATATTACACTTCCAAAAGTTTACCTATACAAACGATCAAACTAAAGTCATGAGTCGATAACTTTTCCATTTGCTGTATCTCCGCTGTCCAGATCAAAGTCACTCAATGGAGTCATTCCACCTAGACTGCTTGGAATCGAATTGAACTTATCCAAAATTTGACAATTTCTATGGGGACTGATCCCGTTTCTGGTTCCAATTTACTAAAACTGGTGAGTACCACTCCGATTTTCAATTCCATGTGTGAAATTGCCTCACTTGGAACGGTACATATATATAATCTTTGTCAAATTTTAATGTTTTCATATCAAAACCCTAGTTTCCTCCTTGTCTCTCTCCATCTCTTCCTGTTTCTCACCTCACCCATCTCGCAGCCTCATCTCGCTCTTGATGGCCTTTAGCCTCATCGATCCCTTACTCTAAATCGCCTCTAGCCTCATTGCTCCCTCCGTCACTCTCAGTTGTCTCTAACCTTCAACCTTGCTATTCGCTCTCAAGTCTCTTACCTCTCTTGTTCTCACAATTGTAATTGTAAGTCCTTTGGTTCAATGAATTAATTGTCACTTCTAGTGCTTGTTCCCTTGGCAACTTAGGACAGACACAAGTTGGTTAAAAAGAGATTTACCTTCAGTATGTTTTCTGCCAACATATCATGACATTTTCCCTTTGTTGGCTTCTCCAATTTTTCTCCTTGTCTCAGGTGTCTTGACCGCCCTTTTTTTCCATCCGAAAGGGAAAAATGCGTAAGTTTAGGGGTATATTGCCTAAAAGGCAAGCTTATGACCCTCGATTAGGTGTGGGCTCTCCATATCTCACATGACATTAGGGTATTCACTGTTAAGTCAATTTGATGCCATGTGGATTTTCTAATGAGGAATCACTACTAACTTATTAGGGTCGGCTAGAAACTAAGATGTGAGAATATACATCACTTCCTATGTAACTAGAGAATCAAGGATCGGGGACTTAATTACACAAATTCATCAACTAGTGCACTTTCGGTACCTAATCTCATTCAATTATCAACCAAAATGTTTAGGTAGCTTTCTTGCCAATTATGAGTCTTAAGGCTCTATCCTTAACTAGACAAAATGGAAAACAACAATCAACGTCTGAAAAGTGCACATTCAAATATGTAATAGAAATTTCGACAAAAAAAAAAATATTGCAAATGTCTAGTTTAAAAGTGACAAATTTTGCGTTGGAATCATAGTTTTTACCCTTCAGAAAAACCTTAAGGACAGACCATGACAACCTACAAATAGGATATAATGCAGTGCACGTGAATTACAATATGTAGCACCAATAGTCAATTACCCAATTGTACGATAGTCTCTTCGTTTTACCTCCTTTGTTATCTGGAAACAGTTTAGATTGATTTTGTAGCATCTTCGTTAGTTCTCTCCAAACAAGGCATACATCATCTACATCTAGCACGAGAAAGAAAATTGATAACACACATCGCCGACAAAGTAATTCCTATTTTCAATTTATGCAACATTTCTCACCACTTTCTATAATTTTTTCCTTCTCTAAGGCTTCTTCACGTTTTCTAATTTGGTTTTCTTTTTAACAATTGGGTAATCCAAAGCCAGTTGACCACTGAATAATCTCCAGCGGCTGTGATAAACCTACATCCCACACACATTTAGTAATTTTCATAGAAAATGGGTCCATGCTACTGGCTGGATACGGAAATATAGCAGTGCGAACTCTCATTGAATGCATATACTCTTATCGCTTAACCATCAGACCAAAAGGATTGTGTTTAGGAATGGTTTAGGAAGACAAGTGAAATTTGCTTTAAAGATCTTCCCTTCCATGTGCAGGCAATACAGAACAAGATCCAATGAGAAGGAAGGAAAGTGGCCCGCTTAGCAACTGAAGATATAACCTTATTTTCCACTGATGGATTTATGAGGTGGGCTTAAGGCCCATCCGCTCAAGTTGGGCCCAAAAAGGCCCGGCCAACGGGAATAGGGCCCGTAGATGGGGGAAGGTATAAAAGGGAGGAGAGAGAGAAGACAGTTGTTGGAAAAACAAAACGTACGCTTCCTCTCTCCCGCGCATTCTCTCTAAAAAACAAGGGGTTCGATTCAGTGTCGAATCCAGTTTTCGGGGATCCGTTATTCCCAACATCCGCTAATTCTAGATGGTGACTGATGTCCTAAAGTCATCATGGTTCATTTTGTTTTCTTACTCGAAGTTTTATTCCTCCACGATTTCGATAGCCGCAAAAAGGGATGAAACGTGAGGAATAATTATTAACTTTTTTTCTTCTTTTTTCCATCATTTCATTGGTGTCGGTGATTTTGTCGTAGACTTCTTCTGGACGTATTACGTCTTTTAGGTGGGAAGGGATTCGTGTCGTCAATTATTGACCGAAATATGGAGGGGGGGACCACTACACAGGCTTCCCACTAAGTCCTACACCATTAAACCTCGTGTCTAAAACCGGTTACATACAGAGCTGCGTCTGTGTACGATGCTGATCATTCAAGAAGGAAAGAGACCCGCAACGATCTCTCCAAGATTAGGACCCCATGGCCGTGATGATTTCACATTGTCTTGGGTGTCTGAGGTCCAGATTCAGAGTTGAGTTCGGGTACGATGTTGATCTTTCAAGGCAGACCGAGACACCCAAAGGTCTTTCCAAGATAGGACCGGATAGTCATGACTTCACATTGTATTGGGCATCTGAGGTCCCTACCCCCACTTGACTTCTCACCAGCCATTTCCCACAAATCGTTGAGCCCAAAACGGTTCTTGTCAATACGAAATACCTAGCATGATTAAATAGCATGAACAAGTACTTCTTCCAATTCAAGATGCAAGTCGTGCCGTCACCCGAATAGTTCCCTGATAAGAGAAATCGTGGGGCATAACACGAGCAGAGCATGGTATCGAGAAATCTCAAGCAGACATGCTTAATGCAGAGGGAGAAGAGAGTACATAAAGACAAGTTTCTTATTCATAAGACGGAGAAGAAATGGTTGCTCATGTCATGTGGTGCTAGAGCACAACCAAGAAACAACATACATTTTTCCCCGCACATCAAAGTGGAAAGGACTAGACCACGACTCAGAAATTCGAAACACACAGGGAAGCAGAGCTTCCTAGGACACATGAAAATTATTCAGTACTCCTCAGGGCATTCATCTCCCATGCTATGTGAACTCCATCTACGGGGCTCATCTGTACACGGGAGGAGTAATCCCTCGGCAGTATGTAGCAAGCAACGGACAAAGCAAACGACACAACCTTAAAACATTAAGACCACGAACTTGGAATAGAGTCTAACTTCCCCACCACTGATGAACAAACACACCAGTGCTTCTCAGGCCCTTGAACAGATCCATGCAACCCCCCTTGATTTCTCCGATGCCTTGCAAAGGGTCCGAGCAATGGAGGAAGAGCTCATTGACCGAGCATATGGCTCCGCTCTCGAATAACTCCACCAGGAATTTCAGTTCTAACTCCCCTGTATTCATCTTCATAACCACGAAGTCTGCATGCTTCACTGTTTCGTTGAACCAAGCAAGAATGTTGAATCCTTCACTTCCGAGATAAGGATCAAACTCAGGATCATGTTCAAGATTAGCTGTGCCCTTGTCTCCCACCAGCCCCGGCAGATAAACAAAGTTTATCCCTGGCTTTTTGACATAAGATGAAAGCACTGAGGTGTTGTGGTCAACGAAATAAATGTTAAAGGCTCGGATGTCCACTGGATAAGATGGCAGGAACCAATTCACATGCGCAGAATTCAGATGCTCCCCTGCTCCAATAACAATATAGACCATTTGCTTCGCTAAGGAAACATCTACAAATTTTGGTAAATAGGCATCTTTTGGCTCTAATTCCGTTGGTTTTTCCTCTACAAGAGGCTCCATGAGATTGATAAAGGGTTTGTTCTTAGTAACTGAGGGGCAGTTGTCTGGAAGTCTATATTGCCCAAAGAAACCCACATTTTCAACCCTCTTCTTGAAAACCACCAGAGTGAAGTCATTCATCACACCAAGACTGAAATCATTCATGAAACCCACATGAACGACGCTGGAAGCTTTCAAAAGAGAAGAAACTGGCATTGCTGACCTAATGAGGCTGTTCGGGTTGGAACCGCTTACACCAACAAGCATAGCCCCAATCCCGCCAGGCTTAAGCACGCGCTCAATCTCTAGCACAAGCAATGCAGGGACCGACACCTTATCAAGGTCCCGAGAGAATATGAAGTCGAAGGAATTATCGTCATAACTCAGCTCATAAACCAAATGCTTGTGTTTCAGAGAAAATAAGGGGTGTCCGTACACCCCGCAAGCATTAGAGAACCCCAATTCGTGGAGCGCATAAACGCAGGAAGACGATCCTTCTCCGGCACAGAGAGCCTTTGCGCTATAATCCAACAAGTGTTTGCTCATGAGCTCTCCAACCACATTAACAGTCAAATTCACATCCTCTTTGCATTCAAAGGATTCGAACGAACCCCGTATCGGTACCAACATCCAGGTGGGAAAGAAACACGCGCCAGAAAGCATCAATTGGCCCAAGTTACCGGCGTCGGCGGCGCAATTATCGGAATTCGCCGGAGCGAAAAATGCTGGGTTCCCACCGGACAGCACATGCAGCAAAGGGAACAGAGAAATGGCGGTGGCTATCATAAGCGTGCGACGAAGCACGCGCCTCGCGATATACCCATGAAGGATCTGGCATTTCAATGCCTTGTAATCCATCTCTTATCAAGATTCGATCAGTTCAAGCTCGGACCCGATTCGTGCAAAGTTCAGATCTTTCCGATCAAGTTTTCAGATGATTAATTTGAGAAATTTCAACAGAGAGAGAGATTGAAGTCAAGGGCAATCAAGAGAAGCAGAATTTAGCGGGTGCAAAACCTGGAGGAGGTGTGATTCCCACCCACGAGGAGACCCATCGATTTTTGGAAACACAGCCAGACCCTCATCGGAACCCTTCTCGCCATTGCTTCCCACCAGGTCCAATTCATGCACGGTGGATCAAACAGTCATATTGAACTTGAAGAAACCTACATCCTACACAAATCAGAGGGTTCAAATTGCAAAGAAGATGAACCCGGAAAGGGAAGGCAGTTCAAGAAAATGCAGATGAAAGGTCTCTTCCGGGGAAGCGGATCGGGAGAGCGAGCGAGCGAGCGAGCGAGAGTGAGGGAACAGATCTGGATGCGGAGTGAGTTTTCGAAGTTTATTTCAAGAAAAAAAATAAAAAACTAGGAAGAAAATTAAGAATAATTCGGAGAGAAGGGGACAAATTAGGAAATAATTGAGCGTGACAGCGAAGTACGTCGTCGTTCTCGTACGTGGCGGACGCAGGAAGCATCTCAACGTTAAATTTTTTATTTGCGTCTGTCGAGAAAAGCGCGTAGGATCCGGTTCTTCCTCCCCATCCGACGATAATGGGCCGTACGAACGATCACATGCCGATGCAGCCACATCGGGACCCACATCTTCATGTTCACACCTTCGACATTAAAGGGTCGATGGCAAAAGAAAATCGCGGACCTGCACGCTCCTCTCACATTTATTCCTATTAAATTTCACCGTCGCAAAAATGAAATCTTAAATCGGTAGATTCGTATCGTATCATTTTAGATATTTTTTTGCTTCACTAAAACATCCTCATATGATAAATTCATACTGCTTTTTATCTCAGATTGATTTTTGGATTTTAGCAGATTTTGAAGTTCTTAAAGCAATATTAATAGAATGAAAATTGGGACCTCTTGTGGCACGAGAATTAATTTGGAGTTAATGTAACACGGATATACTATTAATAAATGTAGCATGAATGTACAAACTTTATTTTTTTTCTAGTATTTGCTCAATTTTAAATCCATTTGCTCATATTATTGGTTGCAACTCATCAACCCAGCCTCTCTCTTTCTCTTTCCTCAATCCCTATGTAATCATTATAACTATTTGACATACAATTATTTCATCCTCCTTTGGTGGCTTTGAGTTTCTAAAATATTTTGAATGAAAATTAAAACATTTGGTGTATATATTTTTAGAGCATTAAGTAGAAGATCGTTATCAAGCTGAAAGCTAAAGGTAAATGGGAACCTATTTTGGATTTTCAACATTTAAAAAAAGCAACTTTGAGGCTTCATGAAGTATTTTTTTTTAAAAAAGAAAAAACACTTAGCCCTAGCTAACATTTTCGAATTCCTATATTGCACTCATTTCTAAGAAGTCTCTCTCAACACCCGGCCGAGGCTCTAGGGCTGCAGGAGCGGGAAGAGCAAGCTGCTTCAAGGGTGTCGACCAGAGGTAGCTTCACGTCGGAGCCAGCAGGCGAATGGAGCAGCGGATGAGAGTAAATGAAGAGGAAGACACAACAAGGCAAATTGAAGAGTCAAGTCCATTGTGTCTCAAAATTAACACAAGTTCACTAGAATCAGACCAAAAAAAGAATCCAATAAGTGATTAATGAACACAAGACAACAAATCAAGGACGAAGATTGGCACGGCCGTAGGTGTTGAGCTGTCGGATGAAGCTGGAGAAGTTGCATTGCTCGAAGTACTTGGGAAGCAGGGCGGCGGAGAGGTGGATCCTCAACGATCTCAAAAGTCTTGGTAAGGAGCGGCGCTGCCGTGCCCTGCTCTGTTCGTGCATTGACAATCTCCAATGGCCATACCCTCCGTTTTTCCTCTCTTTTGTTTACTTCAAAGTTTATTTTGCAAAATATATATCAAAAGTCACTTCATTGGTTTGAGCAAAACAAATCTTGAGCCAAAGATCTATGAGGAAATGAAGCTCAACCAAACGCAATCTTAGCCTACTTCTTGTTCTTTTTTGCCATGGTGACCAATGAAGAGTGCAAAATCAGGATATCACTAGTCAAAATAGAGTAATTATGCAGGCTCTTCAAACTTACTTCATGCTCAAGAACATTGAAAAGCCTAAGATCTTCTCAAGCATCTTTGGAGCAAAAGAGAAAATAGAAAATTTTGCGATAGAGATTTCTTTTGTATCGAAATCAACATGTATATCTTAATGCATTTGATCAATCTTCATGTCCTAATAGACAATTTATTCTTGTATTTTTTAATACAATTGAATGATTTTACTTCTATGAAAGATTCCAAGTTGACTGTAAATCTCACTTAGTGGAGCAAACTGGGGACCGACGCTAAACCGAGGACCGAGGATGTTGAAACTCAAACCACGTCCAATGATGTGAATGTGAAGTGAAAGTGGCCAAAATGAGGTGTCGCCAACATCAAGTCTTCGTTGGCCACTTCACAAACCAACAAATCACAGAAGACACTCGTTCATGTGATGGGATGTATCTGATGATGATGGGACCCACTGCATGATTGAGGGCTAAGAAAAGCATCTAGTGGCACTCTTTCCACTGACGTCGCGTGCACCCGATTCTTTTTAACTTTTTTCGACCTTTTCAGGCAAATCCTAAATAGAATGACTTCATATGTTATTTGTGGAAAATCTGTCGGTCCCGTTTGCATTGGGAGAATTACTGAATCAGTCATAAACAAACTTTTTAAATTTTGTTGATGTAATTTTAAAATTTTAAATAAAATTTTAATATAATAAATTTCAATCAATTATTATGAAAAATTGATGATATAGTGTGCAATTGTTAGTCATTATATATGACATCTCGATAAAAATAATTTTACTTGAAATGACATCCTATATGGATTATGAAGTAAATAATTTTCAGAAGTAAACAATTTTTAGAAGCAATTGGACAGAGGACTATATTGAAGTTTTGCACAAAGATTTAAAATTCATTGGCAAAATTGAATACTTTATAACTAAAATAGCATATGTACAATAGATTTAGGACTAATTTAATAATTTCCCCTGTCTCTATCCCATGAGGCTACATTTGGTAGTTGAAATAAAGTTATCATATCCCATGTTTGGTTGTTGATAAAAATAAGATAAGATCATGTATAAAAGAGATGTAATTAGGAGACACTCACAACCTCTCACCTAGCAAAGTTTCATCACCACCGACAAAGAGTTGAGTTGAGCTCGAACCTGGAGGAGCTCCATGGCTAGATCTGGAGCATCTGGAGCACCAGTTATCATCCGCCTCTGTTGTCGTTCCCCTCCATAGCCTGATTGGGAGCAACGATTATTATCCCCATACGTCTCATACACCTTTATCACGTGAGCAGCCACACCTTCATCTTCTGCACCTTTGTCTGCTGGGCCTCAACCCAGACGTCGGCCATGAGGGTATGAGCGGCAATTGGACTAGTGGTTGCTAAAATTTGCAAGCCAGTGATCGAGTGGTTGTTGAAGAATTTGCATGATGGTGATGTTCAATTAGTTTGGACGTCTGTGGGGGCATGCGGATCTAAATGGTTAACGTTTTATCCGATATGGGCAAATAGGAGGAGGAGGTGAAGGACAAGGAAAGCAAGGTGGAATTTTGCCAGGGATAAGAGCGATTATGTTGACACTCAATCCCTATGAGGGAAGAACATTTTTTGGTCAAAAGGAAAGGTCAATTTTTAATCCAACATGGAAATCTATATATTTATTGAACATTATATAAGATATTTAAAATCTTATATTTATCCAATCCAACCTACATCTTATCTACACCCAAGCGCAGCTTAAGAGATCTTTTGACAAGGGTGATAAGGTGGAGACATCTAATTAATATATACAAAATTGATATCTTCTTTCTAATCATTTCTATCAAACAAAATGTAGAAAACACCACTTGATAATTCGGCTAATTGGAAGTAAGATCTACATATAGATAGAAATTGTCGTGTTCATATTAAGCATTGTTTTGCAAATCTAATTTTTTTCGAAACTAAGTTCAAATAATTTTTTGTTTTTCAAAAAAGATTAAAAATATAAAAATTTATGTCAATCAGTTGGTAAGATTGTACAAAACCCTTTTATTTGATTTATAACATTATTTTGTCAAGATTATAGGCTAGGTATCGCATTTGAGTTCTCCAATCAATGGTTTATATAGTTTTGGGTCGTATTTTACGGGTTTTACCCCCTTTAATTATATTTTAAAAAAAGATAGCTACAGCCAAACTCCTTTTTGCAGTTTTCAAACACCCAAAAAAGTGTCTTATCGAGGGAAGAAAGCACTTCCCCGCTCACCACGAGAAAATATTGGGTACGTCTTATGTAGACAGCCTGGCAAACAAGAAGGCGGTGGGAGCGCGACACGTGTCCTCTTGGGACCCATAAGGTCAGGCGCCATCTTCCTCTCCTCGATCAGGACTCAGCGCTTCTTTCTCTCTCTCTCTCCTCTCCCAAATAACTCGGCTGTTGGCTCGGCTCGGCTCGACTCGGCTGGCAGAAGAAAGGACAGGTAATAAATGCGCAAATCCCGCTTAAATTTTCTCTCTCCTCGCTTGAATTTTTTTGGTTTCGTCTCTTTCGTGGAAGAGCAGACGGAACGAGCTGCACTTTACTTCCTCCGTTTCCTTCTCAGCGCATCCCATCCCCTCCGCCTCCGCCTCTCCAAAAAGCCTCGCCGATCATCTACCTCTGTCACGTCGCCTCCTCCAAAAGCCCCGCCGGTCGCAGCTGGTTTCTCAAACCTTCGCCTCCGACTGTTTCCAACGTGGAGATCGAGGTTTGTGCTCGCGTTGGTCTCTCGGCAACTCCTGGGCCTCCGTCTGATTGCCTCCCTCCGACGAACTCGTCATCAACTCCGACTCCGAGCCGCCGCCACCACCGATGGCGTCCTCCGTCTCTGGTATCTGCTCGTCCTCCCCCTCCCTGAGGCCGAAGACGTCGCCCGCCTCCGCCGCGAAGCCGTTGGCCTCCGATAGGAGGGAGGCAGCCTCGGTCTCGTTCCCGAGCGGCGCCGGGCTCCCCGCCGTCGACCGGGTGCTGTCCCTGTCGCTAGCTCGATCGGTCGCGAGGGGGATCTCGGTGGACCTAGGCAAGGCCGACGACGCGGCGAAGAAGGAGAGGCGCGGGCTAGAGGGCTGGGGAGGATTCCCGCTCGCTGTGGACGAGGTACGTGGACTGGCTACACCAGCACCGGAGCTAGGGCTTTTCCTTGGACGTGAGCCGAATCGGGTCCACGGACGAGTTCATGGAGGAGATAGAGCCTCGGTTGTAGGCCGCGTTCAAGGCGATGGAGGAGCTGGGGAAGGGCGCGATCGCGAACCTGGCCCAGACGAGGGCCGCATGGTCGGGCACTACTAGTTGAGGAAGTCGGAACTCGCGCCGGCCGGGTTCCTGAAGGTGCAGATTGAGAGCACGCTTGACGCGGTCTGCGGTCTGCAATTTCCCCTCGTTCTTCTTTAATTGTTGTTTCCTGAGTTTAATGAGCTCGTGGTAATGATAATAATGATATCTATTGCTCCTATTCTAGAGGATTCTTAGAAGAGAAGCTTGACGATCGGTTTATTTGTTGACATTTGCTGAATGCCAAGTGTCGGGAGTTCTGTTGAAAGATGATAAAATTTTCATATGTTTTTGGAGCTATTATTCATTGGAGCAAGTTCTCAATAAGACAGGAAGCTCGTGACTTTTAACTTACAATGTTGGACACTCCTGTCATATAGGTTTGTCTTTCGGTCGACTTAGATGGATGTTGGAGCTCCCGAACGACAGAGATAGTCATATAGATCGGTATCCTTTGCTAATGGAACAAGTGGAGAGTAGTAGTGGTCATCAGCACATAATTGATGTAGAGAGAAATGGGGACGCCTCATTGACAGCATCTCATGGTGATCAGCAACGCAGGGTAGACTCGACAGAGGATGAGGATGGACTTTCGCCTATCATGCCAGCCCCTGCGGATCAAACAACTGTAAATTCATCAAACAGATTGAACTCCGTGAATTCCTCTAGCACGGGAAGAAGGAGTGATGATTACCACCAGCATCGAACAAGTCCATTGAATTCTGGACTATGGATTTCAGTGGAGTTAGTTGTCACCGTGGGTCAAATTATAGCATCCATAGTGGTTTTGTCATTGTCAAGACATGAAAATCCAGAGGCTCCACTATTTGCATGGGTTGTAGGTTATGCATCTGGTTGTGTGGCAACGCTGCCTATTCTTTACTGGCGTTATCATTCTGGCAACCGTGGTAGTGATCAGCAGTCCAGTCGATCCCATCGAGGACTTCTCATAGTAGTCAATCAGAGCCTAGCTCTTATACAGCTATCTCTGTCACACAGTCCACAGATGAGGGCAATCAACATTCTGAAGAATCGGCGTCATGGAATGGCCAAATTGCAGACACTCTGAGTTCACGGTAAAGTTCAATCGTTTCTTATGCTGCTCATGGATGATGATTGCTTCTCATCTATTCAAATTGAATTTCAATTTGCACGTTGTGGGATTGTTGGCATCATTCAGAATAACCTAGTCTATACAATCTATGATAGATGGAATCAACAGCTAATTTCGTTTTTGCAGAATTAGTGGGCTGGTGGACCATTTCAAGATGGCCTTAGACTGTTTTTTTGCTGTATGGTTTGTTGTCGGCTATGTGTGGATTTTTGGAGGTCACTCTTCACCTTCTCATACTCCGAAACTGTTCTGTTCTGTCTATACATGTAATTGCTGTGCTTGATGAAATATGTGTTGTGGCCCTTTTGCAGGTTATGTATAGTATTTCTAACTTTTAGCTGTATTGGGTATGCCATGCCTTTTATACTATGTGCAACAATTTGTTGCTGCCTACCTTGCATAATGTCTGTTCTGGGCATCCGAGAAGACTTTTCGCAGACAAGAGGAGCCACCTCAGAAACCATCAATGCTCCTCCTATCTACAAATTCAAGGTGAAGCAAGACTTAAATGCTGACGGTGAGGAATTTAACACAGGAGGAAGTGAAGGCGGGGTCTTGGCTCCAGGGACAGAAAAGGAGTGTTTCTTGTCAGGAGAAGATGCGGTAAGCATAAAATCCACTTATGTCCTCCCATTCCAATTCTGGAGTTCAAGCACCCTCCTGCTGAATTTTGACCTATAATGTAGGGCTAGCATTTGATTTCGTGTCCTAAAAAGAAAGGCCTCGCCTCACATCTGCTTATACGTTCCTTAACATGGTGAAACTATCATGATAGCAGCAAGTCGCAAATGCTTACTATCGGCAGCTAGGCATGATATTTATCTTCAAGCAGACAAAGTGATGTTGCCATTGTATTTGTGCAGGTTTGCTGTATTTGCTTGTCAAGATATGCAGATAACGATGAACTTAAAGAGCTACCTTGTCACCATGTCTTCCACGTTGAGTGCATTGATAAATGGTTAAAGATCAATGCCTCATGCCCCCTCTGTAAAAGTGAGATTAGCGAGAGCAGTGGGCTTTCGCAATCCGACAGAGACAGCTAGAACTGAGGACGAGTTTCAAGTAGCTCAAGAATTTGCATAAGGGAGCTGCCCATGAATGTGCCAACTACAATGTTTGCTCATCGGACTTACGATGAAACAGGGCCTCTTCGCAGATACGTGTATTGATTTGGCACAGGTAGCAAGAGGTTATATCTGCAAAGAGGTTCTCTTGTGACGCATCGGATGATTTACCATTGCTACACTACACTATGTAGAAGTGAATCTCTTGCTTGGGAGTGGTCCCACCTTCTCAGGACATGTAAATGTGAGGTCGAAGTTGAATGGTCGGCTCATACGCCGGGTCCCGTGAAACGATCTGGGGTGCTGCAATGGCAAAGGAATCTTTGCGCACAGATCCTATCTCGGGATAATGGTAATGATGTATATAGCTTGTTCGAAAATACAGCACATGGTGTATTTAATCATGTAAATTGCGATAAACTGTAACTATTCATTGTGTCATGTTCTCCTATTTTGGAGCCCTAGAGTGGGCATGCTTAAGATAAATGGAGGACCTCAGTACTATTGCTGTTACAGACAGTTACCAAAGGCTGATCAAGAAATAGCTAGCATAGTGCGTAATCAAAGTTGTAGCAATATGCTAAAAAATTGCTGATATTTGCAGAGAACAACTTTAGTTTTATCTTTCCTCTTTTAAATAAAAAGATTGAAGACAGATGAGCAATAGAATTTGGAAGAACGTGATGGACAAAAACTGATCATGGATAGAGCAATAGCAATTTAGTCTTTGGTTTTGTTTTAGATTCTGTTTGTTTCATAGATTTGGAAAATATTTTTTTAATATTAATCACTTAGATCAAATTCAAATAATTAGTTCATGAAAAGTTCTCTCCATCCCTTGCAATTATGCATGTCTAAATATTTTTATGAATGTATGGTTTAGTTCTTGCATAGTTTCCGAATATGTTGAGATTGGGAATCAGGGGTCCCTAATGCCGTGACTTTTTCATCTGCAATGTGAATCAGAATGGATGAGGCGAGACAGCCACTGTCAAGAAAGTTGCCTATATCCTCCAGCCAAATCAATCCCTACAGAATGATCATTGTCATCCGGCTTGTAGTGCTTGGATTCTTTTTCCATTACAGAGTAATGCATCCTGTGAATGATGCATACGCATTGTGGCTCATATCTGTTATCTGTGAGATCTGGTTTGGTCTCTCGTGGATTCTGGATCAATTCCCGAAATGGCTCCCTATTGATCGGGAGACATACCTCGACAGACTGTCCCTAAGGTAATAGATTTTGCCTTCCATTTCATGCTATTTGCCTGATCTTTATGTGGATTTGTAAAATTATGAATTTGGCATTGTTCTTTAGGTATGAGAAGGAAGGCCAACCTTCTCAACTTGCTCCAGTAGATATATTTGTGAGTACTGTCGACCCGCTGAAGGAACCCCCTGGTGACGGCAAATACTGTCTTATCGATTCTCGCTGTGGACTACCCTGTTGATAAGGTGTCCTGTTATGTTTCTGATGATGGTGCTGCTATGCTGACATTTGAAGCACTCTCAGAAACATCGGAATTTGCAAGAAAATGGGTCCCTTTCTGTAAGAAATTCAACATTGAGCCACGGGCACCTGAGTTTTATTTTGCTCAGAAGATAGATTATCTCAAAGATAAGGTTGAGGCATCTTTTGTGAAGGAGCGAAGAGCAATGAAGGTAGTAGGAGTGCCAAATATAATTTATCAATTGCTCTTTGCAGATGATAGTCAAAGTCTTAATTCTGCTCTTGCTGTGTTTGCAGAGAGAGTATGAGGAGTTTAAGGTTCATATAAATGCTTTGGTGGCCAAAGCCCAGAAGGTTCCTGAAGAAGGGTGGATGATGTAGGACGGAACACCATGGCCTGGAAATAACGTCCGTGATCATCTTGGCATGATTCAGGTATGCAAAGTTGTCATTTTCAGTTTTAGAACTCTTTGTTGATGTGAGATGAGATTAACTGCTTATTTCTGCTATCTTTAATAGGTTTTTCTTGGCCAAAGTGGAGGACATGACTCTGACGGGAATGAATTACCTCGCCTTGTCTATGTTTCCAGAGAGAAGAGGCCTGGCTATAATCACCACAAGAAGGCAGGAGCCATGAATGCTTTGGTAAGTGTCATAAGAATCCACCTTAGTTGGTAAACCCCCTTTTTGCTCTCTCCATTGACCTCTCTGTGAACTTTTGTTTGTCTTAACAGGTCAGGGTCTCTGCTGTGCTTACAAATGCGCCTTATCTTTTGAATCTGGATTGTGATCACTACTTCAATAATAGTAAGGCTATTAGGGAGGCAATGTGCTTCATGATGGACCCACTTATTGGAAAAAGAGTGTGCTACGTCCAGTTCCCTCAAAGATTCGACGGTATAGATAGGCACGATCGATATGCCAATCGGAACACCGTGTTTTTTGATGTAAGCATGCAATTATCAACCATTGAATTGCCTCATGTCCATTGCACATACCGTATCATTAATTCTGTGCAAGAAGATCTGACGGAGAAATTTCTCTCTTTCAGATTAACATGAAAGGTCTGGATGGTATTCAAGGTCCTATTTACGTTGGGACTGGTTGTGTATTCAGAAGGCTGGCACTATATGGTTATGATGCTCCAAAAGCAAAGAAGCCACCGACCAGAACTTGCAACTGCTTGCCAAAGTGGTGCTGTTGTGGGTGCTGTTGCTCTGGGACGAAGAAGAAGAAGGAGAATACCAAGCCTAAGACCGAACTGAAGAAGAGATTTTTAAAAAAAAAAGATGCAGGTACTCCACCTTTGGAAGGTATCGAAGAGGGCATTGAAGGTGAGATTCTGCTTTTGCATGAAGTCCCACTTAATTGTCTAGTGTTGGTTTACCTTTTTCTATCATTGAATGTGCCTCTCAATTTTGGCATCAATCGGTGAAATCTTTTTATTCTTCCAAAAGCTTGTTTTCTATTGGGTTGCTTCCCAGTTAACATCTGTTCCAATTTGGACTTAACCAATTTTGCTTCCTATGTCATGTTTAAGGCTAGTTCTTTTACTTAGTCATCAATACATTCGTGTTTTCCTATGCAGGAATTGAAACTGAAAATCCCACGCCTCAGCATAAGCTTGAAAAGAAGTTTGGGCAATCCTCAGTCTTCGTCGCATCGACAATGCTAGAGGATGGAGGAACACTGAAAGGCACGAACCCTGCATCTTTGCTAAAAGAAGCTATCCATGTCATCAGCTGCGGCTACGAAGATAAGACTGAGTGGGGAAAAGACGTGTAGTGTAAATGCTCTCTTCATGCGATTCCCGAAACAATTATTGTTTCTCTCAAAGTTGGCTGAACTTTCATCATATACAGGTCGGATGGATATATGGTTCAGTTACAGAAGATATATTGACGGGCTTTAAAATGCATTGCCATGGATGGCGTTCCATCTACTGCATCCCTGCAAGACCCGCTTTTAAAGGATCTGCTCCCATTAATCTTTCCGATTGTCTCCACCAGGTCCTTCGTTGGGCTCTTGGTTCCATTGAGATCTTCTTAAGCAGGCATTGTCCCCTTTGGTATGGTTATGGAGGCGGTTTGAAATGGTTAGAGCGATTATCTTACATAAATGCCACAGTATACCCCTGGACATCAATCCCTCTGTTGGCATACTGTACTTTGCCTGCTGTGTGCTTGCTTACTGGGAAAATTCATCACGCCAGAGGTAGGCTATTAGATTTTTCTTTTTCTTTTTTTTCTTCTTTTCAACTATTGCTTTTATATCGTACAATTGATGATATTCCAGGCAAAAGATCTTATATTGTCTTTGTTTCTTGTCCCCGTTGCAGCTGAGCAATGTGGCTAGTCTGTGGTTTCTGTCACTTTTCATTTGCATTTTCGCGACAAGTATCCTGGAAATGCGATGGAGTGGGGTTGGAATAGAAGAATGGTGGAGGAACGAACAGTTCTGGGTCATCGGAGGAGTTTCAGCACATCTCTTTGCAGTTTTTCAGGGGCTTTTGAAGGTTCTGGCTGGTGTTGACACGAACTTCACTGTGACATCAAAGGGTGGGGATGACAAGGAGTTCTCTGAACTCTATGCGTTCAAATGGACCACCTTGCTCATTCCGCCAACCACATTGCTTATAATAAACCTGATTGGTGTTGTAGCTGGCGTATCAAACGCAATAAACAACGGTTACGAGTCCTGGGGTCCTCTCTTCGGAAAGCTATTCTTTGCCTTCTGGGTGATTGTCCACTTGTATCCTTTCCTAAAGGGTCTGCTCGGACGGCAGAACAGGACTCCTACAATCATCATTGTGTGGTCAATCTTGCTCGCTTCCATCTTCTCCCTTCTGTGGGTACGTGTCGATCCATTCTTGGCCAAGTCGGACGGACCACTTTTGGAAGAATGCGGGTTGGACTGTAATTAGCAAGAGTGTCTGATTCCTGGAACATTTGGTCAGTAGGATTTGTTTATGGGTTATTTATCGTAAGGATACAGAAAGAATACATTTGGTGTGGTGCCGTCTGCAATGCAAATAAAGGGCATGTTTGGACGTCACTGTTTCCGCAACTCCGCCTCTCCATTTGACCGCAACACTCTGAAGGGCTACAAAAACCGACTTTGCTGCTCTTTTGCAACAGCTGGGAGATTGTCGGAAAGGACTGTGACACTGTTTCTTCATTCTTTATTTGGTTCATAATTTTTTTCTTTTCTAGGATGAGGAGGTGGCGTGAACCACAGTATAATGTGTATTATCATCTCATAATCTCTCTCTCTCTCTCTCTCTCCCTCACTCTCTCTCCCCCTGTGTAAGTGTAACTCAGCCGAAATTGTGAGCATGTATTATATACGGGGCATCGTCCCTCAGTTGATGCTGCTTAATGTGGCCATGCATGGCGTTTTGCTGTTGGAAGATCAAAGGGAAAAGTTAAATTTTCTTTGGCCACAGAAACGGTTTTGATTGCTTACATATTCAAGAGACCTGACTGTACTTATTACTACGAGTGCATTGCAAACCATGCCATTTTTTAGATTCTCCTCAAGAACAATAGAGCTGCAAAAGTCGGTTGAAAGATCAAAGGGAAAATTTTCAATTTTCTTTGGCCACAGAAACGTTTTTGATTGCTTACATGTGTAAGAGACAAGACTGTACATCTTATTACTACGAGTGCATTGCGAACCATGCCATTTTTTAGATTCTCCTCAAGAACAGTAGAGCTGTAAAAGTTCGTTGAAAGATCAGAGGGAAGAAGTTCAATTTTCTTTTGCCACAGTAGGTGTTGCGACGGTTTTGATTGGTTGTTACATATTTAAGTGACCTGACTTAACATCTTATTGCTCCAAGTGCATTGCAAACCATTGCCATTTTTCAGATTCTCCTCAGGAACAAAAGAGTCTCTGTAACAGTTGGATGCAGGAAGTTTTAATGCAAATCATCTCTAGACAGAAAGTTTTACACGATTTGAGCGTCAATGCAGCATCAACTTGGAGATTCATCTTGGCATCTGGTGAGACGGGCCAAAACGATGATGAGACGCAGGTGACCAAAATGTTCCAACTCTTCAGCAACAGTAAGAAAAGCAGGAGAGGAGCCCCAAAAAAAGTCACAAAAGAGAATCTAAAGAAAATTCTGGCTATTTTCCACACCATCCCCAACCCCTTTTTTGTATTGGGCTGGACATTATTCTGTATGAGAAGAGACGTGTATTGATCTTTCACTCAACAGATTTACAAAAAATTACTCCTCCCATTGCCTTGGAGAAGCTGAATTCTCACATCCAGTACCATAAAATGAAATCACCGAGATCTTCAAAACCCATACCAAACTTGCTACTGGCCAAAGACCAAAGAATGCCACAACTGTCATTTCTAGGCACTGAGGTTTGAAAGCGTCTAGCCAAAGGTGAGATGAAACTTCCAGGCTAATCCCCTTGAATACATATGACCAGAGTTTCAGAAGCCTGTCCTGCCAAAAAGGTCAGTCATCTCAAAATCCACTTTGTCATCATGATGCTGGGTTGAGATGAACAGATGCAGCTAATTCTGCTAATTGTTTCCCGCTGAGATCATAAACAAGTTCCATAGGGATTAAATGTTTTGGTTGATTGCCAAAATCTTCCTCCTTCAAATCATATACCGCTTGGAGCTTTTGGGCTTCATATTCTGCAGCTTTGGCCTCAGCAAGTAAAATGTCTGCTTCTTCATGGTCACCCAATTCCACAGCAGCAGCTCTTTCAGCATTGGCAGCACTGGCAGTTATGAGTAACCTCTAGAGTCTAGCCACTGCCAAATCCCTCTCCCTTAATAAGATCTGCTCCTCAGCCTCCTGCAATTTATCAACAGTTTCTTTAATTTCTTCTTCAAGCTTTCCAAGCTCCATAGTGGCTCTTTCAAGCTTGATTTGTGTTCCTTCCTTCTCATTGCTCAACGACTTCGCTTCAGCAGCTATTCGTGCAGCTTCTTTGAAATTTCTTGCAGCAGCAGCAACCTTTTTGTCAGTCTCTAGTTCTGGAAGTCTCTTGTCCACATAAAGTATCCTCTGCTCAAATGAAGCTATCTCCTGTTGGAGGCTGGACTTATTTGAAGACAGTTCCTATGATCAAAAGACAAGAATCTAATCAAATGATGCGTTGAAGAGCCAAATAAATTTCGAGTATTCAGTTTTTGAATTTTCGTCCTGAAGCTATAGCTAAAGAACATGCTTAACACAATACCCTGACCACTAGACTAGACAAAAAATTCAGATCAAGGTCTCCTGACACAACATTGGAGTTCACTGCAAGATTTGAAATCTGATCAAATTCTGCTTTTGCTTATACTCTCCTGTTGCTCCCTCTTTTGCTTATTGTTTCCTATTTCTCCTGTTACAGTACTCCAGCTCTACAATAGTTTGATTTCATGATTACATCCACTGTCTCACTCGCAAGCTATAGCTTTTCTGTGAGGGGAAACAGTAGATCTCAACATACATTGTCTACATATCCCTAGTTGCCTAAACTTTTAAGATTAAGGCTTCCCTAACAAATACGTCGCATCTCTTATTTTCACCAAAAAAAAAACAAATACGTCGCATAAACAAACTTTTGAAAGAAAGTAGGAGCACCCACGACCTGTGTCTTTAGAATATTCCTTTGGCAAGTATATCTTAACCATGAACCAACACTCATCCTAGGTTGGATAATCAAACATGAACCTCAAGCATTACTGATTCAGAAGACTGGAAGTAAATTCTCCAAAATGTTGCAACATGTAGACTCCATAGGCCAGAATTATAGTAGATTAAGCATGTGAAGCTTAACCACCTTTTAGGTATATGTCGTTTGCATGTAAAGAGTAAGATAGCTAAAAAGTAAAATAACCTGTAAAGAAGCTCTTGCAGAGGAAGCTTCTTGTTGGAGCCTCATGACATCTTCAGAAAATTTCTCCTCAGTCTTCATCAGCCCCAGTTTACTTTCTCTGTACTCCAAAATGCAGAGCATTAAACCTTTTCTCAATCCTGCTGCTTCATTGTATGCTTTTGCTTCATCTGCAGCAATCTTCCCAAGTTCCCTAATCTTTGCTCCTTTATTATCTTCCGAGAGAGTACGTCATCAATATCTTTCTTTTTTATAGATAAAGCTTCACTTTCGGCATCAACCTGAGAGAGCTTTGATTTCATTCTATCATATTTAGCACCAATATCTGATTGCATGTCCTGAAATCCAGAGACCACACCAGCAATGCGCTTCTCTACTGCTTCAATGGAAGCATCATTCTCAGCAATTTGCTTCTCCTTCTCTCTCACTAAATTAAGCAGCTTCTCCAATTCATCCAACAACACATCCTTCTTCTTAAGAAGTTTTTCTTTCTCTCTACTGTCATCATCAATTGAATGCTCGATGGAAACATTCACTCCTTTACGAGCTTCACTTATCAGATATGACTCGATTTCAAGTTCCATCTTCCTCACCTCCAAATCTTCACTTGATGAAAGCCATTTGTCCATTTCCTCAGCACGCAGTAAGTTTGCCTTCTTCTCTATCAGGTCAGCACTAGCAGTTGCATCCTGCAGGATAAGAGGTAAAAATGTCAGTCATTCTGCTTCAAACTAAATTTGGCTACCACATGAAATCGATAGCTTACGAGAAATTTTTTCGTGGTACGCATGATCCAACCTCATGTTTTGTAGGGACAGATGAAACAGTTAATGAAAAAGTTCAGAGAGAGATAGCACGGCTATCCTTAAAACAGTCACTATCCAAAAGTCTACTTGGATTGGCAAAACAGAGACTACCATGGGATCAATATGACTTGCTGAAAGCTTTTAGTTTACCTTACATCAAGTCAATTAAAACCATGGCTATCTCAAAATAAAAAACTAGGGCTACAATTGTGCGCGAGGGCACACCAATGACACCACACATGCAGTGCACCCACTACCATGCCTATAATCTACCATAACCCAACAATGGTCAAGAGACATTCTTGTTTTCCATTCATTTTCCTTGAAGCACTTTGACAAAACTAGTCTTTCCATGTTCACCTTGAGAACCCGACTGCCAATTGAAAGATGAAAATTGACAAACGACTTCCTTCACTCAACAGGGGCAGCTAAGCACAAGCATGAATATAAAGAACATCCAGTCAGGAAGGCTTGTACCATTACACACGCAAGTTTATAAAGACAGACAGAAAACCAGAAACGTGTATCAATCTGCTCCAGCCAATGATTGTGTTGCCCTGTGGTGCGAAGTTCTTCCTATAGAGCTCACTCTATCTTAATTCATTCTAGGATCAAGCATTAGTGTAGCCAAAAAAAGAAAAGATGTTGTCACTGACCTTAGAGAAATTCTCCAACAGAGAAACACACTCATCCTCAGCAGCAATCTGTGCATTCAAAACCTCCTGCATCTTCGCATCAATAGCATCGCATTCAGCTTCACTAGCTCTAAGTGCATCCACCAAAGCTTGTCTCTCCTTTTCGGCAGCAGCAAAAGGAAATAACTGAATAAGTGATGTTGGGTCGGCATCACCATTTTCTGCGATGCATGGACTTGGCGAAGGGGCATCGGCGTCGGCGTCGGCGTCAGGCGCATAGGCGGAGACCGAGGCGTCGGCGTCGGGGCGACGGACTCCGACGCCGACGGAGGCAACCGGCGAAGGGGCGTCGGCGTCAGAGTCGGGTTCAGGGGAGGAGGCGGCGTCGGCGTCGGCGTCGGCGTCGGAGTCGGAGTCGGAGTCGAGGGCGACGGAGTCAACCGGCAGAGGTGGAGGGCCGTCGGCGTCGCGTTTCGCTGGAAGAGAGTCACGACTTCGCAGAGTGGGGAGAGAGAGAGCAGAGCGGACGTCGCGAGAGGGAGGCGGAGGAGCGTCGAACACGACGAGGCAGCTCAGCACCAGCTTCTCCAGCAACCTCGCCTCCGAGCCTTCCGTGTGTGCGGGTCTCGCTTGGCGGGCGACGTCGCCGACGTTGAGGGAGCTCGAAGAGGCCTGCTTCTCCTCCGCGTGCTGCATCTGCGATCCCGGGAACGCCGGAACGAATGACGGAGCAGCAACAAACCCGAAGAGAGAAGCGAGTGAGCACCGGAGTAGCGGCGGCCGTAATGTGGTTCGTCGGTGATGGCAGGAGAACGGCCGCTTGATGCACGGCGGAGCAACAACGAGCGCGGAGAGAGGATTTCAGATTCAAAAATTCGAAAGGAAAGAAATGGAGAGGGAAAGAGGAACGAACGGCCATTTTCTTTCTCAAACGAAGGAAAGAGAAAAGTTTCCGCAATAAATGCTCTCACAGGAGAGAGAGCGTGCAGGTCAGGAGGAGAGGACGTCCTTTCTTTTTGCCAGCCGAGCCGAGCCACCAGCCAAGACGAGAGTTAGAGGAGAGAGGAAGAAGCGCTGAGTCGAGGAGCAGACGCCTGATTTTATGGGTCCCACGAGGACACGTGTCGCGCTCCCACCGCCTTCTTGTTTGCCAGGCTGTCTACATAAGACGTACCCAATATTTTCTCGCTCACCACCCCCATCCGCCATGGCTAGGCTCGAAGACTACCATCATCGAAATTTGGCAGCAGCCGCCGTCACCATCACTCGACTTGGCAACCACCGACACCGCCGTCACCGCTCCTTCTGCACTTTCCAAACGAACCCGCGCAAGCGTTAAAACCAGAAAAGCCTCTCTCTCTCTCTCTCTCTCTCTCTCTCTCTCTCTACCTGGCACTCAAATTTAATGCGCTCAACACAGATCTGTTGTTCCGACCTCAGATTTGTGATCGTGGTCTTAAATATAAGGTCGCAGCAGTGGTCGAACGGCGGCCACGGTGACAAAGTAAGAGAAAGAAAACAAAAAAATATTCATTTTGCTGGTTAAGAAATGAGGTCCCGTTATTTAGTTGTGCAATGGAATAGGGTTTCGAATACATTTATTTTTTTAACACTAGGAATCTTTTCAAAGGATGATACAGCTTCTTCATCCATCAACTTGGAAAACCAACTAGTTTGATTGGACATCTCGGTACCCACGTGAGAAGTCAAATTATTGCTTGGCCCACTTAGCTGGGGTATTTTGTCCTTTTGGCGAAATATAATATCGATTTTTGAAATCTAACAAAAACATTTTTGAAGAAGATAACCATGAGTTTTGATAATATATTTGCTAAGTCATGACATGCGTGAATTAAAACAGACATCATAATCACCTAGAGAAATTAGAAAATCTCCTATGTTTATTTCAGTAGAGTAAAGCTATAAAAACAAACTTTTGTATCTTTCGAAGACTCATTTCGGTGGTACGATGGCTTTTCATTAATGAAAACCTATTTTGAAGCCAATGGAGCAATGATTGTTTCAGTTAATGGTCCAGGCTCAATCCAGCTTCATGAAGCTACTTTCATTTAAAGAGGGCTTAAAACCCTAACCTGAATGGTGTGCCACCTTCTTCAATCCGTACACGCTTGAAATTCGCGGAAACTTGGTTGGCATTTCCTCCAAGAGAACAAGAACCAAGTTAGTGACTCCCTCAAATCTAGAGCAAATTCGCTAGACGAAGAGAGAGAGAGAGAGAGTGGATCGTGATTACCTTGAAGAAATTGCAATCATGAGCCCGGGCATTTTTTAACCCTAAGGGGAACCTTCTACAAGGCCTGAACAGCCTTGAACGGGGACATCAAGCCTAAGCCATCTTGCGCCGAGCCCATCTCAGTTCGCCTTATGCAAGATCGGGCGATGTGCCATGCCAAATGGCGGTCGCAGGTTAGTTGACACCGAATTGCAGCAGTGAGCCACCTTTTTTCGAAATATGAAATATGATACTTATGTATTTTACTTAAAAGTGACCAAATTTGACGGGGTAAAATTTGTTGTCTGATGTTCAATTGACCTAATTTTGTGGGCCCACAGAAAGATCATGATCCTAATTCTCTCAAATTTGCTTTGAGTTTTATAAATTTTAGGGATCAATCATTTTCATGACTCCCACCAAACAGACGATCACAATGAAATGTCATAATATTTTTTTTAGTAAAACCTATCATTGTGATTCTTGCTTAATTGGAAAGTTAATGACGTGATCTGCAAGATGAAGTTAATCCATAGAATCAAATCGTAAAACTCTTGACACTTCATGATTAGAGGGTCGTGATTAAAAGATGTGATTTTTGTAAGATTTAATAGTCTAATTTGAGAAAATTGGGCATTGATGGAAAGGTCTTATAGAGCACAGCCCAGTTTAGCAGTTGATCGGACTTTTAACAAAGTAATTATTAACACTTAAATTGTGGGGACCCCATTCATTGTATAGAAAAATTAGGGATTGACTCCAATCCCTTTGCATACTAGAAGTGTTGTCATTTAGTAGTAATAAGCCCACATAAACTACATTATAATTGGACTAAGTTAAGCAAGAATGTTCTTAATTGGATTATCTAGACTATAAGCCCAAGAGAATATGAAATTCGGGCAAGCCCGTCATATCTGAATTTCACATGTGGGATGCGCATGAAAGAAGTCAAATTAGGAAAATTGCACTCTTTAATTGAAGAATAATAAAGTATGTTGAGCTCAAAATTTTGATTATCATATAGAAAATGAAAGAGATATCTTATTTCTTATTGAATATATCACACGATTATTTTGTTTCAATTTAAGAATGGGATATCTATCTTTGTTTATATAAGCACGTCGTTCTCTTGAATTTGAGGAGGTTGATCATAGGGGTTGATTGTACTTAATATAAAAAAAAAGGACAAAAAAGAGTGGGAAAAAAATAAATACACACAAGCTCTCTTTATGGTGCCTCAGTATGCCACTTTCTACGGATTATCTCACTCTTGTTTATATTATCATGTAAGCAGAAGATATTAATCATTTTGAGCATTTATAACATGAATTATGTGTAAAAAAATACTCAATGTTACTAACTAGAAGGGAAGGGAAACCATACATCCATTTCATTAAAAACTTATTTACGTACATCAGGTGGTCGATCATAATACAAAAGACACCTACATTGGAAGAATAAAAAAGGTGCTCCACTCCTCATCCACTACGATGCGAACGTCCTGTAACTACCACCATCCATCCCTACCTAAAAATCACAATCCAAGCCAAAAAGTTATGACTGTGATACCTAAAAGTGGTTTCCCGCAACGTACTAGGCCATCTCCTAGCTGCTACTCCCCGTTGTCACCTACCTTGCTACGACTGCCATTAACTGGATATAGGGTCAATCCTACTAGTCACCCATCCACCAACATGAAAAACGATACAAAATGGTACATAACAAGATCCTCCGAAGATCCTATATGCATAGAAGTGTGGTTGTATATCTCATAAACACCAACAATGGAAAGCCAGGTTTGTGAGCTCATAAAAATCATCCATAAAATCAACTGGTGCACCATAACAAGAGATGGGAGAGATAGGAGACGCAGGAGTCAAAGGCATGGCTCAAGATCTATAAAAACAATAGGAGTGAACAAATGCTCAACAAGAGAAATAACTAGCTTATAAACCAATCAATCTAACAAACATTCGATTCCTAGGATACGTCTAACATCAAATCTTCATGCATACTAAAATAAGCACACACATATAACTCAAATGCACATTCATAATCGTATGTATGAGGTCAACATGCATCAGTGTAATCCACATCTCATTTCTTAATCTCATCATTTTGTTTGGTCCACCCCATCTCATGATATAACTGGTCCACTAGCTGGCCAGTGTGAATCACTTCTAGTATGCTCACCAGCCTTCCATGGTTCTCTCTAACCACAAGCATTCCTACTACAACCAAGGGCTTGTTGGTTGTTAGCCAAGGCATTTTCCTCCCAACACCAATTTTGGCAACATTAGTGTTCTTGGTACACTCACCAAGACTTCCAAGGTACACCAGCCTTGAGCATCCCTACTATGATCCGTGGCATCTTGGTTGTTAGCCAAGGCATTCTTGAGCATCCCTACTATGATCCGTGGCATCTTGGTTGTTAGCCAAGGCATTCTTCTCTCGACACCAATCCTGGCAACATTGGGGTTCTTGATTCACTCACCAAGACATCCAAATTACACTTGCATTGGGCATCCCTACTATGACTTGGGGCATCTTGGCTATCAGCCAAGACATTCTTCTTTGACACCCAACTTAGGCAACATTGGGATTCTTAGTCCTCTTACCTAAAACTTCCAAGGTACCTCAACCATAAGATCACATGACTTTTTCCTTTCTCAAGCCTTTTAGGCTTATCATGCATGTGAAATGACATGCCACCCATGCACCCTGAACTCATTCCTTTCAGCACATAAATGATCAAAGACCTCATTGACGTGCCCAAACTGACCGCAACCAAAATTTCTAGAATTGATGCTCACACAAATGGCCCGAGTTTCATAAGCATTTGATATCAGTCAAAGCCAAACAGGCATAATTGGAAAAGCCTAATAAAGGTAGTTTCAATCTCCAGTAGACCAAAAATCAAAATTCAATCATTCTCAAGTAAAATTGCATGAGTTTCCAATAGCGGGTAAAACAGAGCAGCTTTGTACTATGTAAAAGTCAAGACCATTATCTCAATTAAAGAATTCAAGAAAATCATGAAAATTTAATATGTTGTAGAAGAGACCTCAAATAACATTGTTCATGAGGGTGCTAAATCAAAACATTTTTGTATAAAGAGTAGTAAATTCCTATAAATAAAAAAAAACAAAATTTGGTTCACTAGAACAAAGCAACTGATCCTCAAGAAATACTCCTTTCGTGATCCAAATCTTCTAAAAAAGTTTTGAAATTTGGATACATTATAAATAAGGATGTCCTTACCGCTTTTGTGAAGGAAGCATATCAAAATTCAAAAAGGAAAATTTCATAAAAATTCAAGAAGACAATAGACTCTGTTTTTACTAGACTAGGTAGATTCACTATGGTAGGTAACCAGGCTCTTGTACCAATCATTTTACCTCAAAAAAAAATATGAATTAAAATATGTTGTAAAATATTTTGCTCAACTTTCATTAAGGAAGTTTCACCATATTCAAATTACAAAAAGCTCACTAAAATCGAGAAACAGTGAAGGTCCATCAGTTTCGAAAATTGGAAATCAAAGCCAGTACTTAAGAAAATCACTCAAGCTTGAATCCCACAAATCTCAATTCAAGAACACACCAAAAGCAGGAGCTTTTTCCACATGCAACATCCATGTGTAGCAAAATTCCACAAAACAACTCATTGCAACCATCTAAGCCACAAATCTCACATGCAACACCACAAAAACGCCAAAATCCAACACGCAAAGGTTCTAGCTCCTCAAGCATGCCTTTATGACCTATATCTAGCCACCACTCGCAACTACTACATATTTTCTAGCCCAAAACATAACCTGCACATCAAGAACACCGAACAGCAACAAATGATAAGCCTAAGATAGGACATGCAAAACAAGAAAACCAAATGGCAACAAGCAACAGCACAAAACTAGTTATCTCAAGGACCAAGGGGAGTACAAACTAGCCACTTCTCCTTGCCTTGATAGTCACTTGAATCCTACTTCTTTCCTTTCACTTGTTGGGCGTGAGAAAGATTGAAGAAAAACCTTAAGAGAGGATTGAGGTGCACAGCTGAGAGGGGGAGAGAGAGGGGGTGAGAGTGCGTGAAAAGAGAAATTAAAAGTGAGGGATAGGGAGAGAGGGTCGGCCGAGAATGAGAAGAGAGGGAGGAAGGGCGAGTTGTCTTTTCATTATAGCACAAAGTCTGCTTAACGAGCTTCTCCCATCTTGCATGAAAAGCCATTGGTTGACAGGGGCGGCAGTAATGATTAATCTCAAAGAAATTCAAACTAATATTCATGCAAAATAATTTAGGTGGTTGGCCAGTGTACCTATTCAAGTTCCGATTTTGCATATTTTAAATACTCAGAATATTACACAAGACATAATAGATTATGGTCACCGTCCCTATTTTTTTTTTTTAAATAACTATTAGGAATGCACAAACTAATTAAATCCATTTGTTGATACTAAAATAAATCTGACGTGACTCACTAGTATGGTTAGGCGAAAATTCTGGACATCACACTTTCTCCCCCAATGATTCCCCAAAAAAGTTTCAGCATGCAGTTTCACAAAATCAATGAGTATGCATTCATTAAACTTTGAATTGCACTCAAATTTTTGTGGAGAGATTAGTAAGACATTACGTTATTCTTGAGTTCACCTAGTGCAAATGATGAAATAATATTTGAAAATATGTCATTGAAGGAGAAAATTGGACTAGTCAGACTACTACAACAGAGTCCAACACGTGGTTGCATGAAAACAATAAGTATGCATTTGTTGTAAATTAGGATACATTGAAATTTTGAGGATAACTCTCTGTCGCTTAGTTGTCAAATTCACCACAGGAATCGAGTATCAAAGATCTAGAAATCCCCTTGTGATATCCATAGTCCCTAACGTTGTTGTTTACCGCCTCTTGCCGCTGTTCGAAGTTGAAATCTCAGTTTAGGTAATTTCCCTAAAATAATTCTCTATTTAATATTCGATTACCTAAATTGTGAGTAATAAGATTTTAAGTTGATTTGATGATGATTTTAGGCATATCATAACTAGGAAATTTCCTCTTTCGAGTTGTGCATATTGTGTTTCAATCTTTAAGACCTAAGATTTGATCCTCGATTACATTTATTTCCTATTTTGATTGTGGTGAGTATTTAATTCTGTAGGTTTATGTAATATATCTCATTAATTTAGGAAATAATCTTTTTATAAAAAGTACAAAAAAATTACATTGCGTTTAGGACAAATTGCATTTACTTAATTTCTTAATTTAAAATTACATGTTTAGGAACCATGTAGCAATTTAGGAAATTACGTAATTTGAACATTAATTTAATGTAAATTATTTCCTAGTATAAATTAGGTCATTACATAGTTTCTTGATTTGACGTTAAACGGAAATCCAAAAATATAACATGGATACCTCGTATAGAACTGATTTCCTTGAAATTCCATGTCACACATTACGTGTCACTTAGCCCTTACATGCTCTAGGTCCATGTCATCATATCTATATCGTAATACCATGTCATTTAGTGAATATATGCTTGGGCTCATAAAAATCTAAGTGCATATTAATTTTTTTCATGATATCAAGATTAGTTTATGTTAACACCTAAATTTTGGCAAATCATTTAAGTTTAATTGCCTAGAAAATTAAGAATTAATATTTAAATTCTAAATTACTATTCGGCCAACAATTAGGGGGAAGTGGCCAAAAATCGTAGCCCTAATTCAAACTATTTAAGCTTTACTAGAGTTGGGTTAGCCCATAATGCGTCAAGCCTTAAGCTTAATTGGAGTAAGTCCTAAATGGGTCAAGGCCTGTCATGTTTAAGCCCACAGAGGGGCAAAATTCAGCCACTATAGATAGCACAAAAAGGATGGCTGAAATTGTGAGGAGTGGGCCAAAATCAAGCTAATTCAGCCCATCACAAGCCTAAATAGAAAGTGATTCTAGTTTAGTTGAGCCCGTCGATCCAAAAAGGCCGAAAGTTCAAAACTGGACAATTAACCCTAGGGAAAACTCTATATAGTTAACGCTATACCTCATTGATAGAGGTTGGCAATTCAAACCTCCGAAAATTAGAGAGAAATCGCGTGAGAAAGAGAGAGGGAGAGAGACGAGTCGAGGCCAAGCTTTTTGGCCATGCCTCACCACTTGACCGACCACCTTCGAGGCTACAACCTTGCTATCGTTGCTGTATCAAGCAAGGACAACCCTGCCTTTGTTGATCCGTAGTGCCTCCTTGTTGTTATAGGCACGAGACAACAAAGCAACCCCACCGATTGATCTATTGCTTCTTTTTACTATTGACCCGTGATGGATTTACCGCTTCCTTGCATCGAGATGATGACCAGCTACTACCCCTGATAAAGAATCAACCAAATAGTCCTCTTTACCATGATGATGCGGTTATCCCCTACTAGTTGTGTTCCTTTTGCTCGGCCCTATGATGATTACATAAGTGATATAATGTGGAAAATTCGAAATAGGGGATTTTTTATCTTCATGATTTTCACAATAAGAGGGATGAATACATAACCTTATCCATACAAAAACCCTTGAAAATGTTTGTTGTGAAAACTGAAGAGATGAAGAAATCCGATTTATCTCCGTTAACACACATTTTTCTCTAACATATTTCTCTAAGGAGGATAGAATACAACATAAGTTTATATTGCTTGGATGGAGACAAGACTAGACTCTTATATATACACACTATCAATAGGCATCTTCCATTAAAATGCCTTTTAACTTTCATCAGAGTTGCATATCTTCGAAAGAAAGTAACTTCTCAATGAGGATTGTACCATTTCCCAATTTTAAAAGAATTCCAGCCCAAATGATGGCTCTTATCATAGGTGCCTCTACATGAGCTTTTGGTAACCAAATATGAACCGGTACCATAGGCACTTTGATGGTGAAAGAGGCAAAAGAAATAATCCATAGAAAGATTTGGCGCTTGTAGCATTTCCCTTTTCTTTTATTCTTGAGTAGGAGAGGCCTTCATCAATCAATCTTCAACCAATAGATTTTAGCATTAAATATTTATTAAACCTTTAATTAATAACATCATGTGGGCCACAATTATTCTTACATTCTCCCACTTGGCCCATATGAAATTCATGTAATGTTTTAATAAACACCATAATGTATACAATAACATAATGCTAAAATCTTTCTTAAGTTGGTTATCACATAATAATCACAATTAACTAAAGAAAGCTAATGCGAGTCATAGCGGTTGTATGTTATCAATCGATATAGTCCCTTCCATGCACTACAATGATAGCTCTCTAATTAACATGATCCACAAATAAGAAGTACAATAATGGTCCAACTATAATGTCTCTGTTACACATTTGGTCAACTTTAATCTTACTCAAATTTTATATCAAAATGATCTAAGGTTACATTCACCAAAGTTATTTTTAAGTTGTATTACATAGAAATGTACTTCAAATAATTATACACTTTTTATTTCCTTTCATTGCATACCACACATATACTTAAGTATATTATCTTAGCTTAGATGGCATTCCATTTATAACATCATTAATGGGAGTTCTCTTGCGACTATCGATACAAAATAATTTGGTGGAACTTTGTCAACTTATCCAAACATCGTTTGTATTCTACATTTAGATGTCAATAGTTATACTATCACTCCATGCATAGTGTTAATATTTTTCACTAATTTTGATATTACTAAAGCTAGGGAGTTTTACTACATCAACAATCAATTCTTTGTATGACTTTTTTAAAATTGGAAATGCTTAAAGCGGACTATTTTTCGACTTCTGGATACAGTCAAGTGATTTGCCAATTACCACTACTAAGACAACATTTGTCCACTGGGAATAAGGAGAGTGGAATGGACTTCATTCCCTTCATTTTGGTGTTTGGTAAGTTGGAATAGAAAGGAAAGGAAATAGAAATTTGGAATGAAAATGCTTCGTTGCTATGTTGTATTATTGTATTATTGTAGGGAGAGGTGTGCATGAGTAAGAAGAATGAGTATGACTAATAATAATAATAATAATAATAATAATAATAATAATAATAATAATAATAATAATAATAATAATAATAATAATAATAATAATAATAATAATAATAATAATAATAATAATAATAATAATAATAATAATAATAATAATAATAATAATAATAATAATAATAATAATAATAATAATAATAATAATAATAATAATAATAATAATAATAATAATAATAATAATAATAATAATAATAATAATAATAATAATAATAATAATAATAATAATAATAATAATAATAATAATAATAATAATAATAATAATAATAATAATAATAATAATAATATGATATAGTATTTCTTTTTTCTTTTGGTCTAAATACGATATAAGGTGCCTTTGGTTCAACACTTGCAAAACCCTTTGGAACCCCAAAATCCTTTTGGCAAATGCAAATGCCATTTGGCAAAAAATTTTTTGCTTGCTTTGGAGAGATGCAATTTTATCTCAAAAGCTCTCTAAAGGCCCTCAACCCAAGGCAAGTCTGTAAATATTTTGGAATATTATCATTCCAAAATGCAAATAGACTTTTTTTTATCTTTTAACTTTGCCCTCACTCAATTTCATTATTCTAAAAATGTCTAAGAAAACCCTTATTGTGCCTTAGTCATTGACTAGCAACTGGCAAGTAGCTATCATGACACTAGCATGTGGTCGACATGCCATCAACAAGCTACTAGTGAGCCACCGTCACCTTCTTTAGAGGTCACCTGATGTTAGGATTGGCCAATGGCCGTTTTGGCTTGTCGATGGTAGCTGAATTCCGTCAGCAAATAGTTTAAGGTTTTTTATATAAAAAAAAATTAGCAAACAAAAAAAATCATTTATAAAGTGTAGTTTTTACCGAATGACATTTACGTCAAAGTTGTTTTCCAATATGTTTTTAAAATTCACTTCACCAAACATTATTTGCATTTCTAAAAAACTTTTTAGTCTGAAAGTTTTTGTATTTTCCTAAGGGCATTCCCCAAAAATCAAATCAAATTAAATGCACCCATAGTATACCTTTCATTACTTTTTTCACTTTCCTTTTACCAGCAACTTTGAAATTGAATTTTATTAATCTCTTTGTTGTTATGGTAAATTTTGGATGTTTCAAATTATATAAACCTCACCTTCCTTGTCTACCAACTTTCTTGTTTTGTATAGGTTTGTCATTTACATTAAAGAGAGGGTGTATATGTAGTATGCATCGGGGGACGGTACGAAGGGCAACCTCATGTTCGTAGGCGATGTTGGAAGGACGCTGATCAAGCGCAACCTGAATTACAATGGATGAAGCACTTGCCAATCGGCTACCATTAGTGAGTTCTTGAATATCAATTTCTGATCAAATAGAAATGATACATTAATTTTAATTTAGATAATGAATTGCTCTACTTACCGATCAGCCACCATCTTTTCTTTTGCAAGTAATTTTGTGAATTTGCTTGTTCTTGGTCTGTCTCGCTTGCTCACATGTTCATGTCAAGTAATTTATGAATCTGCTCGTGTTTTAACTATTGTGTTGAAATAATTTGATTATAAAAAAAAAAAAGACAAATGAATAAATTCATGTCAATTTCAATTTGATCATGTTGATATTGTGAGCCATGATTAATTCAAAATGTCTCCATAAAATTTTTCGTTTTTCTTGTTGTTGTGTTCCTTACATTCTGTTGATATTTTTTATAAGACTTAGGGGTGTTTACTTTATGCTTTATACTTTTTCTTTTGCTAATAATGTATTTGTTTTAATTTGGTACATAAATTGTACATGCGGTTATTTTCTTTTTCCCAAAATTGAAAAAAAAATCACCCTAAAAATATGAAATCTATATTGGTTATGCAATTCTTACCTTATCTTTGAACTTTTCATTGGCAAATACTATTTATATATCAACTATTATTCTCATTGAAAATGAAAATATTTTGAGAATATATCAAAATTTGCTAGTAATATGTAGCCTCCATGTCAAAATTTTAGATTTTATGCTAGCAACTCTTTATAATCTTAATTTACTGGGTACCACTCTTGAAAGGATATGTGATTAAATTAACATATAAAAAATGTCATTTTCCTTGGGACGCTATTGAGGGCAATGGATTTTTCGCAAAGGGAATCAATATTGAGAATTTCACAAGGTCAAATAAGCGATAAGCTACGGCTTTTCGGAATAGCTCGGAAATGTTTGCCTTCTTTCAATGCAACTTCTTGGGAAATAAGGATTGTAAATGTCCAATCATTGCCAATTTTAACATGACTATGATATATATGGCACCGTTGATTTTGTATTTGGAGACGTAATTGTGCTTTTACAAAATTGCATCATGAACACATGCATACCTGACAAAAAATAGAAAAATGTGTTCACTACCCAAGGTAGAGACAACCTACTTCAGCATAACAAAATATTGCTTATTGATTGCACATTTGCGGTTATACTAAATATTGTCCTTATACAATCATCATTTAAGTCATTCATTGTCCATCCTTTAAAGGAGTTGCTTGACGAAGTGATCATGGAGTCATACATTGCCAACTTGGTTGTCCTAGCTGAATGGTTGGAGTTCAAAGGCTCGCTTGGGTTGAGCACGCTCTTCTACGGGGAGTACCTAAATAGAGACCTGACTTCAAACACAAGTGGCCGAGTGAAATGGCTTGGTGTACAATGTTATTAACAGCTTAGCGATGACAAGTCAATGCACCATCAAGTCTTATCCAATAGCTCGACCACATCTATTTTCTTACTATCCAAGTCTGAATTAGAGTGGAGTCAAATGTTTAGATTTTTTAGGCTGCCCTTACTAGAAAACTATGTAATATTTAACTTTGATAATACACATTGGTGTATTATTGGGGTTTTCATCGTTGAATTGGAAAGAGACTAGCAGCACAAATAGGAAAAAAGAATAGAGTTTATGTGACTGCATAGTATTTGCATGGAGATCACACGATATTCGCACGGTATTCGCATGGGAATTGCATGGTGATCATACTGTGCAATCAGTGTTCACAATCGCATGGTGTTCGCAAGAGTTTTGTCATGGCTTTTCAAAGCAACTAAGACAAGTCAGCATTCTTCTGATGTAGCCTCTTAGGATACCAAGACACATTATAAGTGCATATTCATAGCTAGTTTTATCATGAATGCGATATATATGGAACGGTCAATTTTGTGTTTGGAAATGCTCTAGTGGTTTTCCAAATTGCAACTTATATGCACGCAAACTAGATGAGAAACAAAATAATGAATTCACTACTCAAGGCAAAGATATTCTAAATGACCTTTTCAAGATGTCATTCATCGGCAACAAGTTTACAGCTGCACTAGACCTTATCCCTATACAATCATTCTTCCAGACATTCCTTGGTCGTCCATGGAAGGAGTTCTCAACAACGGTGATCATAGAGTGATAAATAGACAACCCACTTGACCCAACCAGGTGATTGGACTATGATGACATGGTTGGATTGAACACACTCTTCTATGGGGTTCTATGGGGAGTACCTAAACAGAGACCTCGGTTTAAAGACAAGCGGCTGAGTGAAATGGCTTGGTGTACAAGGTTACTAATAGCTCAGCGGTGGTAAGTCGGTGCACTATCAAGTCTTTAATTCGAGGTACCCAATAGCTCCACCACACCAGTTTTCTTACTATCCAAGTCTGAATTAGAATGGACTCAAATGTTTTGATTTTTTAGGCTCCCCTTAGTGTAAAACTATGTAATATTTAACTTTGATAATACATATAGGTGTAGTTATTGGGTCTTTTATCATTGAGTTGGAAAGAGACTAGCAACGCAAGGAGGAAAAGTACAAAGAGGAAAAAAGAATAGAGTTAATGTCATTGCATAGTGTTTACGTGGAGATCGCATGGTATTCGCATGGGAATCGCACAGTGATCATACTGTGCAATCGGTGTTCATGATCGCATGGTGTTTGCAAGAGTTTTGTCATGGCTTTTCGGAGTAGCTAGGACAAGTTGGCATTCTTCTAGTGCAGCCTCTTGGGATACCAAGACATGTGCATATTGATAGCTAGTTTTATCGTGAACGCGACATATATGGAACGGTTGATTTTGTGTTTGGAAATGCTATAGTGGTTTTCCAGGTTGCAACTTATATATGTACAAACTTGATGAGAAACGAAGAATATATTCACTACTCAAGATAGAGATAACCTAAATGACCCTCGTCCATGGAAGGAGTTCTTGATGATCATAGAGTCATAGAATGACGACTTAGTTGGGGTGATTGGAGTACAATGACATGGTTGGATTGAGCACACTCTTCTATGAGAACTGTACATGAATAGAGGCCGGGTTCTATCACAAGTGGCCAAGTGAATTAGCTTGAGTATATGTTTACTAATAGTTCAACGGTGGCAAGTAAATTCACTGTGGAGTCTTTGATTTAAGGCGATCAGGGGCTCAACGACACCAATTTTCCTTATAATCCAACTTTGAATTTGAGAGGAGTTGAGTGTGTAGATTTTTCCTACCGCCTTATTGGAAATGAGCAGACACACAGTCACATCACGTTTTATACACACTAAAATACATGCTTGCATTCATTCTCAGAGAAGAGCACTACAAATTCTTACATTCAGAATCTAACATAAACCTAGCAAAGACGATGATCTGGAGATCATGAACAGATCATACTCAGTTAAAAAATGACCATTCAAGCATTGATACCAAGTCAGGACTCAACAGGACATATCAGATTCAATCTTATTTTATACAAGGGATTCTCAGCAATTGAACTAAATTGGAACTTACTTCTGAACTTGTACTGGACAATGGAAAACCGAACCCAAACAAGACTTACTTGATAGAAACAAACAAATAAACATAACACAGAACTCAATGTAAGTCAGATTTGATCCTGAACAAACTCTAATATCGTTGGGGAATTTCATCGAGCAGGTGATATGCATTTCAGTCCTATGATCCGGATCCAGGAGAATATCAACGATTCACAAAAATATACTAAACCATTAAAAAAAAAATTCAACAAAGCACTCCAGTTAAAAAGCAAGATACTCAATTAAAGCCCATTTCCGCACAAACCACGACTAAACTCTCAGCCTCTGTTTTGCGTGAAGAATAACCGAAACAGAGCGATGCTGTACGTACCTTGGAGACGCAACCTTTGGCCATGAACGGCGCTCTAGCAGAGAACTGAGGTCTCGGAAGCATCATCGCTGGTGTTTGGCGCTAGCGAACAAGCTTCAAACGAGGCTCCAGGCTCTCAGGACTTCACAGCCTGAAAAAAAAGGGCAGACAAAGTGAATTCGGCGTGGCAGTGGAATGGCCGTAGACGACAGCAACAGTAATTGGAAAGGGATTAAGGATGTCAGAGATTAAGAGCGAAGTCAAAGAATCGCTTCTGAAGCCGTCGATTAATGTGTATGGGGTGACTGATCTTCCTTGGTTCCGAGTTCTCTACCTTCGGTTGCCGTTGGGTGCGAGCATGACATTCGTCGAGAGAGAGAATTGGGCTGATTCTTCGCCCAACATCTCTGATGGGCCCAGTTTTCTTCCTTTGGGCTTGATGAGGACCTCTTCCATCGGCCGAATTGGTCTAAATATTTAATGAGTTTAGTGGGCCGGACCCCAACTGGAGTGGATTAGTCCCTAGCCCAACAGACTGAGGTGAAATGGATTAATGGATTGGGCTGATAGGAGTAGGTGAATTGGACTTAGTGCTTTAAATTGTCATTTTTTACTTGTTGCTTTTACTTTTACTATTTTTTTTTTTTTATCTTGTTCAAACATTCAAGCACGATTTGTCAACAAAAAAATTCAAGTGTCAACAATTGTTTCTTCTGAACGGAACATGTGATCAGTGAATTCTCACCTCATAAATGATGTTGTCCATAATGGTACTGGGACTCACTTTTCTTTAATCGTAATATGAGCTAGAGCTCTTAATATATCATGAAACTTAGTTTGGCTTAACAACAAAAGTGGGCTAAATTGATAATAATCGGTTCCGATGTAATTACTTCTTGGATAATTATAAATATCCACCTTTCAATGATGAGATTCATATAATATCTTCTATATCTTGGGGTAAATTTATTAAGAGATTATTTCCTCATCATTCGACACATCCAATGGCATAGATATCCTCTTTCTTTTGTGATAACCTAAGAACACTTGGTTATCGAATGGGAAAGAATAACGACACATTGCTATGACTCGCATTTAAATTGGAGTTTCCCATAACAAACATAACTTTCTGGGCCGAAAGTGTAGGAGACCCTTGCGACAGGACAAATCTCAGGATGGGTTTTCTTTTCTATTCCAATTTCTATATTCCCTTTTCCCATTTTGCCCATAACTAGCGCATTCTCTTCCTATGGTCTCTAAACACTTTCTCCCTCTCTCTCCTCTCTGGGCAAGCACGAATCAACTTACGAACAGACATGATTGGCTCCACCACCAGTGAGCCACCGTCACCATACCTCCCCGCGCGGTGCCACCGCCACATCGTCGCCTTGAGCCATCGTTGGAAGCCCAAGCCACCTGAGCTATCGCAAGCCCAATCATCGCTTTAACAGGTCTTCCCCATCTCTCTACTAGTCATAAATCATGCAAGGGCCCGATGTTGCCGAGCTTAGATTTGGAATTGCCGGCAGCTAGGGATGCCTTCTGTTGTGGCTATATGTGCAAGCTAAAGAGTGCGAATACGTTGTTTAATTAAACTTAATGACTTTTCCGACCAAAAAAAAAACTTAATGACTTTTTGTGAAATAAACTAAATCAAGTTGAATACAAGAACAGTTTAATACATGCAAGATTAAGCGCTAATATCAAGTGTGGTGCTTCTATCAAACAGCTAAGATAATAAGTAGAGAGATAAAGATATATAGACACAGATTTATAGTGGTATGGCTTAGATTAAGTTAATGTCTTTTATCTCATACTAACAACCATCAATAGGCTAGATTCAATTAGTAATTCTTTGAGTAGAAACAAGCGTTGCTTGCTTCTACTTCTAAAAACTATCGATCTTAGCATAACTACAATATCCATAGTTTGCTCAAAATAAATTACAAAAAGTGTGTACTCTCGACAAGCAATTTTATCACATACAGAATGTATAATGCTCTCGTGATCTTTGTAGCTTGTTGTTTTCACTTCAGCTTGCGATGATCTTTCTATAGTTGTCATTCTTCAAGTTGACTATTGAATGATCTTCGAGACAATTGATTTAGCCGTTTTATATTGTAATCAAATAGCTGGAAATCTGCCCGCCTATACAATCAAATCTTCGAGCGATCTTGTAGCTTACACAACAGTCATTTATATAAGGAAATAATCATTGCTCATCGGTATAATGGATAATTGATTGGATTATCATTAGAGCGAATAAATCTGTAATTCCAGATCTGTAATTATCTGTAAATTCCTTTAGATATGTGATAATGGTACAAGGAATATTTGGGTCTTCGATTATTCAGTTCGTGACAAAGGTGTCCTTGTCATGTGATATAATCAACCACTTTTATCAGTAATCCATGAGTATAGGTTTGTCATCTACATTAAAGAGGGCGTGTATATGGCGTATGTCATGGTGGACAGTTGATCAGGGCAACCAGAACTGCGATGGATGGAGCGCTTACCAATCTGCCCCTGTTAGCGAGTTCTTGAATCTCAATTTCCGATCAAATAAAAATGATACATAGTTTTTTTTAAAAAATGAACTGCTGTACTTATCGATCAGCCACCATCTGGTTCTTATGCAAGTAATTTTGTGAATTTGCTTGTTCTTTGTCTGTCTCGCTCGTTCACGTGTTCATGTGAAGTAAGCTTATGACTCTGCTGATGATTTAACTATTGTGCTGAAACAATTTGATTGTAAGAAAAATGATTCAAATGAATAAATTAATGTCTTGATATTGTAAGCCGTGGCTAATTCAGATTTTCTCCATAATTTTTTTTTTTGTGTTTATTGTTATTGTGTTGTGCCATTTGCAAAGTTATCATCTACGCTTACATTCTATTGATAATTCTATAAGACCTGGGGGTGTTTACTTTATGTTCTTTATACTTTTTCTTCTGCTACTAATGTATTTGTTTTGCTTAGGTACATAAATTGTACATAAACTGATTTTCATTTTTCCCAAAACTGAAAAAGAGACCACCCTAAAGTGCGAAATCTATATATTGGTAATGCAATTCTTACCTTATCCTTTAACTTTTCATAAGCAAATAATATTTATATATTAACTATTATTCTCATATAAAATTGGAATATCTCGAAAATTTATCCAAATTTGTAAGAAATACGTAGCCCTCATATCAAAATTTTAGATTTCTGTTATGCTAGCAGCTCTTTATGATGTTAACTTACCGGGTAAACACTCTTGAAAGGATATGTGATTAACTTAACGTACAAAAAATATCATTTTCATCACGCCACTGTTGAGGCCAATGGAATTATCGAAAAGGGAATCGATATTGGGAATTTTGCAGGGCCAAGTAAGTAACACGCTGGGGCTTATTGGAGCAGCTCAGAAAAGTCAGCCTTCTTTCAATACAGCTTCTTGGGAAACAAAGACAGATTGCAAATGTAAAATGATCGCCAAGTTTAACATGACTATGATAAATATGGCACGGTTGAATTTTTTTTTGGAGATGCCGTGGTGTTTTTCCAAGATTGCAGCTTGAATGCACGCAAACCTAACATAAAATAGAAAAATGTGTTTGCCGCCCAAGGCAGAGACAACCCGCTTCAGCATACTCAAATGTTACTCCTCGATTGTACGTTCGTAGTTACACCAGACATTGTCCCTATATAGTCATCATTGAAGACATTCCTTGTCCATCCTTTAAAGTAGTTCTTGACTATGGTGATCATGGAGTCATACATCAACAACTTGGTTGCCCCAGGTGGTTGGTTGGAGTTCAAAGACTTGCTTGGGTTGAGCACGCTCTTCTAGAGGGAGTACCTAAATAGAGGTCTAGATTCAAACACAAGCCACCAAGTGAAATGGGTCGGTGTATAAAGTTATTAACAGCTCAGTGGTGGCAAGTCAGTGCACCATTGAGTCTTTAATTCAAGATACCCAATGGCTCAATCACACTAGCTTTCTTACTATTCAAATATGAATTAGAGTAGAATCGAATGTTTAGGCTTTTCAGGCTACCCCTTAGTGTAAATATTATGTAATATTTAACTTCGATAATACATACAACTATAGTTACTAAGGTTTTTTTTTATCATTGAGTGGAAAGAGTCTAGCAGTGCAAGGAGGAAAAGGACAAAAAGGAAGAAAGAATAGAGTTAATGTAATTGCAAGGTGTTCAGACGGAGATAGTACGATATTCGCACAAGAATTGCACAGTGATCATACCATGCGTTCGGTGTTCATGATCCTCTTCCATTGAGCCCCGTTCTCGGTTTCTTTGAATTTTTTAGTAACAATGGGTGACGGTATTCTACCTTGATGCTTCATATTCTACTTGGTAGGGGTGATCGGGTCCAAAGTGGGTAGTGTCTAAAATTGGACCTCGTACTCGACCCTATTTTAACCGATTCCCTTTTTTGGACTCTATATCTAACCATGTTTGTATTGACCCTATACCTGACCCACTTTGTTTTTTCAATTCGGTTCCATGGCCAACCTTGTTTCCATTGGAACTTATTTTGCAATTTCTCAATATCCTATACGACTTCCAATTTTATATTAATACCCGAGAAAATAACGTAATCATTCTAATTTGTATTGAAATATTAAGCATTTGTAATAGCTAAATACATTAACTTTTTTACTAAACAAAAAATTAAGGATCCACAAGGCTAATTATAATAAATAAAATCATAAGGCAAAGAATTAGCAACAAACATAGGTTTACTATTAGTTTTATTCCAACAACTACTACATGAAGCTACTCATTTATGCAAGCATAAATTCTTATACAAAAGAGAAATTAGATGAGCCAATCCACGTGGTACACAAGAATTTGGTGGCGACGAAAACCGTTTGTCCATCGAACGATGCGTGAGGGAGCCGATGAGGGAGGGAAGTAAGTGAGGAAGAGGAATGACAAAGGAGGAGTGCCGTTTATGTTTAAGAGAGACAAGAGGAAAAATATTGTGTAATTGCGGGAGTAAGAATAGAAATAAGGGAAAAAATAGGGTTTTAGAACTATACTTATAAAACCGATTCCCCGGTTCCTGGGTGGGTAATCTATCGGACCCAATTCCCTAGAACAATTTAAACTGGTTCGAATTTTGGGAACCGGTTTCAATGAGAACCGGTTCCCGACCCTATTTTCAAGTGGACCGGTCCGGTTCTTGGGTACACTTGGTCCGGTTGCACACCCCTACTGCTTGGTTATTCAAAACAAAATTAGTAGTTCAAATTTTGTAAAGATGAATAAATAGGATCGCATGGTGTTTGCAAAAGTTTTGGCATAGACTCTATTTCCATAAGAGCCTACACATTTCGAGAAACAAAGGAATCACATATTCATGAAAATGCTCCCAAAAGAGAAAATTTGATTTCTTGTTTCTCTTTGATCATGTACGTACTTACACGTTATTGGCATTGTGAACGTGTTCCCAAGAGTTGATATGGGCTCATCATAATTGTGAGCAGCTCGCAGGTTGACCTTTCTACCAATAGGATCACCATCCAAAGGACAATTTAATGAGCAAATAGGCCTCCCTCCTATCGCTATTCTTATCATCATGATCATCATCATTATTATTAAGTACATTATTAAAGTTCATATTGGCTTCGCTTGCAGCAATAATTTGGAAAGCGAGGATGATCAATTCAAGGAATAAAAGCAAATCATATCTCTGCTCCAAAACAGGAGAGGTTATGCTGAGTTTAAGTTTCAGATCACTGTTGACACTTGATGATGAGCCCCTGCTGTTACAGCTTAAAGAAGCAGAGGAGAGATGGCTTGCAATTTAAAATTCCTTCGAGAAGAACCTGCAGTGAATTTGTAGTTGCATCATTCATAAAAAATATAATTTTGTGGGAAGAAGAAAAGCAAAAACCCTAAATAACAGAATCTTATGGGCATTGGAGCCGAAGCCGAAATATCCCACTAAGTAGGCGATTGGTCTAGTGGTCCAAGGCTTAATTTGCAAGCCTGAGGTTCACGGGTCTGATTCTCCAATTTATTCTCAATTTCAATTTCAAAAACCTTGATTAGTCTATGAAGTGGAGGCTTGAGCTGAGAAATAATATCGATCATGGCCACCCACAGTGTTTTGTTTACTTTTAAACTTGAGGATTTTATTAATAGTTAAGATTTGTCGAGACACGGTGAAAAAAATGCATGAGTCAAGATCTTCGCCACCGTTTAAAAGTGCCTCCAAGATTACGTCCGGCGACTCTTCGAATTATGAATATCGAAAATTCCTATTCGAGAGTCAACATGTTAGGCAAGAGAATAATAGAGAGTCTAACACTGGACACGTGTGTAAGTGAAGGATAATGTTTTTATGTATATCTGTGAATACATATAACGATTTTATGGGAAATATTGCTATGGAGGGGGAGATAAAGATAAAGATCATGTTTTCATTGATTCTTGATTGGAAGTTACTTTATCTAATAAGTCTTTTGATTAGTAGATTGCAAGACATTGACATAATCCAAATCTCTTTATATTCTTAGATTTGTTCACACTTATAGGTCCATTATTCACGAATCTTTTGCTACATGCACTAAGTTCCCTTAAAGCGGATATTACCTTAAATAAACAACATTTGTATTTAACAAGCTTGCAAGGTATCCATAAATTGTTTTGTCATCTTCAAAATATTATAGGAGAATTTCTCAACAAGGGTTAGGGCTAGTAAGCAAAAGTGAAACAAGAATTAGGTGCAGCGATGTGGGCCATTCAATGGAGGGGTCCGGTGGCTTAAGGATGCGTTTGGCAACAAGACAAACAGTGAAGATTTATATTATTTTGTTCCCAAGAGTAAATTTGAAATAGAAATCCGTTTGGTAAAATTTTTGTTTATGGGAACAAATTTCTTTTTTTTTGTTCCCGTAGATTTGGAACAGAATCAAAAAGTAAAAAAAAAAAAAATTGATTTATTGTTCTTGGAAACAATTCTAGAATCAAGCCAACTTAATTTTTCATTTTTCTCTTCTTTCTTCTTGTTCTTCTTCTCTTTCTTCTTCTTCAAGCCGTTGCCACCGTCACCGCCGTTGGTCGCCAACGACCAATTGGGCGAGGTCTAGTGAGGTTGCCGGTGGCCAAGCGGCCTCGCCCAAGCCTCCCCGACCAGCGACCAAGCAAAGCTTAACCTTGCCCAAATCTAGCGAGGCCGAGCTCGCCTAGCTGCTGGCAGGGCTCAATCTTGTTGGACCACCGCAAGGTCGGCGTCGCCCAACCAGTATGAAAAAAGTCCTAAACCTATGACATTGGTATCGATTTAGTTTTAAACATTTCAATTGAACCAATTAAGTTCTAAACATTTTCATATCGATATCGATTCAATCCTTCTAGCTAATATTAGCTTATTGATACTAACGTGAATACTAGCCGATGCTAGCCATCTTGCCAATGCTGATGTGGCGATTTTTAAATAATTTTATATTTTTTATTTATTTTTTTTTTTTTCGTTTTATTTTTTTCTTTTTTTCTTCTTCCTCCTTGACTTCTTCTCCCTACAGTGGCCACTGGCGAGGGCCGTCGCCCTCACCCGCCCTCACCCAAATCTGGGCAAAGACGCCTCACCCGTGGCCTTGGGCGAGGTCAAGTAAGGGCCGCAACCTTTATTGGAACCTTACCAGCCACCGTAGGGAGAAGAAGTCCATGGAGGAAGAAGAGAAAAAATAAAAATAAAAGGGAAAAGGAAAAACAAAATAAAATAAAAATATTTAAAAATTACCATGTCAAGATTGGCAAAAATACGACACCATCCGACATCTACGTTAGGATTGAATCGGTATCAATATGAAAAAAAAAAAAAAAATAAGATTGAATTGGTCCAATTGAAAGGTTTAGAACGGAATTAATACAAATATAATAAGTTTATGACACTTTTTATCATAAAAAAAAATCCATTCAAATGACTCGATGAGTTTTTATTGTCAAAAAATGTTATGCAGATTTTCTAATGGAATTGGTCAAGTAATTCGTATTTAAAAGTTGTGGCGCTTGAATGATTTGAAAAATTTTGGTACCAAAATAAGTATCATACAATTGTTCTAACACTGAAATTGTCTTTCCCTAATATAGAACGTATAAATTATATGAGCAATACTTGATCTGCTAAGTTAGATTTGCAAGATCAATACTCTATGCTTTTTTCCAAATCTTGGGATGCACGTGCTTCAACTATTTAGGTATACTTTTTGCTAAGCATTTCGAGCCTAGATTTCATTTTCAAACTATTTACTCCTTTTCGAGTCTCTGACTGGCGGCTTGTTTTATTTCTATTACCTCGCCCCACCAAGCGACAAAACTTGGGTGCCCAATAGAGATGTGTGGTGGGTCTTGATATTTGGACGGTAAGAATTGTAAGACTTGAAAAGCATCAAATGTCGCCATTTGCTAATAGAATAATGTTTTTACCAGTATTTGGTGATGGATATGTTGTGAAGATACTTTACCAACACGTTTTGCTTTTCTGACTATGTTACATTGTACAGGCCATGAGTGGAACCACATCCCACATCGAAAACAATAGGACTTATAATCTAGTTACTGAGTAGGGACTCACGTAAAAGCCAATGTAACCGCTTCATTACTCTTTTTTGAAGGTTCTGGTTATGTAAAACAATCTATCAGAAACGTGGGAACCAGGATGATCGATTATGGGGTGGCCCCATTCTAAAAAATTGGAACGAAGGACCAAACTAGTTATTATTAAAACTTATCTGGGATCAAACCGGACAGTTCCTAGTTCTACAGGTTTCCTTTATAAAAATCACATAAGTGACATTATATATTACATTTTACCTATATCCAATAAAGTCTCATTACTAAGTGATTGTGTGTGCCTACTTCAGACTGAAGGTCATGGGTTCCATTCACCCTAATTACATCTCATTCATCTTTTTTCAAATAAGGTGTATAAGATCAATTCTGAATCCGTTCAACCATGGAAATAACCTAGTTAAAGTCCCATTTCAAGGTTTGAATCTAAGAGTTGGATCGTTTCTTTCTAGAAGAAACCGATTGGGTAAGGCCGGTTTAGTCTGGTTTTTGAGTTGAATAAACCCAATTGCTCACACCGAGTAGGACCCGATTTGTTTGTAATTTTTTAGTTCCAAGTTGTGGACCTGAGAAAAGGATCAATTCTTCCCGAACCAGCCTGGAATTGGTTGGGCAAGCCAGATCGATTCAATTCTCAAATTGAACTTGCTCACCCCTAGTGAGAACCTATTTATCTATACTTTCTCAAAAACAAAAGGCAACCTTTTGTTCTACTAAAGTTGATAATGTCATTCAAATTTCAAAACGTTATAAATATAATTTAGGTGTCAAGATTCATAGAGTGAATGTTTGAGGTATTTTGGGTTAAGAAAAAGTCAAAATATGTCCACCGCAAGATTTAGAACTAAACAAAAAGCTAAAAATAGAAATCTATCCGAACGCAACTATGGCGTCACTCCAAGTTTAATCCAACACGAAAACCTAGGCTGTGGGGGTATGGGGGGGAACATCGAATGGAAGAGAAGAGACTTGTTCCTTGATTCCTACGTAGAATTCAAAAGCAGCGCCCCACCCCAAAATGCCATCATTGTATACTTCTTTCGGGAAATAAGTCATATGCGAAGCCAGCCGGAGAGAGGGTCCGCCTATCCTATACCTGGCCACATCCAAAATGCCTTGTATATTACTTAGATTGTAACTCACGCATGAAACCATATTTTCTCATGGGAATAGCCATTCGGAAATGAGTTGAAACATATGAATCACGTCGCGGCGCTTTCGCCCATACTGTAATGCTAACGGAACCAAATATAGTACTCCAAATGGGGGTCGCTTCCGGTTCAAACCATCATCTTTTCCATTAAAGAATCCAAATGGCAAGCCTCACTCATGAACGGTGAGGGCCGGCGAGGGCGAGGCTTGCCCATGGCCTGATCTGGCGAGGTTGGGCGAGGCCCGCCCTCGCCGGATCTGGCAAGGCGAGCCTCATCCATGGCCGGCGAGGGCTAGCGAGGCTCGACCTCGCCAGATCCAACAAGAGCGAGCCTTGCCCAAGCTCGCCAGATCAAGCCATGGGTGAGGCTCGCCCTTGCCGGATCCGTCGAGGTCGAGCCTCGCCGACCCTCGCCCGACCTCACCAAATCATGCCATGGGCGAGCCTCACCGGCCCTCGCCCATGGCCGGCAAGGCTTGACCTCGCCAAATCCAGCAAGGTTGGCATCACCCTCGCCGATAGTCACCTCTGACTGGTAGTTGAACCTCGGCGACTGGCTGGAGGAAAAAGACAAAATAAAAAAATATATATTTATTTAAAATAAAAATATTAAAATATTATTAAAAGTTGTCCACGTTAGCGCTGATCAAGCCATGTCAGCTGGCCGGAGTCCAATCAGCAAAATCCGGCCAAAATTGGCCGTAAATGACTAAATTGGCACAACTTAAAAAGGTTTAGGACTAAATCGGCATAAAGACAAAAGATTTAGGACTTTTTTGGCACTTTTCCCTTAAATAAACAACATTTGTATTTAACAAGCTTGCAAGGTATCCAATTGTTTTGTCATCTTCAAAATATTATAGGAGAGTTTCTCAAGGGTTAGGGCTAGTAAGCGAAAGTGAAACAAGAATAAGGTGTGGCGATGTGGGCCATTCAATGGAGGGGTCCGGTGGCTTAAGGGTGCGTTTGGCAACCAGACAAACGGTGAAGATTTCTATTCTTTTGTTCCCGAGAGTAAATTTGGAATAGAAATCCATTTGGTAAAATTTTTGTTTTTGGAAACAAATTTATATTTTTTTGTTCCCGGAAGTAGATTTGGAACAAAATCGATAAGTAAAAAAGAGTTGATTCATTAGTCCTGGAAACAATTCTAGAATCAAGCCAACCTAATTTTTCTTTCTTCTCTTCTTTCTTCTTGTTCTTCTTCTCTCTCTTTCTTCTTTTTCAACCGTTGCCACCGTCACCATCGTTAGTCACCGACAACCGATTGGACGAGGTCTAACAAGGTTGCCAATGGCCAAGCAAGCCTCGCCTAGGCCTCTCCCAACCGCTAACCAAGCAAGGCTTAACCTTGCCTAGATCTAGCAAGGCCGAGCTTGCCCAACCGCTGGCAAGGCTCAATCTCGTTTGGCCACCGCAAGGTCGGCGTCACCTAGCTAGTACGAAAAAAGTCCTAAACCTATGACATCAGTACCAATTCAGTTTTAAACTTTTCAATTGAATCAATTAAGTTATAAACATTTTTATATTGATACTAATTCAATCCCTCTAGCCAATATTAGCTTATTGGTACTAACATGAACATAGCTAATGTCGACTATCTTGCCAATGTTGATGTGGCGATTTTTAAATTTTCTATTTTTTTTTTCTTTTTTTTTTTTTCCTTTTCCTTTTATTTCTTTTTATTTTTTCTCTTCTCCCTCCTTGACTTCTTCTCCCTATGGTGGTCACTGGCAAGGGTTGTCGCGCTCGCCCAAATCTGGGCAAAGACGCCTCACTCGTGGCCTTGGGTGAGGTCGAGTAAGGGCCGCAACCTTTACTGGAACCTTGCCAACCATTGCAAGGAGAAGAAGCCCATGGAGGAAGAAGAGAAAAAAGAAAAAGAAAAGCGAAAAGGAAAAAAAAAATAATTTAAAAATTACCACGTCAGCATTGACCGAACAAGTTGACACCATCCAACATCTACATTAGGATTGAATCAATATTAATATGAAAAAAAAAAGGTTTAAGATAAATTTGTCCAATTGAAAGGTTTAGAACGAAATTGGTATAAATATAATAAGTTTATGACACTTTTTGGTACTAATGCTAATACTTTTAAAATAATCTATTCAAGTAACTCTAATGAGTTTTTCTTGTCAAAATAATGTTATGGCAGATTTTCTAATGGAATCGGTCAAGTAATTCGTATTTAAAAGTTGTGGCGCTTGAATGATTTGAAAAATTTTGGTACCAAAATAAGTATCATAGAATTGTTCTAACATTGATATTGGCTTTCCCTAATATAGAACGTATAAATTATTTGAGCAATATGCTAAGTTAGATTTGCAAGATCAATACTCTATGCTTTTTTTTCCAAATCTTGGGATGCACGTGCTTCAACTATTATTAACAATATATAAATGTTAACATGCATATTTAGGTATAACTTTTTGCTAAGCATTTCAAGCCTAGATTTCATTTTTAAACTATTTACTCCTTTTCGAGTCTCTGACTGGCGGCTTGTCTTATTTCTATTACCTCGCCCCCACCGAGCCACAAAACTTGGGTGCCCAATAGAGATGCGTGGTGGGTCTTGATATTTGGACGGTAAGAATTGAAGACTTGAAAAGGATGAAATGTCGCCATTTGCTAATAGAATAATTTTTTTAACAGTATTTGGTGATGGATATGTTGTGAAGATATTTTACCAACACGTTTTGCTTTTCTGACTATGTTACATTGTACAGGCCATGAGTGGAACCACATCTCACATTGAAAACGATAGGACTTATAATCTGGTTCCTGAGTAGGGACTCACGTAGAAGCTAATGTAACCGCTTGATTACTCTTTTTTGAAGGTTTTGGTTATGTAAAACAATCTATCAAAAGCGTGGGAACTAGGGTGATTGATAATGGGGTAGGCCAATTCTAAAAAATTGGAACGAAGGACCAAACTAGTTATGCTCGGAACTTATCTGGGATCAAACTGGATAGTTTCTAGTTCTACAATCAAGTTCCTTTTATAAAAATCACATAATTGGCATTATATATTATTTTTTTACCTATAACCAATAAAGTCTCATTACTAAGTGATTTCATGTGCCTACTAATGATCATGGGTTCCATTCTCCCTAATTAAATCTCATTCATCTTTTTCAAATAAAGTGTATAAGATCAATTCCGAATCAGTTCAACCATGGAACTAACCTAGTTAAAGGTCCATTCCAAGGTTTGAATCTAAGAGTAGGATCGTTTCTTTCTAGAAGAAACTGATTAGGTAAGGCTGGCTTGATCCAGTTTTTGAGTTGCAACCCAATTGCTCACACTGAGTGGGACCCTATTTGTTTGTAATTTTTTAGTTCCAAGTCGTGGACGTGAGAAAAGGATCAATTCTTCTTCGAACCAGCCTGGAACTGGTTGGGCAAGCCGGATCAATTCAATTCTCAAATTGAACTTGCTCACCCCTAGTGAGAACCTATTTATCTATACTTTCTCAAAAACAAAAAGCAACCTTTTGTTCTACCAAAGTTAATAATCTTATTCAAATTTCAAAACCTTATAAATATAATTTAGGTGTCAAGATTCATAGAGTGAACGTTTCAGGTGTTTTGGGTTAAGAAAAAGTCAAAATATGCCCGCTGCAATATTTAGAACTAAACAAAAAGCTAAAAATAGAAATCTATCCGAACGCAACTATGGCGTCACTCCAAGTTTAATCCAACACGAAAACCTAGGGCTGTGGGAGTATGGGGGCGACATCGAATGGAAGAGTAGAGACTTATTCCTTGATTCCTACGTAGAATTCAAAAGCAGTGCCCCACCCCAAAATGCCATCATTGCATACTCCTTTCGGGAAATAAGTCATATGCGAAGCCAGCCGGAGAGAGGGTCCGCCTATCCTATACCTGGCCACATCCAAAATGCCTTGCATATTACTTAGATTGTAACTCACGCATGAAACATTATTTTCTCATGGGAATAGCCATTCGGAAAGAGTTGAAACATATGAATCACGTCGCGGCGCTTTCGCCCATACTGTAATGCCAAGGCAGCCGAATATAATACTCCAAAATGGGGGTCGCTTCCGGTTCAAACCATCATCTTTTCCATTAAAGAATCCAACCTCTTAAAACTGAGGAATTCAACACGCTCAAAAAAGCTTCTCTGAAAGCTCTCGCACCTACCGCCAATCGGGACATCTTCCGAGTCGTTTTCCTTAAAGTGACTAGTTGAGAAAACGCCATTGGAGAAGAAGTAAAAATTGCCATTCAAAGGAAACGCAGAGGACTCGCCAGTTGGTGGTCGCCATCATCATCGATTCGAAGGAAAAGGTTGTGGTCAGAGCTTGAATCGCAAGCTTTATCGAAAGGTGAGCTAACTTGTGCGCTTGCTTGACTCTGTTATCATTCCCTCTCATTTCCGCACTCCATTTTCTCTCTTGCTCAGTCCCACTCCCCAGCTGGAATTCCTGCCCTGCCAAGCAACCTCAAGTTCTTGTCAACGTCGACCTTGGCCAAACAAAGTTGGTCGCAATGAAAATCCTCTCCTAACTATAAACAACAAGCCACTTCACCTAATTTTGTGTACAGTGTACTGTCGACCCACTTGAATATAAAACCCTCAACCTCCCTCCAAAATGCTCAGAGTTCGAACCCAAAATCTTTTCTCCTCTCTAACTGAAGCAGCAATCACCAAATTCTCTATACCAGAATTTCTTCTGTTATTCTTGCTTTTCAACGCCTTTGTTTTTCGAGAAACTAGCTGGAAATCATCATTTTCCTATGATGAAGAATCAACTGGTACTTCCATTTTCATGCATCGCAATAATATTCCTCCTCCACATCGCCCCCATCACCGGCCAAGGTCCGGCCATGGCTCCGGCTGCCCCCGCCGGCCCGACCAACGTCACTGCAATCCTCGAGAAAGCGGGTCAGTTCACCACCTTCATTAGGCTGCTCAAGAGCACTCTGGTGGGAGACCAGCTCAGCTCTCAGTTGAGCAATCTGAAGTCGAACCAGGGCTTCACCATATTTGCGCCGACTGACAATGCGTTCGCTAGTCTCAAATCGGGCACGCTGAACATGCTTTCCGATCAAGAGAAGACCCAGCTAGTGCAGTTCCACATCATCCCTTCCGTCATCTCGCTCACGCAGTTCTCGACCCTCAGCAACCCACTGCGGACCCAAGCCGGCAACACTGACAACGGCCAGTTTCCGCTCAACGTGACCACATCGGGGAATCAAGTCAACGTAACGACTGGGGTTGTGGCCGCAAGCGTCGACAACGCAATAACTAGTAACAGCAAATTGGCGATTTATCAGGTCGATCAGGTGCTGCTTCCGTTGGCCATGTTCGGGACGCCGGCACCAGCTCCAGCACCGGGGGCACCCAAGAAGGAAGTGCCGGTTCCATCGCGTGCCCCATCTGGATCGGACAGTGCCCCTGTCGATTCCTCGGATGCAGTTGCCAATACGTTTAACTCAAGGACATTGGCTCCGTACGTCGTTGCTGCTACTTTGGGTGGAGTGCTGCTGTTTTAAAACCGAATTTTTGTATGATACATGAGGATGGTCGGTCTCATGATTTTGTTTTCTTTCGCATCTTGCGTTTCAGTTTCTTTTGCAATGAGCTGTATCATTCATTGAGTTTATTCCTAATGAAAATCATGCTTTGAAAAGGAACCATTTTCCTACTCGCTCCTTGAAGAGTAAGGTGCTGCCCCCACCACAAATTTTCTCTAGAAAACCGGATTCCTTGTGAAAGCTATGGATCCCATTTCGTGGGTCCCACCAAGTGGGATTCGGCAAATAAAAAAATCAAATAAAAAAACAAAGTAGAAAAGATTCATATTAAAAACATCACCAATATAGTTATTGAATATAAACACAACGTTGGATTTCTATTAACAACATCTCTATATTAAAAAAATTTCACACTTGTAGTTGTGAATGAAAATAATGAATACAATTGTCAGAATAAATAGTTGAATATCTAATTGAAGTAACTTAAAGCATTAATAAATTATGTCGAGTTATGGCCATCCACATTAACTCAAAATTCAAAATCATGATCATCCGGTGACTAAGTGATAGCAAAATTTCCTAATATAGTTATTATCTTATCTCTAAGTCCATCAAACTTACTTAGTTAATCAATCCACCATATCTCTGTATGAATTTAAATAATCGTAAGTGCAAAAAAATATGTGAATCTTTTGGACCACACAAATAACATGATATACCTTTATTCATGATTATGTAGTACAAGGGGCAATTACATATTATCAATTTTTATCTTCAAACATGTACATCAAATCATTCAAATTGTAGTCAATCACTTAAAAGCATTAGGCAAAATAATATATAACTCACATAAATGAAATCACTTATAAAACTTAAAGAGCATGAAATTCATATCATCATGGCTGAGCTACATCATAGCCTTACAAAGAAAATTAAAACATAATAGAAAAGAAACAAAAATATAAATTAAACCCAACATCTTGAATTAAAGAACAAGAATTGTATCACTACTTTTGTTTCTTTTTAAAATACTTAAAAAAAAACTCCTAGAAAAATGAAAAATGATCTAAAAATAAAAATCTAGCTATCTCCTAAGCTCTCAATGTTATCCTATTTATAGGATAAATCCAAGGTTCCAAATGCCAATTGCTTTATTTTTTGCATAAAATTAGGAATAATTAACAAAATTCTTTATTTTGTCCAACACTTTTGTGGGTGCCATATTCCTTTCCTTTTTTTTGTCATTTTTTTTATTTTATTTTCTCCATATCTCATTATGCTACATAAATAAGGAAAATTTGAATAAATAGAAGGAAATCTAATATTTTCTCAAAGATATTGCAATATTTGTTGCCTAGAGTATATAAAATAACTTTTTTTTTTTATAGATTTGTCACTAATTAAAAATGAATTTTAAAATTTTTTTTTTAACTATGTTGGATTTATTTGATTAAATTTTTTTTACCTCGGCGCCTGTAACATTATTTGATTGGGTTTGGACAAATATTTTCCCATCGAACAGGTTCGGACCAGATACAAGAACGTTTTATCTAGGCTAACTTTGTTCTAAGGCCAGATCTAAACCATCAAAGCCCGTCACTCTCATGCAGGATCTGGATTTCTTTAGGGTTTTTGATGTGATGAACTTCAATAAGTCAGGCTCTTCTGGATCCTGTCTCAATCCAGAACCACAGGCCCATTTTCAAGGGTTGGAGAATTTCAAAGCAAAGCCTAAGCCCAAGGGTAGCCCCCCCTAGCCGATCTTGTCTAAACCACTGTATCTGTGTGCAAACTCGACACTCCTTCCAACCCCAAACTTTGCCCACATTAAATAGTAACCTAAATTTTCTATACAATATTTGTTCAAAAAAAAATTATCTATACAATAGGCAAAAAGGTCATTTAAAAGTGTTTACACAGCAATCAAATAACCACAAAAAAATAATTTTCAAATTTACGTTAAATCTTCAACGTGACTGACAATTTAATTTATTTCCCCAAATAGGCAAATCACATGTTTTAATTAATTCCATTTACATTTTTGGCCCCATATATGTTTATGCCTTTTTTGCTAGTTTGTATTAAATGCATCCAAGAGATATTTTCAGCTTTTCAATTTTTTTTTACCTTTAATTAAAGGTCCATGTTAAATTAGAATAGTGTAATATAAAATAAAGGACAAACTTGGTCTTTCAAAAGTAAACTATGGCCCTGTTTGGTAACATTAAAACAGTATCTGACTTTATTTTTTTATTCCCCAAACTTAAAAGATAATATAAATTCATTTGGTATTTTTTGAGAATAGATTTGGAACAAAATCAAGAAATAGAAAAAAATAATTTCTTGTTCTTAAGAACAATTTCATAATCAAGTCCAACTTTTTTTTTCCTCTTTTCTTTTTTTCTTTTCTCCTCCTCTTTTTTTCTTCCTCCCAACCGGTCATCAACCATCACCGCCACCCACGGTTGCCAACGACCAACTACAATGAATTTGGAAGAAGAAGAGAAAAGAAAAAAAAGAAAAATATAAAAAAGTTTAAAAAAATATAAATAATAAAAGTTTTAAAAAAATTAAGAATCCAACCAAATGCATTTCTATCCTAGGAATAAAAATTTAAAAATGCGTTTGGTAACCATTTTATTCTCGAAAACAATTTCGAGTAGAAATTATTATTTTTTTATTATGTTCTCGGGAATAACTTTTAAGCATTTTTAAACATTTGGTAACTGTTCCAAATTTCTACTATCGGGATAGAATTACATTTGATACCGTTCTCAAAATTTATAATCCAAATCATTTTATTTTAATTTTTAAATAAATTTATTACTTTTTTTTTTTTTTTTTTTTCTTTCTCTACTTCTTCTTCAAGCTTTGGCCAATCACCAACTAGGGGTGACCAGCGATCGACTAGATGAGGTTGCCAGCCCCAAGCAAGGTTGTGCCTCATCGGCAAACCTTACCTACAACTAGGCGAGGCTCGGCCAAGCCTTGGCTAGGCAAGCAACCTCACTTAGATTCGGCAAGGCCGAGCTCACCTAGCCATCGGCAGGCTTCAACCTCACCAAGCCACCATGAGGTCAGCCGTGCCTTGGCCTAGCGATGTTGACCTCATGGTGGCTCGGCAAGGTTAAGGCTCACATATAGCTAGGCAAGCTCGGCCTTGCCAGATCTAGGTGAGGCTCCATGCGAGGCTCCCTAGTAACCGCGGGAGGTGCGTGTGATGCTTGCCTAGCCACTGCCGAGCTTTATTGGTGGCTAGGCGAGCTCACCAAATCTTGCCCAATCGATTGCTGGCAACCAGTGGTGGCGATGGCAGCTGACGACTGCAGCAATGGAAGAAGAAGAGAGAGGGAAGAAGAACAAGAAGAAAGAAGAGGAGAAAAATGGGTTGGCTTTGATTCTAGAATTGTTTCCGTGAACAAAAAAATCAACTTTTTTCTACTCTTTGATTTTGTTCCAAATCTATTCTTAGGAACCAAAAATTTTACCAAACGGATTTGTGTTCTAAATCTATTTCCAAGAACAAAAGATATAAATTTTTACTATTTAGCCAATTATCAACGCACCCTAAAAGTCTTCAAATGCTCAAAAACTCATCCAAGAAACAAAATTAGGAAAAATAATTTCTAATAAAAAATTGCTCTTTGAAACAAAATGGTTATCAAATGCATCCTAAATTTCCAACACTTCAAATTCTAATTCTTTAGATCTTTGACACATTCCAAACTTAAATTTGTATCTTAATATATCTAGAGATCATAGATTCTTTTTATTTTGGTACTTTTTTAGTTACATTTTTTTTTATTAGAAGGATTATACTAAGTTAAGTAACTTTGAAATAGTTCAAAACAACCCTCAAGTATTTGATTTTTCAAGGGGTCTCTATCCACTTATGTTTTTTTCTTTTTCTCTGCCCCTTCGAATTGAAGAAAGCAATTGGGTTGATAGAACCATCTTTGTTCTTACATCTTGTTCTATTCTATAATTTCAAAAGGGATTTTGTTAACAAGTGCTTTCGAGACACTTAGTACATATACTTAATAAGAAAATATGTGATTTTCAAAGCAATCTTGCATTATTATGAGGACAATCAATGTATTGTGAACTATAATATTTCCTCAATATTTGTTGTTAACAAGTATATAAGGAATATATTTTAACAAAATCTTGACCACGGTATTTGTACTTCAACTTTTCTTTTCCTAGGTCACGATCAAATTATAAACAAAGATAGTTTTTCAATTTCTTGGAGAAAGATAAAAAGAGGGTTCAAACTTCAAGCTATCAAAGTCTCGAAAGATTAGCCAAAAAGACAAGTCCCAATGAAAAAGGCAAATTGTCATTACGATCGATGTGGTTTGCTCCCATTGAGCATTTTAATGTAGCTTTGCTAGGCCAAGCATCCAAGGCACTGTCTATTGGCAAAACCGATTGAATTTCTCAATGCCTTTACCATTTAAGTTCAATAAACAATTAAAAACGGATGACCTTAATTTAAAAAGGAACAATTTATAATCTTTCTATAACTCCCACCTTTTTGTAGCCACAATAGGGGGCTCCAATACCTAACGAAGTCCACTGAGAAGTCAACTTCTTGCTTTATGTGGAACAGAAAAAGGGCAGCTATAAAAAAAGGTCTTTTTGTTTCCAGAGGTTCTCTGCCTGTGATGATATTTTCATGGAAACGTGTGAACTTTAGGACGCATCCTATGAGAACCCCCGAAATATTCTATAGAAGCATAACTTATTTATAAGGTATATAATATATATCACCCGAGTTCTATTGAGCTACTGAAGCAGCAATGCACGTGACCAAAATAAATCAGGAAGGCACCGGTAATTCTATTAACTTTTGTCAAAGTTATTCACAAACATACATGGGTGCTGGGGGTCTCTTCTTGTCTAACTTTTTGCACATAAAATGCATAGCTGTTGATGGAAGTGCCGTCCAAAGAGTAAGTGCCACCCATATTCGTTAATGTTGGTCATGATGTCACCATTCGATGCTCTGTTTCCGATCCAGTCACGCTTCCGACCTAGCCCATGGCTCCATTAGGTCGCACGATTGGAAATCAACTTTATCATTGTCGTCTCGTCATCTACTCATCCGTTACAAATTCAAAACTATTTTTAACTTCTATGTGCGACTTGTTCCTTCACATCTTTTGAATTTTGGAAAATTATAAAATATTTTCAAGCACTTTCAAAGAGGATTAGATATGCCTATATGATATTTGTGAAAGTTGTGAGATTTATTATTCCAAACAAATCTCAAGAGCCTAGTGCCTTCATCGAAATGCTAACGCTCTATAAGAGGAGTTCCATGAGATCCCATCTTCTTGAGTTGTTTACACATCTCTCGGCCAGTGGAGAGAATGAGAGTGATGGAGATCTGGTTCACTATAAAATGCAGGTAGATAGAGTAAGTGAAAAAGCCGAATCTTCACTTCCTTTCTTGGGAAGGTAGGTTCCTACGTCTTGGCGGGTAAGCTACTGAAAAAGCAAGCTTATCCCTTCCCCGACTAACAGTTAGCTCTCTTTCCCCATCTCTCCTAAACTTCCCTCAGTCTTAGGACCGAGCTGCATGAGGCATAAACTCGTCTCTCTTACGGTTTAAAGGCAAGTACCGATGAACGTGAATGCAAATGCGTATCCCAAGTGAAGAATCAAACTCGCAACCTTCGCCAGACGCTTAGACTACGTATTTTAACTGGTGGATGTGCATCTGACAATGAACGCTTTTTTCGGCCTCAGCGTACCAAAACTCTATAATCATCCTCCTGGATCGGCATTGGAGTCCAACAAGACCTAGATTCTGCCTACCTAAATGTTCAACCCCTCTACTACTCCACTCGGTTTCTTCCCTAGCCACATAGCTCTCGATCTGCTCCTCCCAATATAATTAAACAAATTAATCATACAAACCCCAAAACACACGGCAACACGGTTATTATTAATATCTCGGCAACAAATCTCCTGCACGATCGTTGACGATTTTGAAAAGTTAGCCCGACGACGATTTCCTTGACGGCCAGTCAATGGCCGCACGTATTTTTCCGTGCGGCTCTCGATCAAATTTTAGAGAGAGCAAAAAGAGGACAGAGAAGAAGTTAGAGAGAGAGAGAGAGAGAGAGAGAGAGAGAGAGAGAGAGTCAGAACAAGTAGAAAGAGATAAAAGGAGTCAAGACACTACATAAAACAAACGAGAACATGCAACGAGAGAAAGGTCGAGAGAGAAACCCTCGTCGTCAGTTCAGACATGCACCGGGCCCCACCCGCGTACACTGGCCACTCACGAGCTCTCCTTGTCTCCCCCCTCCATTATCTTCCTCAAAAATTATTATTCTCGTTATTATTAGATGGAATGGTTGCACGACCCTCGGAAATTTCGTAGTCGGACGCCGGGCCTTCACTCTGCACGATCCGGCTGGACGATATGGCCCTTCCCAAATCAGAGGTCAAGGGAGTAATTCTAGTTGTTCCCGACGAATTGGCTGAAGCCCATGGCCGAGCTCATCGATGCGAACTTCGCGAACTCTTGTGGCGAAAACGGAGGACCACCCGCACCTCCGCTCATCCCAAGGAAATCCCTCGTCGCGTTGAGCTCTAAGCTGTTTGTTGTGGTTGTTGTCGGCCTCGTCATCGATGGGCTCAAATTGGGAACGGAGTCGCTCAAATTGTTCATCCCACCGACCGGTGCGCCAAAACTCTCCTGCTGCTTACTCATCATGCTCTGGTTAATGAACTGAGATGGCAGGTCATTTTGGTTCTGACCAAGGACGCTGAACCCGGTCGTGTTTGACGAGGAGGACGAGCTCATCACGCCAAAACTTTCCTTGAAGAGCGACCCCGGGTTGCTCCGACTGGACCCCATTTGGGCTGCCTTCTGTAGGAGCGCTGTGGCGGACATAAGGGCAGCTGAGGGTTTCGTCTGGGAATCAGAGTAGAGCGATGGCGGCGCCTCAAATAAGTTGCCTTTGTTGCTCCCAGCTTGATCTTTCAGTCCTTGCCGAAACGCCGATAGGGTCAAGTTGGTCTTTTCGAAAGCTGAGAATTGCTTGTTGCTTCCAAAGTTGGACATGGGAGAGGAGCCAAAGAGGTTATTACCGCTTGCATTTCCGATTTGCACCATCTCATTCAGACATGTGAGATTTGGATTACTCGATAAGATGTCGCTGGGGTTCAACGCTGGATTAGCTGGGTTGATCCACTGAGACATTCTTGATTTCTGCTGAAGTGTAGTGAGAGAAACCCCGGTGATATCTTGAACACCTCGATTGTTGCTGAACCCATGCGGTGGTAAGTTAGAGTGAGCACCGATGGTCGTCTCGTTCATGGCGTTGTTTGCGAAGCTCAGATTTGTGGATGAAACTGAAGAGAATCTTGCACTCTCTTCGGCTAAGGCATCGCAGAAAGCCCTGTGGGTGATGAAACTGTCCTTCCTGATGCACATAAAAAGGACAAAGGAAAAAAAAATGAGACAATCGAATGGACAAAGGCATATATTAATGACCTAATCATGCATACATCTTCAAGGCATTCAATTCATGCCTCATACCCATGAATAATTATTACAAACTTCCCCAAAAATAAATATACTAAGTTCTCCTGTAAGGTGTAAAAACATGACCAAGAGTCGAAATCATCTCCTACGAAATTTCACTCGATTCATCGTGCATATAGCTATGAATTGGTACCTGGAAAAGAGAGTTCCACAATCGCACTTGTACTCTCGAGTCCCGCAGGTCTTGGAGTGGGCCTTCCAATCTGACTGGACTGCGTACTTCTTCGAGCACTTCTCACACTTCCACTTCTTCTCGCCATGCTTCCGGCTGAAGTGCTTCTTGATTCCAGTGAGGTCGCCAAGTGCCCTTGAAGGGTCGTGGTGCACGCACGTCTTCTCAGGGCATATATACACCTTCTTCTTGACGACGTCCTTGCTCCTCTGCCGGAGTTTCCATGGCAGGTTGTGGCCCCTCCGGTGGAGCTGCAGGTTCTGGTCCCTCTGGAAGCCCTTGTTGCATATCTCGCAGACGAACCTGTTCGTCGCCATGAGCGTCTTTGGCGATAGTGCAATGACCTCTGCATCTGGATCTGTCGTATCCGTATCACATATGAGTCAACTCACTAAGGAAACAGCACATACATACACGTGGTGAAAAGAAACCATCGAAAGGTATGGAAACCAAAGATGAAAAATTAAGACGAAAAGAAAACAAAAAAAGAAAATAAATAACATGGCTACTTTCAGCAAGCGTCAATTGAGGTGAAATTTTGCTTGCCTGGTGTTCCCGGCAAATTTCTCTTCTTCTTGGCTCCAGGGTTGGTGGCAGCTTTATTAGGGTTAGGGTTTGGGTTGTGAGCTTCATCGAAAACGCCTCCTAAGGTCGGTAGGCAAAAAGGATCACCAGACATCATTTGCATATTTCTAATATCACCAAAACACCGCAAGATCTTTTGGCTTAGAGAGAGACACTGCAAAAACAAGCAGATGAAAAGTGTTCGGTAATATTCAAGAAACTCGCAAACTCTCTCAGCTCCTGCCAAAAGACAGGAAAAGCCCAAAACTCAAGCTTGGAGCTTAGCAACACCCCAAGAAAATTTATGACTCTACTGATGTTGGAGCGATCTCTTGTTTGTTTACAGAGATCTGGGCGATCCTTGTTTGGTTTCAAAAGAGAGCAAAGACCCAAAAAAAATAGTTATAAGGTGCAGAGGAAGAGAATAATGTTCTCTTTGTTTTGTAGCCACCGAGCTCTTTCTTCTACAGTATTTTGGTCTTACTCTCTCTCCCTCTCTCTCCCTCTCTCTCTCTCAACTTCAGCCACAGTCCTAGATGGGCCACCACCACACACAACACTATTTTGGCTGTCGCTATCTGAAGAGCTGTGAGCAGCCGTGCCTACTGATATTGTAGAGTACCTGCCTTTCTAGTTTTTGGAGTATCTCTGGTCTTGCTTTATATACAGTCTGGAGAGAGAAATGTTCTATTAGGTGCATTTTGTAGCTTTTCTCTCTTTCACTCATCAAATAGAGTATGATTGAATTACTATGACTGGTTTACAATAATACATGTGGCGCACGCTTAAATCACTTGTTAACCACGTAAGTACTACAAGATCATGATATTTATGGGTCCGTGCTTAACAAATTGAACTGCATTTGTTTGAATTCCACATCCTCTCAATTGAAAATCACCATTATTTTTTATTATCATATCGCCCAATTAGAAGAGTCGATTCTTTATTTGTTGGAAAAAATTATCAAGTAACATTATTTAAGAGAGCAGTTATGGCTCAATTAAATAGAGGGTGTTTCGTCAAGCACGTGAAGATGTACCAAAGACAACATGTTCCAATCAATCAAAAAACCTCTTATCATGTTGTTTGACATCTTCTACACAGTTCATTTTGCAATATCTACTTTTGAAAAGCGATGTAGAGATAGATTGTCTAATTGACTTAAGAAACTACAGCACACTCGTGCTAGTTCTGTGGAAACATTCCCATTAATGCAACATCGCTTTTAACATTCATCATCTCCACCACCCATAAATAGAAAAGCGATGAACATCAGTAAGTTTGACGATGCAGCATATAATATTTGAAAGAATGGAAACTTTGCTATAGAAACTAGGAATTAGCGAAAGTATGTAAAAAGGTGAAAAGTTGTCTCAAATTTTTTAATGCTTCCCTTCGTGAAAGGCGGAGCGATGAGATTGTTTTGAAATTTGGAAGACGTCGGGGTTTGAAATCAAAAAGGTCATGAGAAAAGGTCACTTGCTTTTGTAGCCCTTCGATCGGTGTATGGAGAATGATTGAGTCATTATGACTAAAATTGACCCCCTTTTGCAGGATGCAAAGAGCAAAGCAGAGTTCATATGGAAATTCAAAAGAAGAATGGTTAAAACTTGCGCTGCCCGAGGCAAGTGATAGGACCGTCCGTGATACCCACTGTCTCACTCATCAGTGAATTCGGAGCGGGTGGGGCCCAGCTCTGACAGTCATTCCCCACCGTCCATCAACCTAAAATGTTTTGAGTGGTTGCAGAGAGACTGTTGACCACATGATCAGACCGATGCCAGTCATCACCCGCTACTGACTTTTCACTGGTATGGTTTTAGGTGTTCTTTTGGTATGACAATAGTTAATTAGACTCGTCAAAATAGGTAATTAATCCATGATGGGTTAGATTGTTATATTTGTTAGTTGCATTCAGTAAATTGGTCGTAAATGAATGTAGATCAGACTCTATGAGTGATAAATTAATTTAATATAGATATTAAATTAGTTCATAACTTACTTAAATTCAATCAACTTCTATAATTTTCTCTTACCCTCATTCGATACACTCTTACCTTAGCTTGAGTATAAATTTTCCTAAATTATTTAAATATAAAAGTGTCAAGTTGAATATGAGTTTGGTCAAACATAAACCACTAAATTGATTTGGATATAAAATGGTTTAAACCAGTTAATTTGGATCGAACTATTTTTTACTTGATCCAACCCACCTATTTAATGAGTCTATAGGTAATTAAGGTTGATGATGGAGATTTGGCTAAAACTAGTGTGAAGTTTTCCCTCGCTCCTTGCGAGTGCGAAATAATGTCAACCCAGTGTCCTAAGTTCAACTGAACATATTGATTAAAAGGTTGGGATTCTCCCGATTTGCAAGTACCTAACATATTTTATTTACACTTCAAAGATCAAGCAGCCTGACCATTGCCCATCACCATGCGATGCTGCCTATTAGTTCCTGCGCCGCTGCCACATGCCATTGCCACCTTATCAGTTCAAACCTGTGGTCCTCTACCTTGAGAGCAATAAACAACGACAATGGTGTGAGGCACGGCTACAAGGAGTAAGGCAACAGAGTTGAAGGCATTGGAGGGGAGAGAGCGGAGGAGAAAGTTAGGATTCTTGGAACTTTTGTGTAAATTCTTGTAAGTAGTGAATTCACTTTGGTAAATTAGTGCTCATAGGTTAACCGGAGAGGATCTCTACCCAATTAAAAAAGCTTTTGACATTGCCTAGTAGAGATACACGTCGAGTTTGAGCTACCAAGAGATAGACTATGGCCAGTAGCTTGGATAAGATTATGAGACCAGTGAAAGTTCTAGAATGGCATGATGAATATATCATGAGTCAAAATTTAAGCATGAAGATCAATATAATTGTCCCCAGAGTAATGTTACGCATACTTGATTGGTTTGAGGAGAAGGGGAGGAAGTGAGAGGAAGCAATTACCTAGGGAATCATTTCCCTTGTTTGGGTTTCGAAAGGAAGCTTTTTTTTTTTATCCCTCTTCTAGTTTCTCTCTAAAAGTGGAAGGATGTGGAGCAATAATTGTTTCGGTATTGTTTTTTTTTTTTCCAATTTTACCCTTCACTCTGATTTAAACAATGAGACAAGACAAAGGACCTTTTTGTCAATCACTGACTCCATTTCCTTGCATCATCTTTCCTTAATGAAAATGGCACATGTGTCATAATTTTCATGCGATACTTACTTGAATATTATAAACTTTTTTGATCATTTGAGCACCATAACTTTTGTACGATGATTACTTAAGTGTCGTAACATTTTTTTTTCTAATTACTTGAGTGCCATAAAACTTTTTAATTGATTACTTGAATGTCAAAAATTTTAAAAACATTCACCACATGTGATGCCACATTGAATTTTTAGTAGTTGGGTGACCCTTTCTTAAAATTTTTTGGCACTCAAATGATTAATTAAATGTTATGACACTCAAACAAACATTTTATTAAAAGTTACAATACTTAAGTGGTAAAAAAAAAGTTATGACCCTCAATTAAGCGTCATACTAAAATTATGACACTTATAGTGTCTTTATCATTTATCCTCATATCCAAATAAGAAAAAAGAAATTAAAATATCTTTGTACTCTCCATTTTCTTCCATTTCTTTTCCCTTCATTATCTTACCAAAACTTGCCTACTAAATAATGTGGCAATTTCTTGTTGGGTATTTAAATAAGTGACTTGATTAATTAACGGGCCACATCGCTTGGTAAGTCAATTTTGATAACATTTCTTAGTTCATCTGGCATTGCCTTTGTCGGAATAATGTACCTCTTTTAATTTTTATTTATTTATTTATTTATTTATTTATAATGTACCTCACGATGGGGAGAATCTCGTATAGAATGCGTTAAGAGAGGATTCGAAGAATACATGCTATCACACCTTTCACCAAGAAGCTATGATCATACCGACTAAGCATTCTTAAATATGCAAAATACAATTGCGGTCATCGGTTTTTGAGACGATTTAACATCATTTTACTTTCGCCCAACAATCCAAGACAGATCGATATCAGTTGGCGGCTCATGTTCCATGGCTCTATTCTTGCAAGCTTAGCTCAACATCATTTCAACCCGATGAAAGCTTACAAGTCATGTAAAGGTGAAAATTAATTAATGAAGCTGGTGGGGCTGTATGAAGTAGGACTTTTCGTACTACAATCGTTGGACATCTCCTAAAGGTACCTAAGCCACATTTTAATTTTGGCAACAAGCCCTCATGGCCCCAAGCTAGGTTAAGTAATCTATCACCACTCTACATATTGATCAGCATCTATCATGCCAATTTTGGAGTATTTGTATTAAAAATATGCCTTATGCATATATATTGGTTGACTCGTTTCCACGATGAACCCATGAAAAGGCCAAAAAAAACCGACTTTTTCTCGCTCTAATCTCTTTTAAACCCTTAATATGCCTTCCGAGTTTTATCTAAGTTCTACAGTTCTCTGTCAGGCTGAATTCCAATATTTGCATACGGCCCTCAGTTGGTGTTTATGGAATTTAAATAGTAAACCATGTCTTTGGATAATATTTTACCTCTTGAATTTGGTTCATTTATTTTGTGGAAATTTATTTAAAGAATATGAGTCAACGGAAAATTTGTTCATATCAACGAAAACTTATTCTTAAGTTCAAAAAAACAATTTCTTCCTTTGAAAATTGGAAATCATTTTACAAAATCTAGATTAGGCTAAAGACCCTAGTGATCAGGCCCAGGACCTTGACACTTGTGCCTAGGTCCCCAAGGTCAAGCTCGAGATCCTAGAAATCATGCCTAGGACCCCAGGGGCCAGGGATTGAGGTCTCCTAAGATTGAGACTAGGATCATAGCACTTGTGCCCGGGTCTTTAGAGCTGAGACTAGGTTGTTCTTGAGGCCGTTCCCAAATCCTTGATGGACCTCAATACTAGCACTACAATCCCCCACGATCTAGCTCAAGTCCCTAGTGCCCAAGTTCAACACCTTGGTAATCGAGTTAAGGACCCTGCCAGTTGAACATGGTCCCTACTGGTTAGGTCGAGGTCTCACAAGGCTAAGATTGAGATCCTAATGCTTGTGCTCAGTTCCTTGGCAATTAGGCTCTTATTCGTGAGGCTTGGTCAAGGTCCCCAGTAGTCGTGCCCAAGACTCCAGTGCTCATGCCACGGTTCCCCACAATCTGACTCAAGTCCCTAGTGCCAAGTTCGGGATCTTGACAGTCAAGCTAGGGACCCTACTAGTTGAGCCCTATCCCTGTCGATTGGGTTTGGGTTTTTGAAGGCTTGGCCTTCAGCCCCGGTGCACAAACCCCCTACCTAGTGTTGTACTCAAAACTCTTTCTCAAATGTGTGTTTTCATAATTGCTCATCTCACAAGTATCAGAAAATGACTTCCATATATTATTGGTAAAAAAGCCAAATATAGGAAAATTGAATCATTTTCGTTATTAATAAATAGTTTTGAATATATATACACACATTCCAGTAAAATCATTTTCCATAAAACAAACTAGGCAAAAAGTCAGTAGTAATGCTGAAATTGCTACAGCTAGACCCAGTATTTCTTGCATATTACAGCTTAGGTTTGGCTGTTTAAATTTGCTTTGAGAGAAACAAACGATACAGGATTTGCGGCGTGATTTATACAGTAATATTTACGCAAGTGGATCTTTTCTAATTAGTCCATATATGTATTGAAGATTCGTTGTCCCATTTGCCAACCAGCACAACTAGACCAAAGATTTCGACCATGCAACAACTCCTACTTGATTCGCGATTTGGCAAATTCCTTTCAGAAACCGAATATCATATGTCGATTTTAACTCTCAAAAGCTCAACCGCCACCTCCAATTGGGTGATTCAAACCATGTGTCGACAATAATTCTTCTCAAAAAGGTTTCTGATCGAGACATTTGCTGTTGATGATCTTTTCCTTTCATTTGGTTACCGGGGGGATAGAAACTCCTGTTCCATTTTCTTCTATCCAATCATTAAGAAAAACAGCTTCCGTTTACATAGTGAGAGATTCATGAGCATTGAAATTGAAAAATTTTCTTTTTAAATATATTTTAAGGTCAAAACACTCATTAATAATAGCTTTCGGGAATAAACCTTAGCCCTTCACATATACACGTAGATCTGCTCTCAATAAATGTCATGCTTTGCAAGAGAAAAAAAATTTCTTCTGGTGGTGTAGGTGGATCCTACGAAAGCGAATAATTCAAGTGGTTGATCATACTAATTTCATTGTTTAAAATTTCGGGTAATCTTTTGCAGGCGACATGGTGAGCTCGCTCTCTTAACTCTTTGTTTTCCCTTGATGCACTTATTTTAAAATAAAATAAAAATAAAATAAAAAGCAAACAATGGTTTCTGTAATTGAATTCCAAAGGGAGAGAATATGTGAATTATATACCATCGTCCACATCAAACTGACTTTGAGGGCTCGAGCGGGACCCGCCACATTCTGAGAGAATTTTCCATCCATGCAAAGTATAAAAATGAAAAAAACAAATGGAGGGGAGGAATATTATTAATTGCATGAATGCATAATATACTCCAAACTGCTCTTGGCAGTTTGCGTTTGGCAGCACTTTCTAACAACTGATTCTCTTTCTCCTTCCCCTCTCCTCTTTTCCCTCAGCATCCAAAGCTCGCTTTCTCTCTCTAACACATGCACACGTGTACGAGCGAACCCACCCGAAAAGGCTACACATCAGCTACGCACGTTGAAAACCCTAATTCCCAGGTCGTGTAAAGTAATTGTTATTATTATTTACTAATCCGAAGTCCGACCATAAATAGACATCTTTCATGCCAATCCATGAAGACAGATTCTCGTATCTGCATTCCGATGCAAACGTAGGCATTAGGCCCGAGTTTCTTTTTCCAATTTATTGATTCCCTGCTCTTTGAAGTTCCTCCTTCCCTGCCGGGTCTTGCTGGGCAGAAAACGTATATATATTTAATGTATAAAAGAGGCCCGGATCAGTTTTTTAAACGATAAGTACGAGATTATTTGTTTAATGGTGGAGGGAGAAATTTGCACCAGAAAACGCGTGGTTTGTGTTGGGTTTTCAAAGGGCCTGTCTAGAACCCTAGGATTCGGGGGGAATTCGATCTTGGGTGAGTGTGCACACGACATGGTTGTCTTATTGGGCGAAGCAGCTTGGATATGCATTATTTATACCAACGTACTTTAATTCTACTTGTGTTTTGTTTATGATTTGTTTATATGTTTTTTCGCTACTGGGTGGTTGAAGAGATCTATCATGATGGCGAGGGAAAAGAATGCTGTCTTCATTTCTAAGCGAGCACAAGATGAGGTGTGGATCGAACCGGTTTCAGATTGGTTTAGGGTTTGAAATTTCTGATCCAATATAGTCTACCACTGATGAGCTTGTCGTTAAGACAGTAGGGCAATGACACATTTGATTATTACGAGACACGTGCATAGATGTATTTCTTGATACATATGTGTTAGGCTTTATTTGGATAATTTAATATTGAGTTGCTCATATTCAGAATAAAGCATGGCCATGTTAATAACATCTATACTTTCTGCGCTTGCTTGCAAAAGTCTAAACAAATCTAAATCTTTTGCAACACGAAATCAACTGGAAAGTGTAATTTGGAAAGCAACATGCGGAGTTTGGCCAATTGCGCCTCGAAGTTTGATACGCTCAATCACTTTCAAGTGTCTCTCAATTCAATTAGACCCAATTCTCTCGACGAAGCACTCACCAAACATTGCTGGCTTCAAAATCGATGAGGATTTTCATTATACATATCCTCAAACAGAAGATGGATGGGAATATGGCCCTGCAAAAGGGCTAGTGTCTTCCTACTATGCAAGAAAAATGAATGGAAAATTGTTCAAAAAGTCCTAAACCTATTGTAGGGCCAATTGGAGATTCATTATCAGAGTGTGCGTCTTCATCAATCCCCCTCACCTTCATGTGAAACAACAACAACCTCCTGATATGGATAATCTTGAAGAAATGGGTGGTAACTTTTGGATACATGACTAAATTCAGACAAAAAAAAAGATTAGAACAGAATTAAAACTAAACCTAAAGTTGGGGATTTTTTCAGGGAATTAGCCCCTGAAAACTTTCCCAATCATGAAAGCAAGCCAATATAAGCTCACTATGAAATTGAGAATGCATTATGTATTCTTCTGCTGACAATTCGACACCGACTCAAAGCTCATCTCTGAACATTCCCGCATAACATGTTTGGCTGGTCATGCGCCTTTTTTTTTTTTTTTTTTTTTTTTTTTCTTGTTTTTTTCGATTTATGTTGTGGATTTAGAGGAGAGTTTTGAACTCGAACTGCTTGAGTTGAATGTCAGTGTATCAGTCACCTTGCCACTCTCCGTAGTTTGTACTAGGGGTGAGCAGCGGTCTAGGATTGACCCTGGACTGACCCTGGACCGGCCCAACCCTGCCGGTCCTGGTCCGATTCCCAAGGGGACTGGGTCGATCCTTGGTCCTAAAATTCCATGACCAACATTGTGCGGGTTGGTCCTCGGTCCTCAACCTAGTATATTATATTATATTACATTATATTATATTATATTATATTATATTATATTATATATTTAAACCTAAATAAAATATTTGTTATATTATATTATATTGAGATGTTCTATCAATAGCACTAATAGTAATTTCAATTTAAAACTTTTGTTGAGTATTAATTAAGTGTCATTTGTTTTATTTTCAGGTGTTTAGAAATTCAAGTGAATTAACAAGATGTGAAGTTATATATTCATGATTTATATTAAGTATTTTGAACTTTTTATGGTTTAATTATATTATACTAATGAATTTCAGCTGCATTTTGCTTTTCAAGTGGTGTGAAATGGTGTGAAGAGTAGACTAATCTTTAGTTGCTACGGTGATTTTGGTGTGAAGCTTATTTTTTGGTTGAATAGACTCTACATGATCAAATGCAGGAAAACGCTTTTGCATATGGTGTTATGAATATTAAAGATAGATGATTACAAGAACATTCCATCTTGTCCCATATCTCGATGAGCGGTTAGCATGTACGAAATTTCTATTATTGTGTCATTTTAAATTTGCTAAATATGTATTGGTATTTATAATTTAGTTGCACAATGTTGCATTGTCAATGGATGTGTAATTTGAATTTGTAGGTTTGCTTTTTTAGGGTGTATAAAAAATTAGATGAAAAAAATTATCAATCGATCCCGGGTTAACCTTGGAACCGGACCGAACCCATTGGGTCGGTCCGGTCCTTGGTCCCAGGCTCAATAGGGTCGGTCCTCGGTCCTAAAAATTGAGGACCGACACTGTACGAGTTGATCCTAGGGTTAAGGGGTAGCCCGGACCAACCCGGACCATGCTCACCCCTAGTTTGTACTGGTCCACCGAACAAAGCTCATCGTATAATCAAACTTTGTCGCGTTCTTGCTAGTGCTATAGATTTCAAATAACCTCTAGTAAAATTAAGTTTTTTTTTTTTTGGAGTAAAGTATCAAGGTAATAAGTATATCTTGGTGCGTTTATAAAAGGATGAAATCTCATAAAATAAACTTAAATTATTTCGCTAACTAAGGCCATTTCAATGATACTCTTTGGCATTTCAAGGGCAACTTGATGCCTCAGCCCACACTTTCACCCATTTTTCAATTTCCTTTCTTTCTACATTTCGTGCTCTACCAAATTATTTTACTCACATATATCGGGTTTGCACACTTAGATGCATATAGTAACATTTATGTTTTCGAAACAATTTATATTCATAAACAATTTTTTATTTATTTATGTTCCCTAAATAAGTTTATAAACATAATGATGTGTTTGGTAATTTCACAAAATTTATATTCCTATAATAAAAATGTGTTTGGTACCACCAAAATATTTTTGTAACTTAGAATTTCTTTTAATTTTTTTAACAATTTTAATAATTTTTTTCCTTTTTTCATTTCTTTCTTATTTTTCTTCTTCTTCCTCTAACTAATTGCCGGTGAGGTTGCTGGCCTTGGGGGAGCCTCGCCAGACATTGGCGAGGTCGTCTCAAGCCTCACCCCCCAATCGGCGAGGCTCGACCTCTCGAGTTCAACATTGCCTGGTTGGGTGAGGTCGACCTCACGGTGGCCAAGTGACATCAAGCCTTGTCGAAGGCTAGGTGAGCTCGGCTCACCAAGGCCAACGATCGACTAGGGGAAGAAGAGAAGTAAGAGAAAATGAAAGATATATATATATATATATATATATATATTTAAAAAAAGGAAAATCATTCGGGCTTAATTTTTCGAGTTATTCCCAAGAACAAAAAAGTAGTTTTCTTTTTTTTTTGCTTCTTAATTCTTTTCCAAATCTATTTTTCGGAATACAAACCTACACAAATGGATTTATGTTCTATCTATGTTTCAAAAAAAAAAAAAAAAGCCTTATCAAACACACTCTTATGATTTCAAGATCTTGCCTGCAAGGGAAGTGTTTCAATAGAAAATGGATTTTTGACTTGTTCACTAAAAATCCATGTCATAGCCCCATATTATAGCTTCTTCTTCTTCTTTTTTTTTCTTTTTTGCATTTTAAGAGTGAAAGAAGTCAGCTTTGACCCAAATCATGCAATAGATGGGTTGTAACATACAATAATAAGTTGGGAAAATTCTCCAAAATGTCTTAAATCTATTGCACGACAATCAATTTAATCTTAGACATTTTAATTGTGTCAATTTAATTGTAAATATTTTAATGTATTACTAATATAGTCCTTCTAGGTAATTTTGATCAAGAATCGCTGAAGTGGTGGTCCAATCAACGTCAACCATTCTATGTGGCATTCTTGGCACTAACTTGGGCAATTTTGTTCTTTTTTCTTCTTTCTTCTTTTTTTTTTTTTTTTTCTCTCTCTCTTTTTTTTTTTTTTTTTCTTTTTTGGTTCTAAGGGCCGATGACCTCCACTAGCCACTAACCGAGTGTTGGCACCACCGACCCCAAGCTAGTATCATTATGGGTGATCAATTCCCAATCCAATCCGATTCGGTTCCACCCAAGAACCAGGAACTGGATTGGGAGAACTAGTTCCTAATTTTTGGGACCGTGGAATGGACTAGCTAGTCCTAGAACTAGGAATCGGACGAGACTGATGTGGTCCGATCCGGTTTCAATGGATCAAATCACTTTTTTTGTTACATTGAAAAAAAAAAATACACATCCCCTAGTCTTCCAAATCAATAGCTCTCTTCAATCAAAGTTTACAAAGTAATGCAATACTCCTTGAAAGGCACAGACGTCGAGCGAGAGGGAAAGGCATCAACATCAAGGCTCAAGCGACTTGATCGGAATGAGACATGAGACGAGGCTGCAATTGCGGGAGTAAAAAACATTGACGTCCGATAGATGCTACGAAAGGGAAACTATGCATGCAAGGGAGAGCATGCTATGCTAGAGAGGACGAGAGAGAGAGAGAGAGGAGGAGGAGGAAGGTGATTCCAAAAAGCAACTTCAAAGAGAGACCCTATCTCAACTTTTGATGTAAGCGTGAAAATAAAACAAAAGAAGAGAAGTAAAAAGAGAGGATGTCAGATAGCTTCCTTTTTCCTTCTTCTTCGATCAAGGAAGCAATTGCATGACAAGCCACATCTTATTCCGGGATTTCTTTCCTTCCCCATAAAAGATATTGGGTAGGCAACACTTTCGATTTTCCCTTTATGCAAACCCCGTAATAGGGTTATTAAGAAATTTTATATATGTATATGGTCAATCCGGTTGAATCGGTTTGGTTCTCATCCTAGAATCGAGAATCGGACTAAACACTCATCGATTCCAAAAATAGGAACCGGGGACCAGATCGGGACTCCCTTAAAACTACCTAGAACCGACCAGTCCAATCTGGTCTTGGCGGTTCCCAATTTAGGTGGTTCTCATTACATACCCTTAAATATCATAGCCTTTGCTAGATCTAGCAAGGGCTTGCAAGCCCTTGTTGTGGCCGACGAGGGCATCACAAGCCCTCGTTTGCCATCCTATGGCCGATAAGGGCCTAGGTGAGGGCCACAATGCCCTCGCCTCACCAAATCTAGTGAGAGCATCATGGCCCTTGCTTAGTGACTGTTGGACCTTAAACCAATAAAAGAAAAAAATAAAATATATTTAATATATATACACACATAATTTTTTAAAATTTTTTTAAAGAATTATCCACATTAGTATTAACAATGCCTCATAGGACAGTCAGTGCTAATAAGATCACTACATCAGCGATTTCAAATAAAAATTAACTAGAATGACTACATTGGTAATCCATTAAAAGGTTTATGACTAAATTAGTAAGTCCTCAAAAAATTTAGGACTAAATTAGCTCAATTGAAATGTTTAGGTTTAAATTGATAAATATACAATAGATTTAAGACTTTTTGAAAAAATTTCAGCAATTAGTGTATTGCCCTTATGCATTATCTACAACTATTTGTTGCGTGACTTCTCACAATAAAATATTGTTGGTGAGGATTTGGGTATTTTAATGCAGGTTTTGAAAGTGTAAGGGCAAAATGAAACACTACATACTTTAGGAGACAAAGTAATATAAGGTGGGGGATAATATACTACTTCCGATTTATATTATAATTGTTCTTTTAAAATTTAAAAATGGGCAAAAAAGTATATTTTGAGTTTTATATATTTATTACAAGTTTGTAATTGATTCTATGGACCAATATTCATTTATTGAAGTCAAATGTTGAAATCGTCCAAAAAGATCCCTCGCCATTAACTATGGCCACATGCCTCCGATATAGACGAGCAAGACCACATGGCCTTCGTCGCCGTTCAAAACCAAGCGACATTGGATAAGCTTTAAAACAGCCCTTTCTCTCATGCAAAACATAATGAATTTACATAGAATTGAAGAATGAAATAAACAATTATCCACATGCAAAGCATAATAATAAACAAGGAGTACAAAATTGACCAATTTTTTTTTTCCTGTAAAGTTATTAAGGCGTGGTTAGGCACATCACACCGGGGCATTACACACCAAATCTCATGTATCTTCTGAGTCGTGAAAACAATTTTTTGTGCAATGCAAAATTAAATAAATAACTAAATAGAGCTCCTAAAAAAATCGAGGAACTATGCCTTGGGTGAAAGAATTTTGTGCTTTACACACATGCATATTAGGGTATTATATTTATATAATTTACTCATGGTTAGAGTGTTTAGAGATCAATATAATGATAGAGGACATTGTGAGAGAGTGATATTCCAATTTCCGTATATCTTAGAATTGCTCACAACTTAGAAGTATGAATGGGCATAACACTTATAAAAAGTCGTTGTAAATTGCACTGGTATAGATGATATTAGTGATTGTCCAAGCATTTTTGGATGACAAACGTTGAGCTGGACCAACTAAGATAATCTCTTGGGCTTGTTAAGTGTCATTTGACTTGAAGTTTTTTTTACTCAAATAAATTTATTTTTGTGACTTTTATACGTCAATCGGTCATGCCTAAATACATAATAAGTCTGGACATGTCAGGTCATATGAATATTATGTCAAGAGTATTTAGTATCTAATAAGGGATGGATCACTTCTAGTGGTTGAAAGAAATTTTCTAGATTGCATTTCTTGACTGAACCAAAACTTTGCCAGTCTTTGAAGGTTATTTTGACAATGCTAAACTATCTATGATTGTTCTACATTGTTTCATGGTTTAAAGTAATAGAGATGCATATACAAATTCAAGTACCCAGAAAAAAAACTATATGATAGTCCAACTCTATGAGAATACATGAAGTATTGATTGTTGGAAGGACATGTATAAATAAATTTGCTATTGGGTTATCTCATTCTTAATGTCTAATTCTTGGGGTAAAATTGCAATTCAATATAGTACACAATTGCATATTGTCAAGATAAGTACTAAGTAGAGACTTATCTTACGAAACATTAGAGATCCTAAAAGGGGGAAAATTACCTAATTAGTCATAAACCTATTGTGCAAATGCCAATTTAGTCCTAAACTTTTCAATATAACCAATTTAATCCTAAACATTTCTATGAAATTCAATATAGTCATTCTGGTCAATTTTCGCCAAAAATCGTTTATGGAGCAATCTAGTCATTGTTAGCCATTCTACGTGATATATCATCACATAAGCGATTTTCGGCAAAGATCGGTTGAATGGACTACATAAGAATTTCACACAAAGTTTTAGGATTAAATTGGTTAAATTGGTTAATTGGAAAGTTTAGAATTGAATTAATATCCATACAATAGGTTTATAAGTAATTAGACAATTTTCACTCCCAAGAGGTCCCATGCCATAGTTTATTACCTCAAGAACAAGGGTAAATTGTCACTATTTATGCAAACTCATTTAAAGTAAATGTTCCCTTGACTTATAATGGTAATTACCATAAATGTGATTAGCAACAACTATCTCTCTTTCTTACCGTCCATTGAACTTCAAGGGAAAGCATTGAATGCCCCATATGTCCGCTATTCAAATTGGCCATTAGATGGAGACAATTCAACACGTCCGTTAAGGCCAACAAAAGGACGCTCAATGAGAAGAATCGAATTCACAAAAAAGACATAAATATCATAAAATGAGGAACGTGTATAATACACTTATGAGGCGTATTAGACCATTGCATGTGTGCTTAATTTGGAGGATTTTACATTAGCGAAATTTCATGAGATAGCTCTAAAGCTTCATATTGAATTATTGTGGCGAACTTAGATTTGATCTTTACAAAAATAAAATCGCTTATATAGTAAAAGATAAAGACTATACACATATGCCTTTCTTGCAAGAGGGTCCTTGGTTAAAAAGTGATTATACGTACAAAATATGATGGTATTCATTAATGAGGGAAAATTGTTCAAAAAATCCTAAACATATGATACGATGACCAATTCAAACATTAATCTTTTAATTATACCAATTTAGTTTTAAACTTTTTAATGATTTGCCAATACAATCCTTCCACCCAATTTAGGCAAAAAAATCACTAACATAGACATCGAGCATCCTGTGTGGCACAACCGATACTGACATAAATAATTTTTGCAATTTTTAAATTTTTTTCTTAATCATTTGATTTTTTATTTATATTTTATCCTTTATTTTATTTTCCAACCCTTAACAGTAAAAAAATAGAAAATAATATAATATAATATAATATAAAAATTCAAAAATCATCTCCATCAACATTGACCATGTCATGTAAAATACCAATATCCACATCAACAATTTCCAACCAAAATTGGTTAAAATGACTATATTGACAAATTGTTAAGAGGTGTTACATTAAATCGATACAATCAAAAAGTTTAAAACTGAAATTACCACCGTATAACAAGTTAGGGACTTTTGGATAATTTTCCCTCATTACTGATTGTGTTGGGGTGCACACATAAGGGTTTGAAGCAAAAGAAGCCCCCGATCGAAGAAGGAACATAAGGTGGAATAACCAATATAGGTAGTTGAGTCACCTAGTCCATTTGAATATATCGATGAGCTAAGTTTGGGATTTCCCTCAGTTATTGATCTCTCCACCCTCGAGTGAAAATATCATATTAATTGATATCACAAACTTGATTGTTTCAAATTAAAAATTTCACATTTAGTCATGAGTTTTTTGCATCTAGAAAGCAAATGGTACACAATTAAGGGACATTTTGGTGATTTGTTCTTTTTAAAAAAGACAATATAGCGTAGATGATATAAAACCCTTCTCACATTTCTATACCCTGAGGCTATGTTTACCAATCATGATAAAATTTATCTTATCCTATGTTTGATGCATAATTTGGACAAGATAAAGTCAAATATAATGGAGATATAGACCTAATAAAATTATCTCATGAGTGAAGTGGGATAAAAGTAGATAGGATTTATAATTTTCATAATAGAAAAATTTTTTTCTTGAATAACAAACTTCTTAAATTAACAAAATTATATTTCAATATAATTAATATTTGAATTCTAGCATAAGAAATTCAAAACAACAAAAAATAACAATTTAGCTATTTAAATTTTATTTTATTTTTATTTATATATTCGAATTTAATTATTTCTTATAATATATAATCAATATATAATATTACATATTTAAGGTATATTTATTACATTTTTTATATTTATTACAATTTTTAAGTATTTTAGTATTCTAGTTATATTAGTACAGTTTACTATTTAATAAAATTTTATTAGAGAATGATGGAAGGGGAAGAAAGAAATAAATAAAATTAATTAATTAATTAATTAAAAAAGAGATGAAAAAAAAAAAATAAAAACAAATTAGGCAAAAGTATCACGAGAGATTTTCATTATCTCCGTTTGAAAAAATTTTGGTTCATTTATATTATTATGTTGTTTATATCAAATAATTTATGTGATATGATGTGAATATATCCAATCTTATTATTATAATCACCAAACTGTAGATAGAATATAACAAAACCTATTTAAGTTCATATCTTATTATATTCAATATTATCCTGATTAGAAATCCAACTAACCAAATGTAGCCTAAAAGGTTAGTAGGCTACTTTGGAGCATGCCATGTGTATGTAGCTCATTAGACCTTTTTAAACCAACTAAATTTAATTTTTTCATGTTTTAGTTACAAAAGAGTTCTTCTAATTTTCCATGCCGCGCCTTCATTGTTCTCTCTTTTACATGAGGTACCAGGATCGAAGCTCTATGGGTTGGTTTCCCTTTTTCATGCTGTCTATACCTTTACTTATTAACATAATGGAAGATGTAAATTCTATTTATTTAAATTTAAATTTATGCTAAAAATATCGCATGGACATTGAAACTTTGCTCAAATGTGAAATTAGATTAATATTATGCATTTGACAATTGGACATTGATCAAAATCGAAGGCGGATTCAAGTTATTAGTATTAAAATTTATAATTCCATTCTAATCTGCTTTAAACGAAAAAAGATACATTAATGAGTTTACCAAAAACCCAATTAATCACTACGTATTTACATAATTGATCGAGAACAGAAAACGAATTTGGCGACAGGGACTATTTTGAAACTTTTATTTTTTATTTCATTTAAAAATTCTTTGGCAACAGAGAGTCTGCGCAAGCTCAAGTTCAATTTCTTTTATATTTTTTTTTGCTGCTGCAATCAATAGAAATTAAATTAGTCATCCAATTTTAATTTAACACAGCTTCCGAGCGTACATAAAATCCAAACATACCGCGGGAATGTTCAGATATTAGCGTTAGAATCTCTCAGTTTCAGCAGCAGCAGCTTGTATATTTATTTGACATCCTTCATTTAAAATTTCTTTTATTATTGCTATTTTGTTCTCTCATAATTATTTTTAGTATTGTCTGTTATGTTAGTTGAACCTCCCCTTTGGCTTGGAGCTGTCGGAATGTTTAAAAGTGCCTAGGACTTAATTGTCGTAGAAAGAGTTCAATATTCTTTTTATTTTCTGATTCAGTATCGTGACTCTTTGCATGCATGCGAGTGATCATCATCGTTTGATGTAGCTTTCTAAATTTAATAATATTAAGAGCGTTTTTCTAATGATTGCTCCGGAACTTATGAAACTTTGGAGTTTCTCTGGTCCTTTAACAAAATAAAGCTGACAGAAAAAATAAACACGGCGACTTGAAAGTCATTTACTAGGGTCTGGTGGGACAAAAAACCAAAAAGGTTACAGGCGGTATAAGGTAGGTAATTTTCCTAAGATATATCGTAATTTAGCTCAAATCTTAGTAACATTAGTCAAAATTATATATATTATTTCACCCCACGGGTCATAACTAGCAAGTTGTCATTGTTCGTAACGTGAAAATGTTTAACACTTAAGAATTAACCACTAGAAAAATCAAACTCCACTAATCCCCATACATGATGGTACCTATATTTAATAATTTTTATGAAAAGTTATTCCCAAAGTCCTAAACACATAGTATGACATTCAATTCAATTCTAAACATATTTAGTCCTAAATGTTTTGACAATTTACCAATAAAATATTAAAATTTTCAATTGTACAATATAACCTAAACTTTTTGATAATTTGTCAATTTAGTCCCAAAATTTTTAATGATTTATCAATTTTGTCCTTCCAACCAATTCTGATTAAATTACTACCATGGCAATCTAGCCGGTGCCAATTTGTCCTACATGATACGTGGACACTGGCATTGATAATTTTTGTATTTTGTATTTTGTATTTCTTTTCTTTTCTTGTTTTTTTCTCGTCTTTTTTTCCTTTTTCCCTCCATCAACCATCATCGTGCTTTTGTCGATGGCGAGGGAGGTCGATGAACTTAGGCAAGGTACACCCTAACCTAGACTAGTGAGAGTTGCCCCCATTATATCGGGCAAGGGTAGCCCTCACCAACCTTGTCTGAGGGCAAGGATTACCCTTCCTAGGCCAAGCATGGGCATCCCTTTTGAAGACAATAGTCATGACTAGTGATGGTTGGCAAAGGGAAAAAGGAAAAAAAATTATAAAAAAAAAATTGAAAAAATTATCCATGTTACCATCAACCATTTCATATAGAACGGCCGGCACTAACTAGACCACCAGGTCAACAATTTCTAACCAAAATTATTAGAATGACTAAATTAGCAAATCATTAAAAGGTTTAGAATTAAATTGACAAATCATCAAAAGATTTAGGAATAAATTGACATAATTGAAAGGTTTGAAACTAAATTAGTAAGTTGTCAAAAGATTTGTGACTAAAGTAATACAATTAAAGTTTAAAACTAAATTAGCAAACGATTTTTTGGACAATTTGCTAGTAATTTTTCTTGAAAATTGTAATTTCGAAGTCCTTGTAAGTCACAAGTTAATGATTATCCTTCTACTATCGTAATTCATCTCAACTTTCCGGCTTCTCTTTTCATGCCAAACAACCTGAATTTACTGTAAATTATTTATCCACTATTCTTACTATTTTACCTCGATGATCATGACATTACTTTATAGTTCGCAAATTTAAGAGCCCTATCAACGAGTAATTATCTTCATGTAGTTTTCCTTAATCAATAGTAAAATTGACATACTATTTTCTTTGATGTGCGTAGATTGCTATCTATCTACAATCACTCGATTAGTCAAAATTTAACCTTTCTTTATCTAATGGCTCAAATTTGAATGGGATGAGTCCTCTATTACCCTATACAGGACCAAAGAATTTTCCTATGCCTATAATTTATTGTAGATATGATGGCATTGCTAAAATCACACAAGTTAGCTCATAAGTTATGGCCAAAAGAAAATGGATAATTGGTAGGTCCACCATCAGTGTAACGAACTTTCTATGCATTCGCCATCGGATGATTGACTTATATACTTGAAAATAGTAATGCGAGCGAATTCTCCCCCATGCCAATTATTCGATGGCTAATGTATACCTCAATTATCACACCTAATAAAAATCCAAAGAAAATTACCTTTCAAGCAGACTAGCATGACGAAAGTTGAAAGGTGTAGTGTGATCGGAATATAGTGATGTGTTTTCACCTTGAATGTCTAAACGACACATCAATGTGTACAAATATGTACTCATACCCACTGATATGCATACATAATTGGGTAGACTTCTCGTCGATGCTACATTCGTTTGGGTGGTCCAAAGTGGAACTAATTCATGACATAGTACTGACTACTGAGAACATGTTGGACATTGCATTGAATGGTTAGAAAAAACCCCTTCAATCACCTTTTAAGAGTCTTCTGGTCTTGAAAAGTTTTGAACATGCGATTGCTTAAGCGACTCCAGGTTAAATTTTTGCTCTCGTGAATTCAAACCGTTGAGCTTTGGTTCAGAATCGGATCGGGAAATGACAAGAAAGCGCGAAGAGAAGGGAGAACAATCATACACTATAAAACGTATGGATAAAAGAATATATATAAATTAAACATCAGATTAGAATTATATAGAAAACTTGAAGGTCAGATGAGGGTGAGACTCCAAGGAGAAAACAACATGCCAATCGAATCTTTAGGGCATCAACTTGGCTTTATCGTGTCCCTCTCGCGGTTCCTGTCATGTTCCATGTTCTTGGACAGTAGTGAGTTGGATGGAGAGTCGATCTGTTCCAAACGAATTGGTCTAAGAGCCCTTTATACAAGGGGTATAATGTGCCGTTGTTCACGGGACTTGAGACCATGTCGACTTCAACAACAATAATTTGAGTCGACACATTCAATAAGGTCGATTTGAAGCGCAATCATTGGGTACACTAATTCAATAACCAACGTTGCAAATAGATCCAAGCAAAATGCAACGAGAGTATGTGGTCCAGCTTCTTTATTTCCTCTTTTTTGTCTTTTGAGATGGAGATAGATAGAGGTGAGGAAGAAGACAGCTGTGGTATTGTCGAAGAGCAATGTCAAAATCTATGGAACATATAGGTGATAAATCATTTTCCAGCAGGTACAATGGATGCCCGAAATCCAAGGAATCTCTGAACTCAACAGCTACAAGACATCCGTAGTCATTAATAGATTGAGACTTTGGACTTTCCTTTGTTTCACTAAAAATTTCAAAATAAAAAAAAAATGATTCCCTTTCATTTGTTTGATAGCAAAGAGAAATTGATTTCCTTCTTACCAAAAGAAAGTTATTATCCCCGGTCTAAACTTGTTATTTTCAATTCCTAGAATACATTTTTCGTAGATCAATTAGTTTTTCCGTCATACACCAGAAAATCAAAAAACAATTTCCTCAAAACAATTTTTTTCAAACAAACAGACCCTATATTTCACTTTAGACAACCAAATGAAAAAACAAACCCTCAAAGCTATGAAGATGACCGTGGAATCTATTCATGAATCGCATGCAACAGATTTTATTTGTCAAGTCGATGCATGTTACTCATGAACATATATATCCAGGAAACTGTTAAAACATCAGGGTGCCATTAAATGAAGGGTATACACGACAGAAAATAATGTCGATAGCTTCAACAAATTCGTCTACAGAAATAAGAATTCCTTTGCTGAGTCGGGGGAGAGCACCACAGATATACACTGAGAAAAAGAATCAATACAAGCACCACAACAAGTCCTCAAAGTACGAAACAAGCAGAAAACCCAACTCTGTAGGAAGGTGCCGCTTTCACTTTTTCAATACACTGCAAGGAAAGCACAGTATGAGCAGAAGGTGCAGATGTGGAGTTATAGATAAGTAAGCAGAGAAAAATTAAGTGGACTCTGCTGCAGTTTAACCAAACCAAGCAAGCTAAGGAAAGATTATCAAAGCTAGTCATCGAAAATTAAAAATGATGAAATAATAAGCATAATGTTGGTGGCATAGAACAATTAATTAACTTCGACTGAACTGGGAATGTCTGGCAACATATTATTTTGACCTCCACTTAACGGAAGTTTCAATCAACATGCTGTCGACAATTAGGTCCATTTAAAGAAAGAGGAAAAAGAGAATCTAAGAGGTACACAAAATATTCAACCCAATATACGTTTCAAACTACAGTTTTTCCACAGTAGCCCATTCATTTGATCCTCAGAAGTACCGTAGTCCAAGTTAATCAGGGTAACATCGGTCCCAAATAATACAATGCAGTAAAAGTTAACCACACTTTATGCACAGCTTGTAACACAGAATACATGGGGTTAGACCATGAGTAATGCAGTTCACAATGAAACATCCAGAATTAGTTGATTCCTCTGCCTTGGTGTAACGATGAAATCTGGTTGCTGGAGAAAGTACTTGTTAGTTTGGCTATTGATACTAATAGAACTTCCCTCGATGTGCCCTACAAGATCAAACAAGTTGATATTTGTTGAACTCATGTTGCGTGAAGATCTGGTGAAAGCTGGGTAGTTCCATCAATTCTCTCAGGTCAAAAACTTCTAATTTGATAAGGATTCTATTTATTAAAATTTGAGAACCAATGAAAATTCAATTTTTATTTCTTGCTATTAGGATATTACATTCTTGTTTAGAGATTTCCTATTTAGATAATTTTTCTTATTTAGGTTGCAGTAGGGTTTCAGAAGACTTTATATATAATTGTAATTCTTTTTCTCGATAGAATCCATGAGATTATGAGTTCTAGAAATTGTTTGTTTTGGAATTGCGTGATGCAATTCTTCTCTTATTGTAATTTTTTAGAAATCCTATGTGTGGTGTTTAGGGAGATTTAGGTGAGATGCACAAATGAACTTACTCGTTGTGAGTCATCATTCATTGTGATTTATATTCATTCTCTACTAAGCTAGACAAGCATTTGAATCCATCACCTAACATCACCAAAATGTTAATTTGGGAACACAAAGGGGACAGACCGAACCTCAATATTGACAAGACACGTATATTCAATCACCAACTCAATCGAGACAAAGTTAAGAGCAAGGTAATTGCACGTGGCTATCGAAAAATATGAATGTACACTAGATATCTACACCAGTTGAATGAGGTCACTAGACATTCTCGAAAGGGGAAACAGTAAAAGATAATGTGGCTACATAAGGTCATAAAGTAGCCTAACAGCTTTCTAGTTTAGCCTAATGGCGTGCGTGCATGTGTATGTGAGAGGAGAGAGAGAAAGAGAGAAGGAGAGAGAGGATATGAGCCATTTCAAAACAGAATATGATGATTTCATATAAGAAGCTGAGAATCAAACTTCAATCGAGGGCCATGTGTTTCAGTTGGATTTTAAAAAAAAAAAAATTACGGTGTCAGCACCGAGTATAAATAGGAGATCATGATAAATAAAATACCACGAACAAATAATAATGAATATCCCAGGAATGAAGAAGAAAAGGAATAAGTAGACAACTTGTAACACAGAATACACAGTATGCACAGCTAACACACGTACACAGATAAGATGGAGAATTCAACCATTTGACTGGAGATACATAATAAGAAATAGATTCGTAAAAAGTAACTTGAAGAGATGGAGCTTACTTGTATAAATAGGCAGCAATACCCAGAATTATGCACAAAAGAACTATATCGATACAGAAATTCCGGCTAGACCTCAGCTGGAAGAAGAACAAAAACTTCATCAGACAATTCACCATCAATGATAAATGACCATAAATCAATGTAAGTACTCTAGCAGAACTTAATATTGGTATTACTGTACTTCACATCACCTGAGTAACCGTATCCTTAAGCCTGACATTTGTATTTTTTAAGTCTGAAGCTGCCTTGTCCACCTAGTAAATTGTGGAAAGGAGTCAATACATGAGTTGGGTAAGTCATGCCAGGAGGAAAAAATAAATCAGAAGTTCTATTTTGTCACCTTGGTGTCAATCTCGTCCATCAAAGGGACCTGCCTGTCCAATTCCTACATGCATGGCACAGAAAGTTAGGTAATCACCTGGAAACAGCAGAGAAAAGATCACAAGAACAGCACAAACCTCGTTCATATCATGCGCCATATTTTTCAATGTATCCAAACCCTCGGCTATCACATCCAGACCTTGGTCCTGTGTAGACATCAAGTTAGAACCACCAAGAAATGTGGGCCCAAACATTTTGAGGCATGAAGTGAACTTCTTCATGTACAAAGATCAGCAAACCATGCAAAACACTAATCTGAGTATGTTACTTGCCTGCTTCAGTTTCCGCATTTCATACTCTTGCCTAAATTGGCTTGACCCTTCGGTTTGTTGGAAATAGTCACTGTCCATCCTTCCATCTGAATGCAAATGAAACATATCAACACATATTAAGTTATCAGATGAACAGCCCCCATTCCACCAACCAAAATCATTTTCAGAAAGATGAAATATTTATGAACATATGAACAAACAGCTAGATCTGACCAGCAACCTGAATCAAACTTTATTTCTGCACGTGATGCAGAAGTTGTCCAACCTCCAGCCTTTTTAGGTGCAGGTGCAGTTCCATCTGGTATGTTCTCAATTCTGTCCGGCAGTGCAAGGGCTAAATCATTACGGGCAGCAAATTCTTCAGATGAAAGTCCTTTCACCTGTAATTGAGTCAGTATGAGACTGAATACATGACTAGTAGCTCCTTTTTCTACCAAACCTTGGAATGAAGAAGGAAAAAAGCATGTCCAAGTGCAACAACTTCATTTGTTGGAAGATCTATAGATTTGGCTTATTTAATTGGGAGAAAATTGCCACATTGGCAAGGCAGAAACCATCCAATAGGCTCCAAACAATGGATAAGTTAGCCAAGAAATACTGTTATCTTACGGCAAGCCTGCCACTCAAGCCCAACTAACAAGTGATCAAAGAGTACTCAAAGATCGGAATTCTCAACTCAACCAAGCACTTTATGTTTACATCCTCTAAACAGGGTTCATGGGACCACAGAGGGATGAAATGGAGGTGCCCATGTTCCTGTAAGTATGTTTGATTTTGATCAGTGAAGGTTTTGAGGGTCTGACATATACAGTGGGAAAGCTTAGCATGATAAGGCTAGAGGTGTAAAAATGAGGCAAACAAATGAGATCCCTCCTAAGTTTGCAAAGTTTAGCGAGCCAGTTCATCCAATATTCAGATTAAGGCCCCAAAAGCTAGCTGGGGCTACAGGTTAATTTTTAGTCCACAGAAGATGACCATGAGCTAAGCTATATATATGGCAGTAAAGTCCATCACTCACACCATAGCTACCCTGGTTAACTTCAGACCCACGTTACCAGGCCAAAAATGAACATATAGAGAACAAAAGAACCCAAAAGTTTATCAAAGTTCCACCTTCAGTTGGAATAGGTGGTAACAAAGTAACCATCATAGAAAAAATTTGCCAAGACAACATCGAAAGACCGATCAAGAAGTTTGATGGAGGAGCATTATACCAATTTTTACTATTTTAGGTCTTTTCTTCTTTAATTAGTTATTTACTATGTTACTAGGACAAAGTGGTCATGAAATAATCATGTGAAATTAAATGAGGTTCAGTGGTTGAGATAAGAACATATTTAAGGGCCTGTTTGTTTACACATAAGCCAAAGTAAAAAGTACTCATTTGCTTTCCTGCCAAAATATAAAACACATTTCAAACTTCAATAAATTATGATAAAATTATATATGAATCCATGTGTCAACATCTTAGTGTTGATAAAGTTTTGTGAGTTTCAGATTTTAAAAAACAATATGCCCGAGGCACAAAATTTTAAAAAAAAAAAAAAAAGAGTAAAAGTCAATCCAGATATAGACCCTAAGTCTAATCAAGGGTTGAGAACTAGATATGTTTCTAACCATAGTATGAACAGGTGTTTTAAATCACTTAATTTGGCTTTTATTCACTATAAACATAATTGGTTCTCTAAAACCCTACATATCTAGTTTTTGTTCCTGTTTCAAATTCTTCCCAAGTTTGGCTCTTGCATTGGCTCCTTTTACCGTCTTTCATATCTCCAATGATGTCAAATGGTATTAGAGCGAAAAAGGTCACATTTCCACTTAGGATTTTTTATTTCGACAAAATGTTTAAGTGTGGCTTAAGTTGTGGAAGAGGCAGTTAGCACAAGCAACAAAGATAGACCGTAGATTTACCACAATCCATTCAACATTTACAGCAGCAGAAGCTTGTTAAATCTCAAATGCAGATTTTGAAAGGCAACCACTATCCCTTGGACATGCGAGAAGGTGGTTGAGGAGCAATTGATAAGATAAAAATCCCTTTCATGATGCCGGGCCCATAAAATAATGCAAACGGAGGTTGGTTAGAAGGATATGAATTAGAGTTCACCCACATTTCTACAAGGGTTGGTTTCCGAGAGACTCATGAACATATGACTTCTCACAATCTAATGGGATTGAATCAATCCATTAAGATATAAGATGAGAGTAATTTAACTGTTCACTGTAGACTTGATCGCTATGGGTCCCGAGCTGGCCCAAGTGGGCTAGGCTAGGCTTTTTAACTATATAGGCCAGGGAGTAATTCAATTTGATTTTTATGTTGAACATGACTATACAAGTTTGAAGAATCTAAGGTAGTGGTGGAGACATTAAAAATAAGATTCCACTTTTTATGTGTGTTCAGAAGCCAATTTACAAGCTTTGAGGAGCTCAAAAATCATTATCAAACTGATCCTTACTTCAGCCATGTCCTAACAGTGTTAAAAGAAGTAGAAAATGTAGAACCTCTGCCTTGCAAGTTGCATGATGGTTACTTATTTGAAAGGAACCTACCGTGCATTGTGGAAGGTTCTTTAAATGAACAAGTTATTAAAGAGCTTCATGGTAGTGGCTTGAAACAACCTTTATTTTAAGAATATGGCAATGGTGTCTGTTTAGCTTAAAATGACACAAGCAAATTGGTGAGGTTCTCGGATTGTAAATTTGGCAAGACCAAGTCACCGAACACAGATTTATACACACCTTTACCACTGTGAGAAGCATTTTGGGTTCATTTGAGCATGTGTTTTGTCCTAGGATCTCCTAACCAACGAAAGATATTATTCAATTCTTGTTGTTGTGGATCAACTATAAAAAATGGCCACCTTATTCCCTATTCGAAATCATCTAGCACAGGTTACAACACATATTGTTGAGTTGTTCTTTGGAGAGGTAAGGTTAATGATAGTCCAATTTCTATTACATCTGATAGAGATGCCGAGCCAAAGAGCCATTTTTGGAGGACTTTGTAAAGGAGATTCGAGACTCAATTGAACTATTATAGTACTTACCATCCCCAGCCAGAAGGTCTGGCATAACGTGCTTCATAGAAGCTGTGTAATAGGCTATAATGTCTTTCCGAAATACATAACAAACAAGGATTTTGTCATTCCTCAAGCTGAGATTTCCAACAGCAATGTGAATAGAAGCATCAAGAAGACCCTAGTACAAGCTGCAATAAGTGTCAAAACCATTGCATGTGCCTCATCTAGGTTTCACTTCCACAGTGGTGGAGAATAGAGTAAGCAATGAAAAGAGGCAAGGTGTTTACAAATCATGTGCAAATTGGGTCAGGAAAAGGTAAGAGCAATATTGAAGGATAGCAATGAAGCATATTACGCTACGACTATACAACATCACGAGGTGAAGGATTTTTAGGAGGGAGACCTAAAACTTGTCTACTTGAGGTGATAAATGTTCAAGTCAAGGAAGTTTGGGCATTGCGGGGTGTTCAAGAATTAAATCTAACGTGTATGTTATAAAGATACCATATGAACTATAGATCAGCCCATTTCTCAATGTCTTCATCTTATATGCTCTTGAGGGGTTTGACAAAGGAAGTCCCTCCAGTTTAAGATCAATTTTTCTTCTTCTTGATAAACGTTATTCATTTCTTAAAATCCAAGAAGATCTATTTTTTATCACAGCTCAAACTCTTCTCAATTGAGCCATTGATTTTAGTTTCTTTTTGCTGTCTTTTACATCCCCAACAACCAAAAAGACACTTCACGACTCCTATAACATCAAGCTAAAACTGCCACTCCTGTCCTCGCAAGATTACATGATAGTGCTTTTGGATTCACAAAACTTTGGTTTCCCCCACCAGAAACTTCCCCTTTTGACCAAGAGATTATGGACCAGCAGGAAGAATAAAAATACTTTGATTTCTTAATGTATCATTATCAAGTTCCTGTTTTCATCATCAAGAGATATACAGGCATAAAAGATATGCCACCCTCCTAAAACCTAGATGAGAAATACCAATATAATCAGCAACTACTCAGAAGTTGTACAGAGAAATCCTTATTTAAAGAGTCTGCTGAGGATATTGATATGATCCAGGGCAAGAAGTACAAGTTCAAAATCTAATATGAGTTCGAAGGTATACACCACATGTTGCATGCATAAACTTCGTACCTAAGTAGATCGACATGTACAAGTCTAGAATTGTTTCTCGCTCTTACAAATCCCATGACGCATAAGTGTATCTCCCATCTTTTATCACAATTAACCACAGAACCTAAACAATATGTTTAAAAGCGATTGGCAAGTTTAAATAAATCTAGTTGTTGTCAGCCCAATTAAGTAGGGAGCTTTCCAGCGGTCAAAAGGCCGACGGTTGCCATAAGCTATGAAATATCATCTACATTTAGACTCCGAGCTCATAATGCACTAAGAACTTTCCCAAATTGCATGTCATGCATCCTTTGCATACCAGTCGCACGGTACAAAAAGAAAGTCAACAAGTATGAAAGTAAGCACAAACATAAAGGAGTAATAAAACTCATTCGTCTAATAACCAAAGTTAAGTTATCTATGAACTTCGCAAGATTTCTGCTCCGAAAAGTAACAAACAAGAGGAGTTTGAAAGAGCAAAAAACTAGATCCTATCTCAGCAGGAACCCAAAAATTGTACCTTCTTCATAGCCAATCTTTGCAGCTTAGGCACTTCCTCGAGTAACCGGGCCTTGGTTCGCCGAATCTCCGCATTCAGAGCGACCGCAGACGCCCTACTCTTCTCGCTGGCAGCGGCCTCCGCTTTCTAGTACAAGCCAAAAAATAGCCTGCTGTCAGCAGATTAACAAGGACGACATCCACTTTCTCAAGAAGAAAAAATGCAAGATACCGCCTTCGGCTAGTAGCGGTAACCAAGCAATCGAGAGGGAAGAGACAAATCACGCGGCAATCAGCTCTTCCATTCCATCCATTACGACCAAATCCGAAACGAGAGTCGAAACACAGTGCGCGACTCCTTCGATCCGGTCCGATTTTACCGGACAGAACGGCAAAGTCAAAAGCAAGCGGCGGGAAGGGAAGGGGGGAGGTTCAGATCTGGAGGGAGGGGACCTGCTCGGCGGCCTCGACGTCGGCCTCGACGGCGGCGTAGAGGCGGGCGAAGGCGTCCTCGCCGGCGACATTGCTGGCGTCCTTGTGCTTCTCGACATCGTACTTGTCGTACTTCTTGCAGATCGAGTCCACCCGAGTCAAGATGTCGATCACGCTCATCGTCGCTCCTCCGGCTGGACCACCGGCGGCCGGCGGGGTTCCGGTGTCTCGTCGGCGAGGTGCGTAGTCTGCAGTGGAGAGCAGGAACGAGAAAATGCAGAGAGAGAGGATTTGACTGTGGGGAAGGCGATGCTGGTGGCAGCGAGGGCGGAGCGAAGAGAGCACGAAGAGGAAAGCTGAAACCAGCCTGTACGAAACCGAACGACCTCCCTTTTTTTTTTTTTTTTTTTAATTGTTATTATTTTTCGGCCACCCCCTTCAGAAAATGAAATTAAATTTCGACGCCTCCCCGGCTAACTACTTCCTCCTAAGTTCGTTTGAATCTTGCGCTTTCCATAATTCTAGTGCTTGATTATTTATTTTATATCATTTTGGATTATTCTAATCTTGAGTAAGGTTTCCAAAGAATCGATAAATATTTCTACTATGAAAAAAATTGAGATAGCATATTTGTTACTACGAGAATTATTGGCATGTTTGTACGCTATCATGTAAGATCAAAACTTGCACATTAAAGGAATATAGAAAGAATAATATAGATGGCATCATTGATTGCTAGGAAGCCATGGCACTTGCGTCAAGCATTGTTGTGCATATTTCTTTCCATTTTGAAGAATTGATAGCAAGATTATGTCCATTTTTTTTTTTTTGTCTTGTAAAACAAATAATATAGTCAATGTAAATCACTAATATTTTAATTAAAGAAAGAATAATATGAATTACTACTTCTCCAAAGTTGATTGTTTCTTCTAGGGTGAATAGATTTTGCTTTAAACACCCAATAAAGATTTATGACTAAATTTAATGGACTAAAACCCTAATTTCTTAAAAGATACTCGGTTTGAAAAATAAGTTATACAATTCCCTATTGGATGTGTGGAAAAATTCAATTATAAAATAGAGTCTTTATAAGATGAAAAATGATAGCGTCAGACGTTGTACAAAATACAGTCTTCAAAACTCCACACTGCTTTCACCACGTCCCATAAATTCCTCATTTACTTTCACAGTTAAAATAAATATTTCTCCTTTTGCAATATTTTAATTTTTCCTAAAAAAATAAGTAGTTGCACAGGCTTTTATGTATTTCTTTTCTATTGGCTAAATCGAAAACACATAGATTGGTCATAATAACCCTCAAAATTTAGTGGACTCGACCGTCAAAGTTTGGAATTTTTATATTCCCCCAAAAAAAAAGAAAGAAAGAAATTTTCCTTCTCCCTACTCCTTTTCTTCTTCTTATGTTTCTGCTGGAAACTATTCATTAAAGCGCATATAACGGAAAACTGAAAGAAAAAACAGCAAAACGTGACAGAAATTGTACAAGTAGCAGAAGATTTAACTTGCAGCACGAGATACAAAATCACCACTCGCGAGAACAACCAATGTCCGTCATCTGCTCATCACATTACAATGAAATAACACAGGTTCTGTTCGATCACATTCTCGATTAGTTGCCAGCGCATGGCACGACTGCTCGGGAGAGACAGAAATTTTACTGTTGAAAGCAGGAGACTTCATGCGTATACAGAGATATCAGAAGCAGGAAACAATGCTCATCCTTATAGAACGCTAGGCTCTTTCATTCATATAGAGAACCATCAGAACTAGAGCATGGGACGGATAAATCTGTACCGCTGAAAGGATGGAGCTAGCAAAGCGCACCCACAAACCGGACGGCTCCCATGAGAACTCCATACTTTTGTCACCTTCCTTTTATGCTAAGCATAGACTCACTGAGATTGCAAGAAGTTTGAATGGAAATGCAAAGTGGAGAACTAACTTAGAAACTTAAATGCGCATCTTGCATTTCCATTCAAATTTGTATAAACTGAAAAGAGAAAGAACCAGCCCTGAAGAACAAACATCTTTCCCTAGCTGTAGCCCTAGCTTTTCATACTTGCTACTTCGGACTTGTTTCCAACAGAAATCTATGCAACAATCCCACAGTTGCAGAAAAACAAATCATAGCACAATTTAGTGAGGTTGTTTTCCGAATATCCAGTTCTAGCCATTTCATTACATTTGGGAACTCGGAACTTTCCAACTTTATAATTTTTGTCAAAAGGTGAGAATAAACCAAATGACGGGTTAATCCTAGGTTGTCTTCCCAATTTACCCAGTATGCTTGAGAATAGCCCTAGCCTCTAGCTCAACCACCTCACCACCAGATTAACCATCAAAAGGCTTACGGCACTATCATTCCTCTACAGTCTACACAGAATACTTAACCAGCCAAAAGCTATAATTCAAAATAGGAACAGATTAAGCTGAACATATAACTCCTGCATGCTTACTGAACAGATTGCAATAAGAATCGCTTGGCCATAGAGAAGTGGTAACCCCGTGAGAACACAAATCAGAAGAGACATCACAAATTCTTTAGCTTGTTCTATGGCCAATCTACGGTAAAAGAGATATCTCCTTCAGCAAACCCTACATTAGACTTTAAGGGAACAATGCATAAATAGGAACAGATTAAGCTGGTTATAAACCAAATTCCAGAGATAAAAATTCTCTCTATCTATCCAGCATGTACAGACATGTTAACTTGAAGTCATGTTCTACACCAGAATCCACTCACCCCAAATCTCAAAGTATGAATCTTGCAAACTCAGACTATGGAGTTCCATCACTATAAACTTCTCTTCTTTGCTTAAAAGAACACCTGACACGTGTCAGGAAGCTTAAAAAATCAGATTGCCTGCTCGTGATATGTGGGTCATCCAGAGTTAACTACAAGCAAATGTGTTGCTAATCAATTATTTTGAGCGTTCTCAGTACCAACACTAAAAATTACAATTTGGGATGAGCACCTTAAAACATCAGAAGCAACAGGTTTAAAAGCAAATCCAAAATGCCAACACTCGATATGCTAAAACCAGGTATCAGCATTGAATAAAGATCAATCCAGGTCAAGCTGTTTATCAGCCAACCACATCAACACCAGAATGACCGCTTACCTGGACACTCTCAATGAGCTGCTGCATACTTGCAGCTGCCTTTCTAATTTCTACTGTTTATCATCTTGAAACAAGACATTGGCTGCCTGCATAGAACTGGATTGCATCCATTCTATTTTTCAATGTCAACAATAAACATCAAATGGCAGCAACATATTTGACATCCACTAAATTGCATTATCTCTTAACTATAGGAGACTTCCAAGATCTCTCAAGCAGAAAAACAAATTGTTTGCGAGAATTTAAAGGAATTTTTTGGTTCAGTAGAGCAATTTGTAGCAGTCATCAAGCAGAGGATTTTAATCCTCGCCATGTTAGGAAAGTGAGGTGACTTTATGCAAATGCAGAGACATCAGAAGCATGTAAAAGACAAAGCCATAAGGACTAATCCATATGGAAAACTAACAAGATTACACAAACTTTGTGCAAAAACTTTTGTACTGCTATGATGGAGCTTACTGATTTCAGGCACCATGAAACCAGATGAAACAGCATGAAAAACTGGTAAGTTTGTCTCTTCGGAAATTGCCGCCACAGAGGCAGAGGAGAATAAAGTGCCGCAACCAAAAGATGGATGTCAACTTATATAGATGGATCTGAAATCTAATTTAGCTCCAGTATAGCACCCACAGGTACATAAGAAATGTACAGAATCGATTCTTTTTTATGAATAGATCAGATCGCTAATTCAAATATAGAATATAAACGGATCAAGTAAGAAATGATACTCTGAATCATACAACCATAATAAAATCTACAATCAGCCAACGTTTATAAAATTTGAAAAAGAGTCAGAAGAAACGTTGCGATCCTCTTACTTGTATCTATATGCCTTTGGATCCCGATTCACAGACCTCTTGGTTTCATTGTATCACCTTCAATGGCATTCTAAACTTTAGTCAATAAAACACCAATGCATCGCACGAGTCTTGTCGGCAATTTGCAGAAAGTTCAGAAATTGTAAGTTCGGGATGTGCCAGTCATGCCACATTACTCAGCAACTCAACTATGAATCCAACAAATCCAGGCAGACAACTTACCATCAAATCACTTGTACAAGCAAAAAATCACGGTTCTGGTCTTTTGCTCACCCCTACAGTCGACATATTTATGGCGAAATCACAATGAAGCCTTAAAGCAGTGGTTTCATTGTTAGAATCTAGCAACAAGATGCACTCACTGCACACGAAAGCAAAAACCAACTTAAAACCAACTAATTCCATCTCTAAATTTTGATATCCCAACAACCTGATAAATCGTAGGCACTGGTTCTCTGTTCCAGACTAAAGGAAGCACTTAGCTTAATTGGAGTCGTCTAATATTTCCACAGCAGGAGATGACCACAAATTTTCACTGCATCATCTTCCTCCTCTTCTTCCCCACCACCCCCTCTTATACTCTATCCTATCAATCCATAAGATAAACAAAAGATATACTACATAATCATTTACTCATGGACAGAGACCTTATCAAGAAAACAACTTGAGTATTCCGTAAAATCGCATCTTCTCAAAACGGGAAACCCACAGAGCAATATAATTCTCGAGACATGGAACGGCCGAGAAAAAAAAGATCGAGCTGTACTTATTCAGAGGTTCGCTCGTTCGTCATTAACATAAGAGAAAATGGAGACTTTCGAGCTCTACGAAACCAACATGAAATCGCATGAAAACTCCCCAACTTCAACACTGTCCGCCGAGGCAGGGAACGAGGAGCAGGGTAGAATCCTTCTGGATACAGTAATCGGAAAGGGTCGCACCATCCTCCAGCTTCATCCCGGCGAACATGAGGCGCCGCTGGGCCGTAGGGATGCCCATGTCCTCGATCTTGGACTTGACGTTGTCGATGGTGTCGGAGCTCTCGACCTCGAGGGTGATGGAGCCTTCCACGGTCTTCACGAAGATCTGCATCTTGACGTATGCCTGTTTTGAACAAAGGAGATTGAACTCTCGATGAGAAGAGAAGGGATTGAATTCTCGATGAGAAGAGATCTCGATGAGAAGAGAAGGGACGTAGTTAACATGGCACTGCACAAAATCATGCAAGTGACCCCACACCTCCGTTGATCGACTCCGTTTTTCTCCCCTCCGTTTCTGCTCGCGACCTCTCTCTCCATCTTTTCTCTCTAGCCCAGGCCCATTTTCCTTTCCCTTTTCCCTTCCGCACGGGCCCCCAGGGCCCAGCCCAGAATTTTCCCCCCAAGCCCGGCCCATTTACCCCTTGTCTTCTTCCTCTGTTGTCTTCTTCCCCGATCGGATGAGCAGCACGCGCCGGAGGCCGGACGCGCGCGACGCCGGAAGGGAGGAGAGGACGGCGACGTACGACGCTGCAGGCGGAAGAGACGCATCTTCAATGCGAGGCGGCCTAGCTAGAGACGCCTCGACGGATGGGACGCCGGTTCGGCCGGCGGAGGCCGTTCGGTACGCGAAGGACCGGCGGCCAGACTTCCGTCGACCGGCCTTCCCCCGCCTATAAATGGGGCGTCGGGGGGAAGGCCAAACCACGGCCAAGAGAGGATCCAAGGTAGCCAGCCGATCGCTTTCCCCGAGAGACATCGGAGGAGGTCCGAGAGCCGCCCAACCCGGGGATCCAGATATGGTCGGAGTGAGGGTTCCGAGCTGAGATCTGAGTTTCAGATCTGGAGATCCGAGAGAAAGACGGCGAAGTGAGGGATCACCGGTAGCAAGCTTCGAAGACCTTCCCCGAGAGGCTTCGGGGGAGGTTTGAAGGCGAGCGGCCGGAGGAGGGGAGTTCTGAGCAGAGGAGGTTCGAGATCTGTAAGGCGGGGGACCGCGGGAGAGAGAAGGCCAGAACCGAGCACGAAGAGGAAAGCTGAAACCAGCCTGTACCAAACCAAACGACCTCCCTTTTTATTATTATTATTATTATTATTATTATTATTATTATTATTATTATTTTTCGGCCACCCCCCTTCAGAAAATGAAATTGAATTTCGACGCCCCCACGCTTAACTACTACCTCCTAAGTTCGTTTGAATCTTATTTATTTTATATCATTTTGAATTAATCTAATCTTGAGTAAGTTAGTTAACTGAAGAAAAATTGATTGATTCAGTAACTTTTAAACGACTAATTTATCAAATAATCTTAAAAGGTTTCAAAGAATCGATAGATATTTCTATTATGAAAAAAATTGATGACATATTTGTTAGTATGAGAACTATTGACGAATCATTTGATTGGTTTGCTTTAACTGGTAAGAGTAGATGACCTGTTCATACTACATATATATGTATGTACAAATCAACTAAGATCAAAACTTGCACATAAAAGGAATATAGAAAGAATAATATGGATGGCACCATTGATTGCTAGGAAGCCTTGGCACTTGCGTCAAGCATTGTTGCGCATATTTCTTTCCATTTTGAAGAATTGATAGCAAGATTATGTCCATTTCTTTTGTCTTGTAAAACAAATAATATAGTCAATGTAAATCACTAATATTTTAATTAAAGAAAGAATAATAAGAACTTACTACTTCTTGAAAGTTGATTGTTTCTTCTAGGGTGAATAGATGTTGCTTTAAACACTGAATAAAGATTTATGACTAAATTTGATGGACTAAAACCCTAATTTCTTAAAGGATATTTGTTAGATCTATCCTCGATTAGAAAAATAAGTTATACAATTCCCTATTGGATGGTTACATGTGGAAAAATCTAATTATAAAATGGAGTCTTTATAAGATGAAAAATGATAGCATCAGACGGTGTACAAAATACAGTCTTCAAAACTCTCGCCACGTCCCATAAATTCCTCATTTATTTTCACACTATAAAAATAAATATTTCTCCTTTTACAATTTTTTAATTTTTCCTCGAAAAAAATCGCACAAAATACCTTCCGGATGCTTTTTCATTCATTGCACAGGCTTTTATGTATCTCTTTTCTACTGGCTAAAATGGAAAACACATAGATCGGACATAACCCTCAAAATTTAGTGAACTCTGATGGGTTTTTTATTTAATGGGCTAAGTTAAGCCCGTCTACTCATGTTGGGCCAAAACTCGACCCATAAATGAAAGGCCTATAAGAGGAAGTGGCAGTTATTTTCTTCCCATAAAAGGAAATGACATTTATTTTCTAAGTGAAAATAACTAATATAAAATAAAAAGTAAATGGGATATCCTGTAGCGTTTTAAAAAAAAAAAACACACTTCTCCATATTCTTTCCTTGAAGTAGTTTACTCCCTTTTGAATAACAGAACTTCAGGGCTTCAAACGATTTCTCTGAGACTACAACGGTACTTAATTTGTGATAATTAAGGTATGTTTGACTCCATGATATGCCTTCGATCAGTATTACATATTTCCCGAACACGTTTTTGTGTTCGTTTTCGATATTCAATCATTTGAGTATTATATCAGATTTTAGGAATTTATTTCCAACATTAGTATCATAGCAATGTTGTTCATGTTTCTCGATCATTGTTGATATTTATGAATTGTTGTTTGCCAAAATTTTGAAAAACATCGCCGTCGGATGCTCGAAGACAGAAATCCCGACATGCTCGTACTGTTCGCCCCTCCTTCTTGAATTTCGATGAATTAAAACTCAATTCTAATGGTGTAGGGTCGTAGTTCTCATCCAGACAAGAAAAATGACAGGTGGCCCACCGCCGAACGCGCCACCACGCGTGGCCAGAAGAAAAGGTGTTGCACGCATCGAGGTAGTTTCCAAGGCGCATGCGCCACAAATGCCAGCTAGCGTTATCGTGACATCAGTTGGCGGTTGCCCGTGCACGCGTAGGGCATGTGATGGTGATGTCACGACAATGTCACCTAGTCAGAACAGTCAGTTTGACCCGACTCGTGTTTGACTTGACTCGGTCCTTGTTGACTTCCATTGACTGTCGTTGACCTCATTGACCATTGACAAAAAAAAAAAAAACCGGAGAATATGTTTCATTTTCAATTATATTCCTATGGATTATAAGTAATCCTTTTTTATTCTGCATTTGTTGCTAGAATAATGCCTCACATTCGTATGTGTACAACTATATGCTCACAGTCAAAAAGAGAAAGGACGAAGAATTATAGTTGAGTTGGCTGATTATTGATGGGAAAGTGATGACTTAATTGAATATGTTCTCGAGGCCAATAAGAAGATACAAGAAGTTATTTGGAAAGATCACCCCATGCTAGCTTTTCAGATGATGTGATTCTTCATTAACATCTTCCATCTGAATAGCAAGGAGTGTTGAATCGAGTCAACGTGGTTTTTTATTATAAGAAGCGTGTAGTAACTTTTTTGAAGAAATATTATAGGATTAAAGTTCACTCTGGCGAGGGAAGGATATGCAAAGGAGAAATCCTAAGGGATTTCCTGTGTGGCACACTAATTCCGATTACTTGTTTTATATGGTTGCTAAATTATAAGAACTATACTCAATAAAATCCTAATAATAAATTGCAACTATAACGATTAAACTAGGCTAGAATATAAGAAACTGAGCCACCTTCGACTCTATTTACCATCAGCCTTGTCTTTGTACATATTGAGAGATGGAACTATGAAGGGGGATTTGTACAAAAAAAACACTAGGGAATACAAACACTAGGTATCCCACCTCTTGTCGGTCATATACACACACGTTCATTCATCAGTTAGCCGGTCAGCACAAAAAACAAAATCTCTCCCAAAAGTCAAGGCACTCATCGATCACTACCTACACCACTAAGCTACCGCCATGGCTCGAACCCTCGTCATACAATGGCAGCAGTCCCATCAGCCAGCTTTCCACGCGTGCATATAGGGCTATGAAGGCCAGGTATGCTGGCCCTGTTGGTGCCCCTATGTCCACCATCAAGTAGGAGGTAAACTTGACGAAGGTCACGCCTGGAAACTGCCAATTGTGGATTCCCTCCTGTCACCATACAAAGTTGAATGTGGCACCGTAGAGGATAGTCGTTGCGATAGCAAGTGGAGTGGAGGACATCTTCTGATCTGAAGAAAAGACACAGTAAAGAAGTGCAAGTTTAAAACAAAAGTCAGCAAGTAAACCGATAGTCCGAGCTGGTGGGTTGGCCGCTACAATTAAAATAGTTCGCCATGCATCAACTATAGGGTTTGGTTAGGAGTCTACACTATTCACCCGAAGGTATCTAATACTAGAACAAGGGACTAATAAGTGCGGTTCCCCCTGACAATTGAATAAAACAGAAACTATTTAATCGACGTGTCTATGTGGGTTTGGCTGCAACATGGAGACGACACCCCACCTTGTACCTCTCGCACCCAATCTGGAATCATGAGGGCCCCTAAGGAGTTATTCAACCCTCCTTAGTCCTCCAAAGAGTACGCAATCACTCCCTTTCATCCCTCTCCAGGCATCTCGACACTCAGGGCCTCTCATCGGCTTCTCAGTGACTGCACAACATAGTATTTTCATCCTGTTGTAGCACTAAACAATTCCAGTGCACAAGATAGCCCAGAAATGAGATGATGTGACCTGTGGTTTGCCTAAAGTCAAGTTTGAGTCCTAGACTCAAACAAACTCAGTAAGGAGGCGATATGGCCCGAAGCTCTCCGAATCTTCATTTTCCTTATTGTCATATCTACTTCTTAGACCAAGTAAGTTAAGTTAACATGCAATGCTGGAATTAAGACAGCAAGGTCTAGAACTCACCCAAGAGTCATAGACCAAGCTATTTCGTGATCTCCTAAACTGGATTAGACTCAATGCGCAGCAAAACAGAGAGGTTCGAAGTCGAAAAGGTTTCAACCTAGTTTGAGACCACTTGGTTCAAGCATTTCCGCTGTCCCAAGGTTAAAGAAGGCTCGAGGTAACCTAGATATGGCTGTAGCATTTGGGATGAGCGCCTTAAAACATCTGAAGCAACAGGTTTAAAAGCAAATCCAAAATGCCAACACTCAATATGCTAGAACCAGGTATCAGCATCAAATAAAGATCACAGACTCATATCTGGATATGTAACAGATGATCAATCCAGGTCAAGCTGTTTATCAGCCAACCACATCAACACCAGAATGGCCGCTTACCTGGACACTCTCAATAAGCTGCTGCATACCTGCAGCTGCCTTTCTAATTTCTACTGTTTATCGTCTTGAAACAAGATATTGGCCGCCTGCATAGAACTGGATACTCATCCGTTCTATTTTTCAATGTCAATAATAAACATCAAATGGCAGCAACATATTTGACTTCCACTAAATTGCATTATCTCTTAACTATAGGAGACTTCCAAGATCTCTCAGGCAGAAAAACAAATTGTTTGGGAGAATTTAAACAAATTTTTCTGATTCAGGAGAGCAATTCGCAGCAGTCATCAAGCAGAGGATTTTAATCCTCTCAATGTTAGGAAAGTGAGGTGACTTCATGCAAATGCAGAGACATCAGAAGCACGTAAAAGACAAAGCCATAAGGACTTATCCATATAGAAAACCAACAAGATTACACAAACTTTGTGCAAGATTTTTCTTGCTGCTATGATGGAGCTTACTGATTTCAGGCACCATGAAACCAGATCAAATAGCATGAAAACTGGTAAGTTTGTCTCTTCAGAATTTGCCGCCACGGAGGCAGAGGAGAACAAAGTGCAGCAACCAAAAGATGGATGTCAACTAATATAGATGGATCTGAAATCTGATTTAGCTCCATTATAGCACCCACAGGTGCATAAGAAATGGATGGACTCCTTTTTTTTTTTTTTCGGTGAATAGATCAGATCACAACTTCGAATATGGAATTTATACAGGAAATGATACTCTGAATCATACAACCATAATAAACTCTAATACCAGCCAACGTTTATAGAATTTGAAAAAAGAGTCAAAAGAAACGTTTTGATCCTCTTATTTGTATCTATATGCATTTGGATCCCGATTCACAAATCTCTCAGTTTCACTGTATCGCCTTCAATGGCATTTTAAAACTTAGTCAATAAAACACCAATGCATCGCCGTGCCAGCAATTTACAGAAAGTTCAGAATTTGTAAGTTTGGGATGTGCTGGTCATGCCACGTTACTCAACAAATCAACTATGAACCCAACAAATCCAGGCAGACAACTTAGCATAAAAGCACTCGTACAAGCGAAAAATCACAGTTCTGGTCTTTTGCTCACCCCACAGTCAACATATTTATGGCGAAATCACAATGAAGCCTTAAAGCAGTGGTTTCATTGTTAGAATCTAGCAACAAGATGCACTCACTGCACACGAAAGCAAAAACCGACTTAATTCCCTCTTTGAAGTTTGATATCCCCGATTGGTTTTTCCAGACTAAAGGGAGCAAATAGCTTAATTGAAGTCGTCTAATATTTCCACAGCAGGAGACGACCACAAATTTTCACTGCATCATCTTCCTCCTCTTCTTTCCCACCCCGGCTTCTTATAATCTATCCTACCAATCCATTAGATAAACAAGACAGAGACGTTATCAAGAAAACAACTTTAGTAGTCCGTAAAATTGCATCTTCTCAAAACGGGAAACCCACAGAGATCTTAAGGTATTCCAGCAGCGCCAAGACAAGAATTGTTTAGGAGACAACATCATGTGAAGGTATAGAACATGCTTCACGAAATATAATTCTCGAGACACAGAACGCACAAGAAGAAAAAGATCAAGTTGTACTTATTCAAAGGAATCACTCATTCGTTATTTACATAAAAGAAAACCTACCCTAGACCCAGCAATGACCCACAAGTTTATCCTGTCTAAAGATGGCTACTTTCAAGCTCCATGAAACCAAGATGAAATCGCATGAAAACTCCCTTAACTGTATCAAAAAGAGAACACTCCCGTCTCTTCAGAAACCGCCTCCGCGGAGGCGGAGAACGAGGTGCAGGGTAGACTCCTTCTGGATGTTGTAATCGGCGAGGGTGCGGCCGCTGTCGAGCTGCTTGCCGGCGAAGATGAGGCGCTGCTGGTCCGGAGGGATGGCCTCCTTGTCCTGGATCTTGGCCTTGACGTTGTCTATGGTGTCGGAGCTCTCGACCTCGAGGGTGATGGTCTTGCCGGTCAGGGTCTTCACGAAGATCTGCATCTTGACGTGTAGCGGTTTTGAGCAGAGGAGATTGATCTCTTGATGAGAAGAGAAAGGTGGCGGGGGCTTTTGGAGAGTTCAAGTAGGAGAAAAGTCGCCGACTCAAGGTCAATGTGTCACCGACGACCCAAAAAAACCAAAAGATGTCAAGGTGACGTCATCATCGAATCATCGGAATCATCGAATTATCGAAAGGAAAAAGATCCAGAAAAATCAGGATAGCACTCGATTAGAAATATTATGCCAGATTTCGACCAGCGTGTCACAAGAATATCGAGGATAATTATTATTCATCCGTTAAACGAAAATAGAAGTAAGATTGATAATTATGAGTTTCTGTTAAAAAGTCGAAATTGCAATCGAGATTAAAACAAAATTGTTCCACAAAATCTTTGGATAATGATTTATCATTGTTAATCTACTAGCTTTCATATACGTGCTCATGATTACTTTTATCAAAAGATAAATAAAATACTTATGGCGTCGTTTTTATTTCTCTTTTTTTCTTTTTGTTCCCTAGACAAAAAAAAAAAAGAGAGACCAAAACAGAAGAAAAAGAATAGGAATTAGTTTGCATATATAAATTAATTTTTCAATTCCGGAAATGAAAAAGTAATTAGGGAATAAATTTAGAACAAAAATAAGAATTAAAAAAATCTAATTTTTTTGTTCTTGAGATTAAAAAAAAAAAAAGCAAGGTCATTTTTGAAAAACAAACTCAGTGTAACATAATGCTCATCTTTATACAATTGACACAAGGTATGGATGACACCCACATTTGGACCAGACTCGGATTCGAGTCCCCAAATTTTAGGAAAAATTTAGAAATAAAAATTTGAATCGTTTTATTAGATTTTAGTGTTAAATCCAATTTAGAATTAGTTTAGTGTAAAAAATGTGATAATCTTTAGATGAAAATTGGATTCAAAATTGAATAATCTCTACTTTACCATATTAATTTTTTAATATGGTTTTATTTTAAAGACAATATTAACTAAATTTTGCAATTTTGCTAACAGAAGATGTCTTCTTCCCTTAAGATTCTAATAGAAACATCCTTTAAGATTATTTGCAATTCCGTTTTAATAGAAAATTAGATGAAGACATTCTGTTAAATCATCATTATCTGCAATTCCGTTTTAATAGAAAATTAGATGAAGACATTCTGTTAAATCATCAAAAGGAAAAAGATCCCAAAAAAAAAAAAAAAAACAAGATAGCACTCAATTATAAATTTTAGATCAATTTTCACTAATCAATTAGAGATAAAAAGATAAGGGTTAATAAAAACACGGTATACCCTCTTATAAATTTATCCAAATTAATTTTTTGACCATAAAAAAACCTAAAACTAGCACACCTGTGACAATTTTACTTTGGGAAAATGTCACAAATGGTCCCTATACTATTACCTAATGTGCAATTTGGTCTCTGAACTTTCAATCGGCTCAATTTGGTCCTTGAACTATTTGATAAATGTCTGATTTGGTCCCTAAACTTTCATTCGGCTCAATTTGGTCCCTAAATTATTGATAAATGTTCGATTTAGTCCTTAGTTACTGTTTTTCCTTTTTTTAATTTTTTAATTTTTTTTTTTACTTCTTCTCTCTTCCCTCCGAAGGGCTCCCGTGGAGGGAAGCGGGGCGGCCCTCGCCGGTGTCAAGCAAGGGGCTCCCTTCCGGTGAGGGCCCTCACCCTCGCCGAGGCGAGGCCCCTCGCCGCCGGCCGTGAGGGAGCATCGGCATCGGGCCAAGGGCTCCCTCGCCCGGCCACCCTAACGGCGAGGGCGCCTCGCTTGCCGGGCGCTTCCCTCCGCCGGAGCCGGAGATGGCTTCCCTCCGCCGGAGCCGGCGGAGGGAAGAGAGAAGAAGCAAAAAAAATTAAAAAAATTAAAAAGGAAAAAATAACTAATGACTAAATTGAATATTTATCAATAGTTCATGGACCAAATTGAGCCAATCGAAAGTTTATGGACTAAATCAGACATTTATCAAATAGTTCATAGATCAAATTGAGCCGATTGAAAGTTCATGGACCAAATTGCACATTAGGTAATAGTATAAGGACCATTTATGACATTACTTTTTGTTAGTTTCTCTTAAATTTATCATTAAATTGCTAAGTTAAATAATATGTGACAATTACTGAATTATTCATTTGGGGTTTTATTCTTCATTTGTCATTAATGTACTAGTTTGTGATTTTTTGCGATATTAATTAAATTAAACGAAAACTAATGAAGGGTAATTTGTGGAAATGTATTAAGTTTGGGCTTTTTAATGATCAAAAAATTAGTTTGGCTTGAATTTGTCATAAATATTCCGGTTTGGAGTTTTTCATGATCAAAAAATTAACTTGGGTAAATTTGTCATGAGATAATAAAAATAATCCGCAAATTCAGGCTCAATGGGAAATTTAACAGTGAGACCAAGCTCACTTTTGACTTACAAGTATACAAATAGAGATAAAACTGTAATTTTTAATAAAGTCGGCACTACTTGAAGCCTTTTGAATGCGAAACAACACAATTAATTTTGGGGGAAATTCTAAATAAGGATCCGAAGTTGACCAATTTTCTCAAATAATGACCTGAAATTAACTTTGTGTTAGATAAAAACCTAAAGTTGACCCATTGTCTCAAATAAAGACCCAAAATGGTTGAATTAATTCCAAATAAGAGCCTAAGCTTACTAGTCAGCCAAATATTCATCAGCTATCAAGCATGTGACATTTCTAACAATTGGAGTTTGGACAATTTTGTCCAAAAAAAAATATATGGAAAATTAACAAATCCTAAAACAGAAAAAAAAAAAAAACCTAGGTTTTATACGGTCTCCCTATTTCTTGTATCCATCATCTGCAAAGTCAAAGACGAAAGTTCTCCCCCATTCCTTGTACCCATCCTTCACAAAGTGGAAGACCCAAATTCTCCGCCGGTTAAGGCACGAATTAAAAAACAAGAAGAAAATTATATGCTTCTTTCTTTGTTTGTGGGGACCCAAATTCTCAGCCGGTCGAGCAAGACCAGGCAACGATTTGGTTGAGGAACAGCGAGGGAGAAGAAAGAAGAAAACAGAAACATCTAAATGAATAACCTAAACTTAATTAATTTAGAATTTTCCATTTTTTTCCAATCACAAATTTCTGACAAAATTGCTCATATTTTAATCGATGGAAAATGTTTGTCGGTGAGCTAAGTTCCTTAATAGAGATTAACTTGATTACTCCAGGTCCTTATTTGACACAAAATTCACTTCATGTCCTTCTTTGAAATAATGGGTCCACTTCGAATCCTTATTTAACACAAAGTTCACTTTGGGTTTTTATTTGAGAAAATATATTCACTTCGGGTCCTTATTTGGAATTTTCCTTAATTTTGGATAATTCCCTTATAACATAATTCAATAAAATAAAATGGATCAATCAATTTTCATCATCAACTTCTCGAACTGAGCATACGTACATTAATAAAGTACTTAAAATTATTTATCTAAATAGACCAACGTTTATTAAAAACCTTGGCTTTTTTAATGTTCCACAGTTATGGATTAATTTTTTTGGAAGGCATCAAATAGTGATAACTTCATTAGAGTTCCGTTTGAGTCTCATTTATTTATACCTATCTTCTATTTATACATTTAAGACAAAAGCGGGGGTTGGCATCATTGTTAAAACTTCCATCTAGCCTGCATCTACACATTTTCTTTCTTTCTTTTTATTTCCTTTTTTTCTTTTTCTTTTTCTCCTTTTCCTTTTTCTTGTCCTTCACTCCTCAGCTTCCTCAAGCCATCCCTTTTGCTTCCTCTGGCAATTTGTTCCCGACTGGCTTACAAGGGGTGAGCTCCAACTGTCACCAGAGGCGGCAAGCTCGCTAGTTGGCCGCTAGAGGCTACGAGCTCGCCCAATTTGGCAAGGCTTGAGCCTCATCGCTGGAGCCACAAGCTCACCCAATTTAGCGAGGCTTGAGGCTCATCGGCAGGCAAGCTCAAGCCTTGTTGTCGAAGGCCATGAGATCACTCAATCTAGTGAGACCAGAGCTCACTGGCCGTGCTTGTGGCTAGTGATGAGTGAAGAAGAAACAAAAAGAAAAAGAAGCAAATTCGATTTTTTTTTAAAAAAATATTTTCCAAAATTTAATTTAAAAAATTCAAATTTCAAAATTCAAATTTTTTAAAAATATTTTTTTATAAAAATAATTGTTTGTAAACCAAGCATCAAATCTAAGCTTTGGTAGATTTGGAAAACGTTTTCCAGTCCTTCCAAAGAGAAGATTATTTTCCTGAATTTAAGCTTTGCTAGGAAAACATTTTTCGTTGACACGGAAAACGTTTTCCGTTGACTCATTTTCCTAAGTTACCAAACGCTGGAAAATGAGGAAAATGTTTTCCTCGAAAATGTATTCCGTGAAACAAACGCACCCTAAATCTCTTACAACTAGTGTATACAAAAAATCTACGATATGCAGAAACTCTACCAATTCATACTACCACGGCTACTGATTTCACTTCAATGCTTGTGAAGGCAATCAAAATGATAGCCATAAATGCTAGCAGATCCATATGCGCCATAAACACTCATGCCCGCAACATGTTTGGGTGACCCCCAAACCTCCCACAGGATATCGAACTACAAACATATATGCATAATATCGAATTGTAGGTTTTGGATTCTTGCTCGAGATGTATATGGCAACTATAATACCCATCATGTTGATGACAAGTCCGATGATTTTAGCAGCCCAGTTTGCGGAGAAGAGTCCTTGATCTAGTATAACAAAGACTTGATCCGTTACTTCATTGGAGATGGGCAATTGAGATGTGTCCACCTGCTATAGCTATTTGCACTAATTGTATATGCCAAAACAACAATATACGGCAAATTACCCTCAAATAAATGATTAATATTACTAAATGCTAAACAAGTCCCAAACTTTATAAAAAAATAAAATCAAATTGCATATTCAATACCATGGGATTATGGAATTTCTGTAGATGCAAAAATTGAGTAAATAAAATGTCAAATGAAAAAGATAAAAGTAAATTGTTGTTGGCATAACGAAAGAAAATGCCTATTTACACGATCTTAGCTATGAGGCATATGATATTGAGGAACATGGTGAGCCAGCTATGCTGGACATCATGAATCCGAAGTTCAACAGAGCAGCCAGGCATGCATCTACCCTAAATTGCACTAAAGCCCGTTTCCTATAATAGTAGTGACAGTACAACTATAAAGCAAAGTGTAAAGAGTCTTAAACAAACGGCAAAGGGCTGAGTGGCGAAGAGATCGGGGTGCGACACATTGAACTTCTTTCTTGTTTCTTGTGCTAAATTGATAGAGTTACTAAAAACTTCGACTATGTACAAGTTTAACGAAGATTTAGTTGATAAAGCCAGGGTTGAGAAAGAAACTCGAAGATTGCAAGTAAGGATGGAACTGCTCCAAGGATGACAGCTCCCGGGAGAAGAAGGTCTCCAAACATGCAGTAGCAATATATTCAAATCTGTAAGAGATCGAGTGGCACCCCAAAACCATTTTCAACCTACAAAGTTGTTCAATAATAGTTAGACTCGACCTCAAATGAAAAATAAACAAAAATAATTCAAAGTTATATGCCGATTACCACGCGATAAATGTTGAAATTGATCACCACATAGCCTAGCCATACACCACTATTGAGAAAGAGGCCAACGCGAGACAAAATGACATATATTCGATACTAGCCATCTCAATTATGCCAATGAATGGGAAATACACTAAAATTATTAGCAAAAAAAACAAAAAACAAAAACAAAAACAAAAACAAAAGGAGGAAAGTAGCATACATAGATTGCTAGCGAAAAGCCATACATAGCGACATTAAACACAACACAAATGACTTCAAAGGCAAGCATTAGTCTTAAATCAAGACTCGTCTCATATTAACCTTAATAATTGTTGTTTTCAGGACTATAGTAATTTCTAGTAAAATTGAAAAAAAAAAAAAAAGGTAAGAAATATTTTTAAATCAAGAGTGGAACCCACGAGGAACATATATTCATTTCAATGTAAAAAATGTGTTAGGCATGGAAATAGGGCGAGCCAATTTTTATCACTATTTAACAAGCTTTCCGAAACATGTAGCTATTTGCATTAATTGTACATGCCAAAACAACAATATATGGCAAATTACCCTCCATTATTGGATTAACATTACTAAATGCTAAACAAGTCCCAAGCTTTAAAAAAAAAAAAATCAATCTGCATATTCAATACCATGGGGTTATGGGCTTTCTGTAGATGCGAAAATCAAGTAAATGAAATGTCAGATGAAAAAGTTAAGCATGGTCAAAATTTGATGATAAAAATTACACACATCATTTTTCAAAATATTTCCTTGAGGGGTGAGTAGCAAAGAGATCGGGACGCAACACATTGAACTTCTTTCTTATTTCTTATGATAAATGGATAGAGTCACTAAAAACTTTGACTATCTACAAGTTTAACGAACTACGAAGATTGCAAGCAAGGATGGAACTGCTCCAAGGATGATAGTTCCTGAGAGGATAAGGTATCCAAACATATGTAGTAGCAGTATGTTTAGATCTATAAGAGATTGAGTAGCACCCAAAATCACTTTCAACCTACGAAGTTGTTCAATAATAATTAGACTCGACCTCAAATGAAAAAGAAACAAAAATAATTCAAAGTTCTATGCCGATTACCATGCGATAAATGTTGAAATTGATCACCCCATAGCCCAGCACACACCACTATTGAGAAAGAGGCCCAACTCAAGACAAAATGGCATAAATTTGACGCTAGCATATCAATTATGCCAAGGAATGGGAAAATCATTGAGATTGTTAGCAAAAAACAAACAAAATGAGGAAAGCAACATATATACCAGATTGCCAACGAAAAGCCATATATAGTGACATTAAAACAGCTCAAATGACTCCAAAGGCAAGCATTAGTCTTAAATCAAGACATACCCTCACATTAACCTTAATAATTATTGTTTGTCAAGAGTATAGTAATTTCTAGTAAAATTGAAAAAAAAAAAGGGTAACAAATATTTTTAAATGGTAACAAATATTTTTAAATCAGGAGTGGAACCCACGGGGGACATATATTCATTTCAATATAAAAAAGGTGTTAGGCATGGAAATAGCACGAGCTAAATTTTATCACTCTTTAATAAGCTTTTCGAAACATGTAACTATTTGCACTAATTGTACATGCCAAAACAACGATATATGGCAAATTACCCTCCATTATTGGATTAACATTACTAAATGCTAAACAATTCCCAAACTTAAAAAAAAAAAAAAAAAAAAATCAAACTGCATATTCAATACCATGGGGTTATGGGCTTTCTGTCAATGCAAAAATTGAGTAAATGAAATGTTAGATGAAAAAGTTAAGCACGGTCAAAATTTCCTTCAGGCTATAGCTATTTGCACTAATTGTATATGCTAAAACAACAATAAATGCAAATTACCCTCCAATAAAGGATTAACATTACTAAATGCTAAACAAGTCACAAACTTTAAAAAAAAAAAAAAATTCAAATTGCATATTCAATACCATGGGATTATGGGATTTCTGTAGATGTAAAAATCGAGTAAATAAAATGTCAAATGAAAAAGATAAAAGTAAATTATTGTTGGCATAACGAAAGGAAATGCCTATTTACACGTATGAGGCCTATGATATTGAGGAACATGGTGAGCCAGCTATGCTGGACATCATGAATCCAAAGTTCAACAAAGCAGCCAGGTATGCATCTACCCTAAATTGCACTACAGACCTGTTTCCTATAATAGTAGTGATAGTACAATTGTAAAGCAAAGTGTAAAAAGTCTTAAACAAACGGCAAATGGCTGAGTGGTGAAGAGATCGGGATGCAACACATTGAATTTCTTTCTCATTTCTTGTGCTAAATGGATAGAGTCACTAAAAACTTCGACTATGTACAAGTTTAACAGAGATTGTTTAGTTGACAAAGCCAAGGTTAGGAAAGGAACTCCGAAGTTCTATGCTATTACCACGCGACACGCAATAAATGTTGAAATTGATCACCACATAGCCCAGCCATACACCACTATTGAGAAAGAGGCCAATGTGAGACAAAATGACATATATTCAATGCTAGCCATGTCAATTATGCCAATGAATGGGAAATACGCTAAAATTATTAGCAAACAAAAAAAACAAAAAACAAAAACAAAAGGAGGAAAGTAGCATAAATAGATTGCCAGCGAAAAGCCATACATAGCGACATTAAACATAGCACAAATGACTTCAAAGGCAAGCATTAGTCTTAAATCAAGACCCACCTCACATTAACCTTAATAATTGTTATTTTTCAGGAGTATAGTAATTTCTAGTAAAATTGAAAAATAAAAGGTAAGAAATATATTTAAATCAAGAGTAGAACCCATGAGGAACATATATTCATTTCAATGTAAAAAATGTGTTAGGCATGGGGATAGGGCGAGCCAATTTTTATCACTCTTTAACAAGCTTTCCGAAACATGTAACTATTTGCACAAATTGTACATGCCAAAACAACAATATATGGAAAATTACCCTCCATTATTGGATTAACATTACTAAATGCTAAACAATTCCCAAACTTTAAAAAAAAATTAAAAATCAAACTACATATTCAATACCATGGGGTTATAGGCTTTCTGTAGATGCAAAAATCGAGTAAATGAAATGTCAGATGAAAAAGTTAAGCACAATCAAAATTTGATAATAAAAAGTACACACATCATTTTTCAAAATATTTCCTTGAGGGCTGAGTGGCGAAGAGATTGGGACGCAACACATTGAACTTCTTTCTTGTTTCTTGTGCTAAATGGATAGAGTCACTAAAAATTTTGACTATGTACAAGTTTAAAAAAGATTATTTAGTTGACAAAGCTAGTGTTGGTAAAGGAACTCCGATTACCACGCGATAAATGTTGAAATCGATTACCCCATAGCCCAGCCACACACCACTATTGAGAAATAGGCCTAACTCGAGACAAAATGGCATAAATTTGACGTTAGCCATGTCTATTATGCCAAGGAATGGGAAAAACATTGAGGTTGTTAGCAAAAAACAAACAAAAGGAGGAAAGCAGCATACATACCATATTGCCAATGAAAAGCCATACATAGCGACATTAAAACAGCACAAATGACTCCAAAGGCAAGCATTAGTCTTAAATCAAGACCTACCCTCACATTAACCTTAATAATTGTTGTTTGTCAAGAAAGACATGGGCTGCTCTCCACATGGTGGACTCAACACTCATCCCTTCAAGGCCTCACCTCTATTAATCTCTTAAAAAATTTGGATACGTGAGGATCCCAAGAGAAAGTAACTTCGGTGAAAGTCCGTGAGTGATCCTTTGAATCGGGAGCTTGCCACTACCGCGGGTGTTGTGCCATGTTGTAGTGAATGGCAAGTGGGTAGGAGGAACAACGGCGAGTGAGAACCCAAGCCCAAAATTGGCAGAGGACCTCTGCAGCGGTGAATGGTCTCCGACGTCGGGATGCTGCAGAGGTCACCAGAAATCGTCTAGGCAGCCACTGGGTGGTCGAGAACTGGGCTAAAGGTCTCTTTATAATCAACCCCGTATTTTTACAAAAATCCTCGAGACTTGCCCTCACATTAACCTTAATAATTGTTGTTTATCAAGAGTATAGTAATTTCTAGTAAAATTGAAAAAAAAAAAAGAGGTAACAAATATTTTTAAATCAAGAGTTGAACCCACGAGGACATATATTCATTTTAATATAAAAAAATGTGTTAGGCATGAAAATAGCACGAGCCAAATTTTATCACTCTTTAACAAGCTTTTCGAAACATATTTGCACTAATTGTACATGCCAAAACAACAATATATGGAAAATTACCCTATATTATTGGATTAATATTACTAATTACTTTCCCAAACTTTAAAAAAAAAAAAAATCAATCTGCATATTCAATACCATGGGTTATGAGCTTTCTGTAGATGCCAAAATCGAGTAAATGAAATGTCAGATGAAAAAGTTAAAGCATGGTCAAAATTTGATGATAAAAACTACACATGTCATTTTTCAAAATATTTCTAAGGGCTGAGTGGCAAAGAGATTGGGATGCAACACATTGAACTTCTTCGTTGTTTCTTGTGTTAAATGGATAGAGTCACTAAAAACTTTGACTATGTACAAGTTTAACAAACTCTGAAGATTGCAAGCAAGGATGGAACTACTCCAAGTATGATAGTTCCCGAGAGGAGAAGGTCTCCAAACATATAGTAGCAGTATGTTTAGATTTGTAAGAGACTGAGCGGCACCCAAAATCATTTTCAACCTACGAAGTTGTTCAATAATAGTTAGGCTCGACCTCAAATGAAAAAAGAAACAAAAATAATTTAAAGTTCTATGACAATTACCATGCAATAAATGTTGAAATCGATCACCCCATAGCCCAGCCACACACCACTATTGAGAAAGAGGCCCAACTCGAGACAAAATGGCATAAATTTAATGCTAGCCATGTCAATTATGCCAAGGAATGGGAAAAACATTGAGATTGTTAGCAAAAAACAAACAAAATGAGGAAAGTAGCATACATACCAGATTACCAACGAAAAGCCATACATAGCGACATTAAAATAGCACAAATGACTCCAAAGACAAGCATTAGTCTTAAATCAAGACCCGCCCTTACATTAACCTTAACAATTGTTGTTTGTCAAGAGTATAGTAATTTCTAGTAAAATTGAAAAAAAAAATGTAACAAATATTTTTAAATCAAGAGTGGAACCCACGAGGGACATATATTCATTTCATTATAATAATAAAAAAAGGTGTTAGGCATGGAAATAGCACGAGCCAAATTTTATCACTCTTTAACAAGCTTTCCGAAACATGTAGCTATTTGCACTAATTCTACATGCCAAAACAACGATATATGGCAAATTACCCTCAATTATTGGATTAACATTACTAAATGCTAAGCAAGTACAACACTTTTAAAAAAAAAAATCAATCTGCATATTCAATATCATGGGGTTATGGACTTTCCGTAGATGCAAAAATCAAGTAAATAAAATGTCAGATAAAAAAGTTAAGCATGGTCAAAATTTGATAATAAAAGTTACACACATCATTTTTCAAAATATTCTGAGTTGCGAAGAGATTGGTATGTGACACATTGAACTTCTTTCTCGTTTCTTGTGCTAAATAGATAGAGTCACTACTGGCTCTCAATGTCTCGCTGTCCACTACCAGACTGAAAAAGTTTGATTCAGGTTGGGGTTATTAGGAAGAGTGGAGGTGTTGGTTGGATCCACAGACTCCACCGAGGATTGCTCCTCAATCAGGTCCTCCATCTCATGAATATGGCCCGCAGAAAAAGTAACCAACTGGATACGTCACTATCTGTGGTCAAGAATGATTTTTGGTTTCAAAGTAACGAGTTGATGCATGATTAAGCGCACACATAAATCATTCTTGCAGAGATCTTGTAAACTCTCCATCATATCCTAAATCTTGGTGGCATGTTCAGCTTCCACCAAGACAGCATGGGCGCTGAGCTATACGTGTCCATCGACGCGGTTATGGCAGCGCCTGCTGGAGCAAGAAAGGAAAGGGTGGTAGGCGGAGAGTCAAATTGGTGGATGGTGGGGGGACACCACCGTTAGTGGAGTGGGAGCGGGCAACATGCGGAGTGTCGAACTGGTAAATGGAGGAGGATGTGGCAATTATGGGAGGTTTGGAACTTGGGAATTTTCGATTCTCTCTCAAATATAAAGAATATACCTGAAAGGGAGATTTTTGTTTGTGATCACCCACGTTAGTTATGTTTTTGGTATTTAATTTGCTTTAGAATTATGTTTTGGTATTTAATTTGCTTTAGAATTATATGCTTTGTTATGATAGTTTTTCAAAGAAACTGTCAACCAGTTTCATTAGAAAAATTAAAATCAGAAAATCTCACTTGGCAGGATTTCCTCAAATTCCACTAAGTGAGATTCCTTAGACATGAATTAAGAAAAACTAGGATAACGAAGTGTATAATTCTAAAGTAAATTAAATACCAAAACATAAGTGATCACAGACAAAAAAATATTGTCGCTAGAAAAAACATGTTCTTAATTTCATTAGAAAGATTTGATACCTTTTAAAGATTTAAAAAGCACTCCAAATGTTGACTTTAGACTAAAAAGTAAATCATCGAATGCTCAAATTGCTTCTCATTTTTTTTGGCTCAACAATCTACATTCAATCTAAATCTTTGCATTGAAATATTCCAACAAAGTCATATTGGCAAAACAGAGGATAAAAGTTTCCAAATGGTCAAAGGGTGTCTGGACTTGATTTGATGTGCATGTGTTACGGGCCGATTGATGTTCTCTAATCTGTGCAGCCTTAGGATTTCTCCCAAGCAGCCTTTCTCACACTCAACTCACAAGGATTTAGACTTGTATTTTACTTGTGAATGAGAAGAATACAACGAGGGGAGGAGACCCTATATATATACAAGTATAGGACAAACCGTATCCGTAAATCTCTCCTCGATCTAACCCCCAACTACCATCTACCCGCATTTATTACTTAAGTGTACAATTACTGTATCGTTTGCCTTCAAGAGTATTTTAGAACACTCAAGAAAGCCCTAGAACTCGGGGACACGAGTCGAGGGTCGCTTGTTCTACGGATGGGTCACGGCAGTCATTTAGAACCCTCTTGGATAGGGCTTTCCTTCAGGCCATGACACATTACACACACTCTCTCTCTGCACTTGTGTTTTGGATGCTTGGAAAGTATTTTTTTTGGCTAAAACTATTTGTTCGTCTTTTTGCAAGGAAGGCAGCTTCTGCAGCTCATTTATTTCAAAAAAAGTATCTGCTAATATTATGTTTTCACCTAGCTTAGTGTCAAAAACCTCCTTTATCATGATGATATATGCTTTACCGGAGCACAATTGCCATATACTAAATGTTAAACATGATGGGTTGCATATTTTTTTCACTTTAGTTTGTATCAAGTTAACCGGAAGATCATGACACTAGACTTTTGTCTTAAGACTATTCATTTACTAAATTGGATTCGATTCTGGCCCAAATTAGGAACTGTATTTGATGAAACTATTGAATGGTTTTGTTTTATGAGTTTAGATTAACAAGCAATCTTCACTAGAGGTCATGTTGTGGTTACCTACACCGTTACAGTGACTAAAAAGTCTAGGAAGCTTTCCTTAAGGTTTAAAGGTGGGGATTTAAATAAGAAGACAGCATCAATTCCTCTCTTTTTACTCTTTGGTAAAAAGTATCAAGATGTTTAATCTAGGCTTTAATTGTTAGGGTGGGTTACAACTGTGGTGAATTTTTAGGCTTGGTTGATAGGTGTGGACTGGGCCTGTTGCCTCTCGGGTCTTGAAAGTTGGGCTAGATCTTGTTTGGGATACATTGGTCCCTCAGCTTCTAAGGGAGTGGTGGGGTCTATCCTCATTCGTGGTTCTTATGCTCAATAGAGATAAAAAGATAAGGGTTAATAAAAACTCGGTACACCTTCTGATAAATTTACTTAAATTAATTTTTTGACCATCAAAAATTTAAAATTAGCACCCCGTGACAATTTTACTTTTTGTTAGTTTCTACTAAATTTTACCATCAAATTGTTGAGTTAAATAATACATGATAGTTAATGGATAATTCATTTTGGGGTTCTACCCTTCATTTATCATTAATGTATCAATTTGTGATTTTGTGATATTAATTGAATCAAACGAAAACTAATGAAAGGTAATTTGTCAAAAGAGTACAAAGTTGGGGTTTTTTAATGGTCAAAAAATTAATTTGGCTAAATTTGTCATAAATATATCGGTTTGGAGTTTTTCATAATAAAAAAAAATTAGCTTGGGTAAATTTGTCACGAGATATAAAAATAAACTACAAATTCAAGTTCAATGGGAAATTTAACAGTGAGACCGAGGTCGCTTTTGACTTACAAGTAGAGATAAAACTGTAATCTCTAATAAAGTCGGCACTGCTTGAAGCCTTTTGAATGCGAAATAACACAATTAATTTTGGATAATTCCCTTATAACATAATTCAATAAATACAATGGATCGATCAATTTACATCACATTAATAAAGTACTTGAAATTATTTATTTGAATAGACCAACGTTTATTCAAAACCTTGTTTTTTTTTTTTTTTTTAATGTTCCACATTGAAGGATTAATTTTTTTGGGAAGGCTTCAAATGGTGATAACTTCATTAGAGTTCCGTTCGAGTCTCATCTATTTATATCTATCTTCTATTTAGAGATTTAAGACAAAAGTGGGGTTTGGTATCATTGTTAAAACTTCCATCTAGCCCGTGTCTACACATTATTTTTAATAGGAAAAAAGTCACCAATAACTCTAAACTATGCCCATTGTAATATATTTATCCCAAAGTTTATTTTTGTGACACCAAAAATCCCAAATTTGTACCACACATTTAATCTAAGTTTGTGTGACCATTTATCCTATTTTTTCTTTTATGACACTAAAAACCCCAAACTTATACTTATATGAAGCATTTACCCCAAAATATAAGGCAAACATACCACATGGATACAATTTTTAGAGTTTGTGGTATCCTAATAAAAAGTTTAAAGTAAATGTGTTACACCGATACATATATTGGGAAATATATCACATGAGTACGAGATTGGAGTATTTTGTGTCACCAAAATACAAAAAAAAAAAAAAAAAAGTAAATGTATCATGCTCAATATAGTTTAAAATTGTCAGTAGCTTTTTCATTTTTTAAATATAATAGTGCAATTCAGCTTTGGAGATGAAATAGTGAAATTTGCTTTGAAAAAAAAAAGGATAAAAAGGAAAAAGAAGAAGTAGAAGAAGAAGGAGTGACTATCCATTTTCCAATAAAAATTACAAATAATGAAATTTCTTAACCGCAAGTGCAATAACCAACTTTATCCCCTCCGAGTAAATTTTAATCTTCTTTGTTGAAAGATTAACAAAAAGTTTATTCAAAATTTCTTTGTTAGGATTCTGCATAGTAATAAGAAAGAAAATCATAATGTCACATAACTTATTTCTCCATCCAGTGAAAAATAATCATGTATGCCCATATCGCCTAATGAAACTAGAAAGACAATACCGATCACTTATTCTAAGATTTTGCTGATTAATTTTCTTATAATCTTGAGTGATTCTAATTTTCAAATTTTATTGTAAAATCATGATGTAACCTACTCCCACGCGTCACTTAATATTCTCGTGGCACAATGCGTAGTTTTTTCCTTTTTTCTAATTGACTATTGAAATTTATCTAATACTTAAGCTTCCATAATTACCATTTAAATATTAACAGTACTCTTTTTGGTAAAAAAAACAATCCCAAATTATGCCACCATGACCCAAATATCCCAACATTTTTTCATGTCACAAAAAATCCTAATTTTGTTTCACTATAATACATGAAAAAACTCAAACTTATACTAATGTTATAAATATATCAAAAAAAAAAGTTTAGGAAACTTGTGTCAGAATAGATAATTTTATTATTTTTAGAGATAAAAGAAATCGTTGTCATATAATTTAAATTTTTTTGCGAATTTTGGTGGCCCTCTTTTAATTCCTTTCGTATGCGCCAAGGAAAAGCAAAAATGGAGAGCGCCCTTTCTTAACGAGCTAGCAGAGTAGGCCCCAGCCTCTACAGAGTCCCGGTCCTGATTTTTCCGGATCCTTCCACCCGGATGACGTAACGAGTGACGTCACCTTGACCCTTGAGTCGGCGACTCTTCTCCTATTTAACCTGCCCCGACGCCCTTCTCTTCCCATCATCGGATTCAGAAATCAGTCTCTTCTCTGCCTAAAAGCTTTCGTCATCTCTCTCGAAAATCTCTTTTGCTTCATCATCATCGTCATCAAGCTCTGAAAAGATGCAGATCTTCGTCAAGACCCTGACCGGCAAGACGATCACGCTCGAGGTCGAGAGCTCCGACACGATCGACAACGTCAAGGCCAAGATACAGGACAAGGAGGGCATCCCGCCGGACCAGCAGCGCCTCATCTTCGCCGGGAAGCAGCTCGAGGACGGCAGGACCCTCGCCGATTACAACATTCAGAAGGAGTCGACGCTCCATCTCGTCCTGAGGCTCCGCGGCGGCATGCAGATCTTCGTCAAGACCCTGACCGGCAAGACGATCACGCTCGAAGTCGAGAGCTCCGACACGATCGACAATGTCAAGGCCAAGATACAGGACAAGGAGGGCATCCCGCCGGATCAGCAGCGCCTCATCTTCGCCGGGAAGCAGCTCGAGGACGGGAGGACCCTCGCCGACTACAACATCCAGAAGGAGTCGACGCTCCACCTCGTGCTCAGGCTCCGCGGCGGCATGCAGATCTTCGTCAAGACCCTGACCGGCAAAACCATCACGCTCGAGGTGGAGAGCTCCGACACCGTCGACAACGTCAAGTCCAAGATACAGGACAAGGAAGGCATCCCTCCCGACCAGCAGCGTCTGATCTTCGCCGGGAAGCAGCTCGAGGACGGCCGCACCCTCGCCGATTACAACATTCAGAAGGAGTCGACGCTCCATCTCGTCCTGAGGCTCCGCGGAGGCATGCAGATCTTCGTCAAGACCCTGACCGGCAAGACCATAACGCTCGAGGTGGAGAGCTCTGACACGATCGATAACGTGAAGGCGAAGATCCAGGACAAGGAGGGGATCCCGCCGGACCAGCAGCGTCTGATCTTCGCTGGAAAGCAGCTCGAAGACGGTCGCACCCTCGCCGATTACAACATTCAGAAGGAGTCGACGCTCCATCTTGTGCTGCGGTTGAGGGGAGGTATGCAGATCTTCGTGAAGACCCTGACCGGGAAGACGATCACGCTGGAGGTGGAGAGCTCGGACACGATCGACAACGTGAAGGCGAAGATTCAGGACAAGGAGGGGATCCCGCCGGATCAGCAGCGGCTCATCTTCGCCGGGAAGCAGCTGGAGGACGGTCGCACGCTCGCCGATTACAATATCCAGAAGGAGTCGACTCTCCATCTCGTGCTGCGCTTGAGGGGAGGTATGCAAATCTTCGTAAAGACCCTGACCGGGAAGACGATCACGCTGGAGGTGGAGAGCTCGGACACGATTGACAACGTCAAAGCGAAGATTCAGGACAAGGAGGGCATCCCACCGGATCAGCAGCGGCTTATCTTTGCTGGGAAGTAGCTGGAGGACGGTCGCACCCTCGCCGATTACAATATCCAGAAGGAGTCGACCCTGCACCTTGTTCTGCGCCTCCGCGGTGGCGACTTCTGAAGAGACGGGCATGTTCTCTTTGTGATAAAGTCAGGAATTCCTCGCAGTCGTCTTGTGATTTCACCTGGTGTCATGGTGCTTTAAAGAGTCCATTTTCCAGTAGTATAAGCTCGTTCTGGTGTAGTTTTTTCTTTAATGTGAACCGTGAATGAATGAATGAACCTTAAAATAAGTACAACTTCATTTTCTCTCTCTGGCGCGTTTCACATCTCGAGAATCATATTTCATCAAACATGTTTTACACCTGCACACGATTTGATGATTGCGTTTTCCGGCTTAGATCCTGCTCTGAAACGATTTTGCTACGGTTCCTGAACAATTTTGGATCTCTCGAGGGTATCTCCTGTGGTGAGAGGCTGGGATATTGGAGTCGTTTCTCTTGATTATGTCTTTGTCCTTGAGCGAATGATTATGAAATATGTTTCTTGTTCATCTCATGGGTTGGTTGGATTAGATTGTCGGACGGCGTGTTGGGGGAAGAAGAGGAGGAAGATTATACAGAGAGAATTCATGCTTGTGTCCTTATTGGACAACTTGATTAAGCTATATATGCTCCCTTTAGTATGGAGTATGGAACAAAGGACCAATGGCTATGATTTCTCAAGTTGTTTGGTATATCAAAATTGATGGAAGCAGTATGTTATTTTTGCTTTGTGCATGTGGCGAGAGCATCTTGTTGCTAGATTATCTAAGGATAAATCCACTGCTTCAAGGCTTCAATGTGATTTTTGATATGGAGAAGTTCAGTATGGGGGTGAGCAAAAAACCAGAACTTTGGTTACAAGTGGTTTTATTCTAAGTGGCTTGTTTGCCTGGATTTGTAAGTGGCTGATGAATGTGGCATGACCAGTACATTACAAGCTTACAAATTCTAAACTTTCTGCTGCTTCTGCTGACAAGGTTCCGACGATGGATTTTGTTCTATCGATTGAGGAATCTGATGTGTTCTATTGATTGAGGAATCTGAAGTTTAAAGTGCCAATCATGGCGACTCGGTGAAAAAAAAATCCTTTTTTCGGTCGCTGCACCTTGTTCTCCTCTGCCTCTGCACTAGAGACGGGTATGTTCTCTTTGTGGTGAAGTTAGGGGTTCTCCTCATGGGTTTTCATCTGGAACCATGGTACTTGAAAGTGGCCATCTCTCGGTAGTATAAGCTTGTAGCTCAATCGCTAGTTCTGGTTTTGCATTTCTTTTTGAGAATCGTGAACGGATGAACCTTTCAAAAAGTACAACTTGATTGTCTTTCTCCCACGAGGTTCATATCTCGAGACTAATATTTTCGGCTCAATCATGCTCGAAAACAATTTTATTGGGCGTGAGAGTTTTTTATTTTTTCACAAGAGTTTTAGCTCAATCCCTATCTCCAGGTCAAAGCTTTGTCATTTCCCTGAATCATGCCCATGATTGGTTACCCCGGGAAGGCTTCACGGGGATCAAGAGTGGGTCCCTAACCTTTTTGTAGGTTGGCCAGGGTACCCAATGGAGATATTATCTCATACCACTCACCCATCACTTGCCTTCTCACTTGCCTGTAAATGGCTTGTAAGAAGAAGTCCTCCCAGGATATCCAATTCAGGAGGAAGCCTTTTAGAGACATGCTCAGGTCCATGCTCAATCGCTAGTTTTGGTTTTGCATTTCTTTTTGAGAATCATGAACGAATGAACCTTTCAAAAAGTACAACTTGATTTTCTTTCTCCCATGAGGTTCATATCTTGAGACTAATATTTTCGGCTTCAGTCATGCTCGAAAACAATTTTATTGGGCGTGAGAGTTTTTTATTTTTTCACAAGAGCTTTAGTACTTTTTCCACAAAAAAAATTGGTGCTTATCCTTCTCATGAGGCCCACCTTGCTTGAACACACTTATCTCTTCCAAATGAGATGCAAATGGTGGTGGAATCCATCGTAATATACAGGCATCCGAATTTAGAGCTAATTCCCATAACTTTTCCTTTTCCATTTTTATCATTTTCACCATCTTAGTTAATAAGGATAATTCTTCATTTAAGTCTTTACAATTCTTTCTCCAAATGTTCCACTTTAAATGCCCAAAAACTATTTAAAACATAGCCTTTCCGTTATTTTTTTAATTTGTTGTTCTTGCATTTTTCACAAACAATTCCTTTCATCAATAAATTTTGAAAAGATGCAATAATATCCCTAAAATTAATTGTGACACATGAAAGTTCTCAATTTCTAAAATCAGAATGAATTTCGTGGTTAAACTCGGTCAAACGTGATTTCAGTAGCGACCTAAACTATCGGTAGTTTTTGGGAATTTTCAATGTGATGGACTCGTAGTCGATTATTTTCGAGCTACTATGTATATTTTCGATTAATTGATAGTTCAATTATGGACACATGCTATCAAAACAACAGAAAAATCAGTTTAGTTCAATTAACAAGAATTTTGTAATTAGATGGAATCACTTATACATAATTATATATCTCAATTGAATCGACTTATTTTCGGTCTCTGATAGATTTTCAACTGTGTTGTAATGACTTTTGTAGATTAACATGATCGAATAGACGATTTCTGGTTGAATTCTCAAGCCCGTTGCACAAAAATCCCTTACTGGCTTCCCTAACTAGATCAGATTAAAGAATAACACTATAAACATGTCGATAAAAAATTTGATTTATTCCATTGAAAACATAAGTAAAAAATCAGACTGTTACAATACACACTCCTATAATCCATGAAAAAATCCAAACTTATATTAATGTAATAAATATATCTTAAAAATTTTTGGATATTAAATTTATTATTTTTAGCGATAAAAAAATCGTTGTCATATAATTTAATTTTTTTTGTGAATTTTAGTGGCGTTTTTTTAATTCCTTTCGTATGCGTCAAGGAAAAGCAAAACTGGGGAGCGCCCTTTCTTAACGGGCTAGCAGAGTAGGCCCCAGCCCCTACATAGTCCAATCCTGATTTTTCCGGATCCTTCCCTCCGGATGACGTAACGAGTGACGTCACCTTGACCCCTTGAGTCGGCGACTCTTCTGCTATTTAACCTGCCCCGACGCCCTTCTCTTCTGATCATCGGATTCCGAAATCAATCTCCTCTGCTTAAAAGCTTTCGTCATCTCTCCAAAATCTCTCTTGCTTCATAATCATCATCGTCAAGCTCTGAAAAGATGCAGATCTTCGTCAAGACCCTGACCGGCAAGACGATCACGCTCGAAGTCGAGAGCTCCGACACGATCGACAACGTCAAGGCCAAGATACAGGACAAGGAGGGCATCCCGCCGGATCAGCAGCGCCTGATCTTCGCCGGGAAGCAGCTCGAGGACGGGAGGACCCTCGCCGACTACAACATCCAGAAGGAGTCGACGCTCCACCTCGTGCTCAGGCTCCGCGGAGGCATGCAGATCTTCGTCAAGACCCTGACCGGCAAAACCATCACGCTTGAGGTGGAAAGCTCCGATACAATAGACAACGTCAAGGCCAAGATACAGGACAAGGAAGGCATCCCTCCCGACCAGCAGCGTCTGATTTTCGCTGGAAAGCAGCTCGAGGACGGCCGCACCCTCGCTGATTACAACATCCAGAAGGAGTCGACGCTCCATCTCGTGCTGAGGCTCCGCGGAGGCATGCAGATCTTCGTCAAGACTCTGACCGGGAAGACCATCACGCTCGAGGTGGAAAGCTCTGATACAATAGACAACGTCAAGGCCAAAATCCAAGACAAGGAAGGTATCCCGCCGGACCAGCAGCGTCTGATCTTCGCTGGAAAGCAGCTCGAAGACGGTCGCACCCTCGCCGATTACAACATTCAGAAGGAGTCGACGCTCCATCTCGTGCTGCGCTTGAGGGGAGGTATGCAGATCTTCGTGAAGACCCTGACCGGGAAGACGATCACGCTGGAGGTGGAGAGCTCTGACACGATCGACAACGTGAAAGCGAAGATTCAGGACAAGGAGGGGATTCCACCGGATCAGCAGCGCCTCATCTTCGCCGGGAAGCAGCTGGAGGACGGTCGCACCCTCGCCGATTACAATATCCAGAAGGAGTCGACCCTCCATCTCGTGCTGCGGTTGAGGGGAGGCATGCAGATCTTCGTGAAGACCCTAACCGGGAAGACGATCACGCTGGAGGTGGAGAGCTCGGACACGATCGACAACGTGAAGGCGAAGATTCAGGACAAGGAGGGCATCCCACCGGATCAGCAGCGCCTCATCTTCGCCGGGAAGCAGCTGGAGGACGGTCGCACCCTCGCCGATTACAATATCCAGAAGGAGTCGACCCTGCACCTCGTCCTCCGCCTCCGCGGTGGCTATTTCTGAAGAGACGGGCATGTTCTCTTCGCGATAAAGTCTGGAAATCCCCACAATCTTTAAGTGATTTCATCTGGTTTCATGTTGCTTGAAAGTGGCCATTTTTCAGTAGTGTATGTTCGTTCTGGTGTAGTTTTTCTCTTATGTGAACCATGAATGAATGAACCTTAATAATAAGTATACAACTTTATTTTCTCACGCTCGTGCGTTTTACATCTCGACCACATGATTTGATGATTGGTTTTTCAGGCTTCAATCCTGCTCCGAAACAATTCTCCTAAGTGTTAAGAGTTGCCTGCTGCTCCTATACAATTCTTTATTGTTGTCTGGCGCTGCTGGATTACTTTTAGATTTCTGGAGGGGATCTCCTGTGGTGAGAGGATGCAATTTCTCGTGGGGCTGGAGTCTTTTTTTTTTTTTTTTTTTAAATGATAATTTCTTTGTCCATGAGTGAATGAACATGAAATTTATCTCTTGTTCAGCTCATGGATTGGTCGGATTAGATTGTCAGAAGGTGGGGTGGGGAAGAAAAGGAGGAAAGTTATACAGTGATAGTTCGTGCTTGTGTCCTGCTGAGGAATTGTTATTGGACAACTTGATCAAGCAATATGTGCTCCCTTTAGTATGGAACAAAGGACCAATGGCTATGATTTCTCAAGTTGTTTGGCATATCAAAATCGATGGACGTGATAGGTTAATTTTTGCTTTGTGCGTGCGGCGAGAGCATCTTGTTGCTACATTATCTAAGGATAAATCCACCGCTTGATTCGCTTGAAGGCTTCATTCTGATTTTTGCTATAAAGATGTTCAGTGTGGGGGTGAGCAAAGAACCAGAACTTCGGTTCCGAGTGGTTCTATTGTAAGTGGCTTGTTTGCCTGAATTTGTAAGTGGCTAATGAATGTGGCATGACCACAAGCTTACAAATTCTAAACTTTCTGCTGCTTCTGCTGACAAGGTTCCGACGATGCATTGTGTTCTATCAATTGAGGAATCTGATGTGTTCTGTTGATTGAGGAATCTGAAGTTTAAAGTGCCAATCACGGCGAGATGGTGAAAAAAATCCTTTTTTTCGGTTGCTGCACTTTGTTCTCCTCTGCCTCTGCTCTGGCGATTGCTGAAGAGACGGGTATGTTCTCTTTGCGGTGAAGTTAGGGGTTCTCATGGGTTTTCATCTGGAACCATGGTACTTGAAAGTGGCCAGCTCTTGGTAGTATAAGCTTGTGGGTCATTGCTAGTTCTGGTTTTGCATTTCTTTTATGAGAATCATAAACGGATGAACCTTTGAAAAAGTACAACTTGAATTTCTTTCTCTTTTGTGGTTTATATCTCGAGACTAATATTTGATTAATAATGTTTTAGACCTTAACAAGATAAGATGAGATTTGATGATTAGGTATTTTCGGCTTCAATCCTGCTCCTAAACAATTTTATTGGGCGTGAGAGTTTTCTACTGCTCCTGAACAAGTGTTGCCTTGTGCTGCTGGGATGTGTTTAGATCTCTGGAGGATCTCCTGGCATGAGAGAATGCAATTTTACGGGTGTTGAATGTCTGTTTTATTTCCAGAAATGAGAGTCTGTATTCTTTACTCTTTGCTGATATCCGATTCTAGCGTAGAGAGTGCGGGCATTGTAGATTTGTACCTCAACCTGTTGCTTTTGATGTTTCAAGGTGCTGATGTGTTGTAATTTCCAATGTTGGTGCCGAGAATGCTCAAAGCTCGAAACATTTGATTAGTGAGATCCGTTCCATTTAGATGAACCTCTTGAATGCCTCAGTTATATTCCTTCAGAGTTTCGTACTTTTGCAGCTGATGTGTTGCTGTCTGGCATGCAATTTGCTATTAAACAGCGCACCTTCAGCCATTTTGTCAGAATGTAAACTTGTCTCCTGCAGAGGAAGACATGGTTGCGCTCTAGTGACATGGATAACGAAGCTTGTGGCTGTTCTGATAGACCCAAAAGGTCTCTGCATATATAAGAGAGGGGCACAACATCAGCCATTTGAATACGAGGATGCTCCCTCTATCATTGAATCTATCAAGGCGAGAAGAACTTGGTTTCGATCCTGGTCTTTCTAGTGCAGAAAGTAGCTTGTCGAAAAAGCAACATCATTTACAAAGATGGTACTGTGAATTTACCATCTTTATTTGCCGCATTTGTTGCCCGCTTGTGCTTCTGCTTTACTTGTGGGTTTGATTAATGGTCAGCGATGATCCTTTGTGGTCGTCTTGTTACATTCATTCAGTAATGATCTTTTGGTTTGATTAATACTCAGTTCCGGTCTACCTTAAGAGGAACAGATCGTCTTCTAAATCTAAGCATCATCACTTTAATAAATATTTGTTTAACTTGATTAATCTCCATGAATGCACATAAACCGTCATGTTCATTTATATTGAGCAAGATTTATTTTATCATAAGGTGATGTGTCCGAATCCAAGATTACTTTCAGTGGAAAATGCTGTAATTTGCAACCATTCAAATCAAGACACTTTTCCGATAGAAAAAAATCAAGACAGCTTAATCGTTAAGTCAATTTTTTTTAGGCCGACTCTGTTGTTGACTTTGCAACCGAACTCGGGATTGAATGCCAATGCATGATCGGAACCAAGTTAAGGGAAAAACTTACAAAACTTCGACTATTAAAGACATGTAAAGTGCAAACCCTTTCTTCGGAAGTAATTCGAAGATTCAAAGATCTAGAGAATACACATTTTCAATATTTAAGGTACTTGCCAAAGTAATAGGCTGCGAATAATGCTCAAATTTGCAGAAGCCAGTCCCCAGAATGTGGAAAAAGATCACGCCAAAACACATGACTGAAAATCAAATTTTGTTTATATCAATCAAATAGACAGGCTAGGATAAAAACTGTTAATGTGAAAGCCACAAATGAATTATTAAAATTAGTAATTTAATATTACATAAGTACCTGTTAACGTAACACAACACTCAATTTATTCGGACCACCTAGTGATAATCATAAATCACCGTGCTCCCAAACCTGGAATCGACCAGAGTACCCCCAAAAAGCACGCCATCAACACGTCATCACACGTCATCAATTCATATTCTTTTTCCCCGGGAAAGCCTGCCACCCTCATCGCAACTCATCTCGACGGGAGTTCGCTTAACACATGCAGAAGGATGCCCTCATTGATGTAGTTAAGCAATTATGTAGATGAACAGTACGTGGTATGAAAAGTGAACGTGTGCCATACCTTAGCCCCCTTGCCACGGCTTGCCACTAACACGTCCCGTGAAGTCACCACCATTCGGGCACTATACATGTGCTCATCATGTGATATGGACTGACGATCGGCTAGAGAAGAAATAAGGGAAGAAAAACTAAAAAAATGACAAAAAGAAAAGCTAAATAAATAATTCAAAAAATATTAAAATATTATTAAAAATTATCACAAATTAACATTAGTAATATCATGTAAAATAGTTTACATCAATGTCAGTGCCGGCTGGTTAAAATTGGCTAAATAGATTGAATTGACATAAATGTAAAACGTTTGGGACTTAATTAAAAAAAGTTTAGAATTAAATTGACATAATCATAAACTGTTTAGGATTTTTTGGATAATTTTCACAAGATGCCTTTGAATCATCCAATGGCCACCACCCCTGTTGTCGGTCAGAGTCGTGAGCACCCATGCATGAGAAGCAAACGTCGAACACAGCCACCCACCATGGAGCCAAGTCATTGTCAACCTTCGATTGGCTCATGCCACCATGTCAATGGTCACCAACCCGCCCTTCAACATGCTCACCAAGCCCTTCACACCCAAGTCATTAAGGGCCTATTTGGCAAAAATAATTTATGTTCCTTGGAATAATTATATTTTGTTCTTTTGTTCTAGGGGACGAAAAAAGAATAGAAACATATCTAGTAAAATTTTTGTGCAAATAGATTGAGAACAGAAAGAAGAAATTCTAAAATCCATTTTTTTTTCTCCTCTCTTCTTCTCTTTCTTTTCTTCTTCTTCTTCTTCCTTTTGGCAGGTCACCAGCCTTGGCCATGGTCGGCACCAGCGACCAACCGAACAAGGGTCAGCGATGTCACTGGCCCTTAGAGACGTCGAGCCACGACGATGTTCATCGGCCCAAGCCTTGCCATGGCCAAGCTAGCCTTCCGGCGAGCTTGTTGGACCTCGCCTAGCTAATCACCGATCATGACGGTGGTCGATGACTAGCCAAAGAGAAAAAGAAAAAGGAAAAAGAAAAAAAGGAAAAAAAAATATAATATAATAAAAGAATTAAAAAATTAAAAGAAATTTAAAAAAATCTAAGAATTCTACCAAATGCATATATATTTTGGGAATATAAATTTTGAAAAGTTACCAAATATATTTTTTTTGCTCAGAAATTGTTTTTTTTTTTGGTAAAAAAGAGAAAGAAGTAAACCACGGGGCCCAACCGTGACCTCTTGATCTGCAGTCAAATGCTCTACCACTGAGCTATGGACCCATTTGTTTACTCAAAAATTGTTCCCGAAAACAAAATATGTGACATCCCGATTTTCCAATTCTATTTTCAATAAATTGATACGGGCATTTCGTTGGCATGCATATAGTTCTTTTCCTTGAGTCAGCCACTCATGTGAAAACTAGTCTATCGGGTGAAACCGTTAAGAGTTTCTAATACATAAGACCCGAGAATTTGACCAGGAAGCAATATTTTGACCGAGCTAATCTGTAATGGTCATTACGGCACAATTAAAAATCGATTAGGGATCAGAGATAGGTCGACTCGATAGAGGCATGTGATCAGGTGTGGGTGATTCCACCAGATCGCACAATTCTTATCGATCGGCACTAGACCGACTTTTCTGTCGATTGGGTACCCTGTGTTCGTATTTGAAACCTTGAGATTATCCCGACAACTGAAAGTCACCAATGTTTCAAAGATGTACATTGTGGCTTGAGATGATCAACCACAGGTCAAATGCATAAAAATTTCTAAAGGCTACCCGGTAGGTTGAGCTGAGCTAGTATCATGCCAAAGTGAAATTAACGTGGAATTGAGATCGAATCAAAATTTGGAAGTATGGGCGTGTCACAAATTATTTTAGGATCATTGACTTATCTTCGGAAGATTTTTCATGCAAGCCGAGTTTTTCAGCAAAATAATTAGAGAATGACTAATTTGGCTCAAGAAATTAATAGGTCCATCTTTAGTCGTTCCTTTGAGACTTAAGTTGGTTCTACGGACAAGTGAAGATGTGAATTGAAGTGGGGTGACGTTGGATTTATTTTATGGACTTCAATTTGATTCAATTGAGAGAGAATTGATTAGAATTGAAGGAGTTGATGTACAAAGTTTCATGCCCCGGCGGAAAAATAAAATAGACCCATTGGAGAAAGGTTGTGGAAGTTTTGAGTGAGTGGAGTATGACATCATCAAGTGATGTCATGGTGGGCCAATTTGTTGGATTAAAGAAAGGGAAAAAGAAAGAAATTGCCCCCATCCTTCTCTCTTCTTCCTCTCTCCTGCGCGTCTCCTCCATCTCCATCTTCTTCTTCTTCTTCGGACATCACCGGAGTAGCAGCAACTGTCGCAGCCACCGCCGGAGCGAGATCCGCCGTCGCCTCACACCGCTGAGCTGCTCGCTGTCCGCCCGGACCATCACCCACGCCACCGTCGCCCTCTCTCCTCCATCTCCGCTGCAGCTCGACGCACGAGCAGATCTGAAGACGTCGGAGCAGCCCACGGTCTAGCTGGACCACCGTCACGCCATCCGCCGCTCGCGTGTCACCGCCGTCCTGGCCGTCGTTCCGGCCTCCCCCTCGCCTGCCCTTGCGTCGTGGCTGCTGCATCAGCCCGTGCCGAAGCCGTTCGGCCACCTTCGGCCATTGTTCGAGCCCCGCCTAAGTCCGGTTCGACCCCTCAACCTTCCCCGGTCCTTCCCCATCTCATCCAAGCTCCGGATCTACCTTTCCTCGGCCTCAAACCGCAGTGGATAGCAGCCAAGAAAATGGGTATGGCAGCCCGTGTTTGGCCCATTTTGGCCGCCTTCCCGAGCCCGGATGCTTGGCCCACTTTGAGGAAAGTCGATCATTGCGTCGATCCCGTCGTTTTGGTCCGCTCGGCTCGCTAATCCAGTGAGTTTAGCTCACTAAACCTTGATTAGAGGGTTAATGATGCTTTAGGTGTGTTTAGTTTATGTTAAGTGTTATTAGGTGGTTAGTTTAATTCATTTAAGTGTAGATTATATTAATGTGCTTGATTAACTTAAATTGTGATTAATTTAAGGTTAAGTGAATGTTTATATTAATATAAACCTTGATGTAACATAAATGAATTTACTTTTGCTTTATTTAAATATCTCGAAATTATTAAATAATTTAATAATATATTATTATTCGAAATTATTAAAATAGTATTATTTAATTATTTTCGGAATAAATTTAATTATTTAGTAAATTCCGAAAATTTTGTTTTGGGACCTTATTCTATTAGAATTTCGTGCTGATTGCCGTTGTGCATTTAGAAGTTAAATTTGATGAATGGATGTGGCAAATTGAGTGTTGATTATGGTAAATTCGGATTTTATTCCAGAAAATCCCAAGTGTCGGGTTTGGCATTGAAATTGGATTTTTAATGGTTAATATCGTAATTGGATTATGTGAGTGAAATATAAAGTATCCAGGGGTCGGTATTGAATTGTCGTGTGCTGGTTGAAAGGCTCGGGTCGTAGTAGTGGCTAGGCCGACTGGATCCTGCTAGAAATGCCGTTAAGAGAGTGACGTGGCTCGGCTCGCAATAGTGGCTAGGCTGATTGGACCTTTGTTCTTCTAAAAATGCCGTCAAGAGAGTGACGTGGCTTGGGTTGCAGTAGAGGCTAGGCCAACTAGACCCATGCTCCTTCGGGAATGCCGTCAATGTACTGACGAAGCCGCGCTCCAAGGTGGGGAGGTGATGCCTGGCTATATATGTCAGTAGACAGCCGAACTGCGAGTAGGCTATGCTCTTGTGTGGCAGTGGATAATGATGACTTGGAATGCTTGCTGTGATTGTGAAATTACGTGAAATTGTTTGTGTTCCGATGGTTTACATCCTTATTATTACTGGTGCTTGAGTGATATGAATTGTACTAACCTGCAGGAAGGCAAGAAGGTGAGGTAAGTCTTCTGTGCTGTGTGGCTAGACCACCCTTGGGCGTATTTTCTTTATAATAGGGGTTTAGGGGGTTGAACTTGCTGAGACATTGTCTCATCCCAGTTTGAGGATTAAAATTTCAGGTCCTTAGATGGCGGTCGTGGAGGACCCAAAGCCCTAAGTCTGGAGAGGTGGAGACTGAAGTATCGGTGAACGTGTCCTGCTAGTTGGTTTTAGGATAGTTCCCCTTTTGTCGAGCTGGTCTATTTTGTAGACAATTCAGAGTTGTATTTAAACCTATGTGTTTGTAAATGAGTGTTTGGTATTGTGATTAATTGCCTACTTTTCTATCCCAAGTTATAGGTTGTCAGGGGATTTGTTTTGCTTCTGTATGCGTAATAAAATGAATGGGTCGGTGACGTATCCTAGGATGTCACATATTTGATCGACCGCAGTAGGATGTGCGCTCGCTCGGAGTTCGGGGCGTGACAAAATAAATAAATAAACCATTTCTAATAAAAAATTGTTCCTCGAAATATAATTGTTACCAAACATGTCCTAAATGATTGCAATCAACAACAAGGCCTTGGTTCGAACTATGGTCGCATTGCCAAGGCCCAACAAATGGCAAGTGTTTTTCCTTGTGTGGATCCTATTTCAATGGAAACTTGATGAGTCGATCCGCCTGAAAAATCCTAAAACTCTGCCCTCCCTCTCTATCTATCCAAGTGGCCCAGGACTGTGGTCACATTGCCAAGGCCCTGAGTGAAGGCGGGAATGAGGGAGGGTGGGTTGGCGGAAATTCAAGAGGAGCTTCATGTAAGTGCACTTGATGGTGATAAGCTTTTTGGGATTCTCAACGGAGAGATAGGTTGCACTATGCGGCAACGGGGGAGGTGGAGATGTTGAGGGACAAAAGGGAAGAGCCCAGGTCGAGCCCGAACTCTGGTGGCATTGTAGCGGGTATTGGTAGGAAGACGATCATGAGGAGGGCGAGAATAGTGGGTGCGGCAAATGTAATATAATGGCCGATGAGTGGCGCGTAGGGGTCGAACCACGGTGGCCCTGACGATGGCGATGCTGGATTACTATTCGGGGCGGGGTGATCTGGAGGGCACGTATTTGGTGATTGTTGGGTTGAAGTGTCGTGGAGATGTAGGGGAAGATGTGATAATGGTTGTAGATGGGTTCATAATATAAACCATTTTAGGACCGTTTATTCTTAACTTTGCATTTAGAACCCATTTATGGCTAGCTTGCTAAATTTAAGGTGACCCACTTATAGCCCAATGTGTTTTGGACCCATTTTGACAGGTTTAATGCGAAATAAGAACAAAGATACACATTTAGATATAGATACAAATTAATTTAGGTTATGTAAATTTGAGTTCGAGCAAGTAATTAAATTATCATATCGTGTTTGGTAATGTTCTCCAAACATGATAAACTCGGATATATCTGAATAAGAAATCTGGCGTAGGGGTAGGATAAACCCAGATTGATTATGAAATTTTAAAATTTAATTTAATGATTCCCACGTCCTTGGTTTTTCTCACCAGGTGACACCCCATCGCCACTCCAATGGCCCTCACTCTAGTGTCCTCATTATCCTCGCTACAGCACTCTTACTCGTAGCTCACTTAGAAGGTTAGGGCTTACCACTTCATCCGTGGCTTCCTCTCTTTCTCAATCGGTTTTCCAACTTTTCCACCATCAACAAATCATATTCTCAAATAATCTTCACCTCTAATTACTCATTCTTGGCCTCCACTGTTCAATGATCTCTCTTGGTCGACTTTGAAGTAGGGTTTATCAAGTATTTGATGAAATGCCAAAGAGAGATCCGCCTTACCTTAAGTTCAGAATTTTACTTAACGGAAGATGTCATTCTTATTGAAAATCATCAAGCTCCTGACGTCAATTTCCTAAAGACTGCTTGTTACCGATAGAGATGGGATAATCAAAAAATTTCAAACTAGCGGATTTTCAATTCTATCTTAAATTGCAGATTTTCAAAAATTTCAAATATCTTGTTATATCGCATCAAATATTTGATTGGATATTTCTACTCAAGAGGATTTCTAAAGGATTTCAAATCCCCTCTATCCTATTTCATCCCAATTTGAATTAGTTTCACAAACGTAGTCTAGGTATTTAAATTATATGGTTGCATGATGAGTATTGAAATACAAATTTAGAAAAGCAAGATATTCACAGAACTATCCGGATTGCTTTGGATCTTTTCCGCGGGTGATTTGCGGGATGACGTCACCTTCACCTTGAGTCGGCGAGTTTTCTCCTTTTTAAACTCTCTCAAGCCCCCCCCGCCACCTTCTCTTCTCATCGAGAATTCAATCCTCTGTTCAAAACAGCCACACGTCAAGATGCAGATCTTCGTGAAGACCCTGACCGGCAAGACCATCACCCTCGAGGTCGAGAGCTCCGACACCGTCGACAACGTCAAGGCCAAGATCCAGGACAAGGAGGGCATCCCTCCCGACCAGCAGCGCCTCATCTTCGCCGGCAAGCAGCTCGACAACGGCCGCACCCTCGCCGACTACAACATCCAGAAGGAGTCCACCCTCCACCTCGTCCTCCGCCTCCGCGGCGGCGGTTTCTGATGGGACGGCCCGTGTTTTTCGTTGATAGGATATGGGGTTCTCGGGTGATCTCGTTGCGGTGTCTCAAAGCACCGCCATCCTTTTAGCAGTGCAAAAAGTCTAGGGGTCAATGCATTGTGTAGTCTAGATCGTCTTCTATATGAATAAATAAACCTTTTTTTTGGACATTGCTCAGTTCCGTGCTTGTTCTCCTCTTTATATCTCCAGAATTTAGTTGCATTCAAATTGAATTTTTTCAGCCAGATGAGAGATTGCTCTTGTGGACGAAAAAAGTCCCCGCTTTTTTTCCTCCGTTTAACAATTTGTGGCATGATGGGATGCCGGAGATCTTTTCCATCTCTGGAATAATGCGGAGTGATTCTTCTACTTGCAATTTGAATGAACGATTTTCCATATGTTTTGGGCCGAAGGAACAGAAATTTGGGTGGATGAAAATGCGATGAAGATTTCGATCTGTTCGTGGGCAATTGCTTTCTTAATTTTCCTCAAGCCATAAACACGAAATCTTGTAGGGGCTAAAACTATCTCCAGATGCTTGATATATCAATGTTGAATTACTGCTCTGCATTCCGTATTCTAGGAGCCTGAATAAGTGATCCTCTATGAACACCAGTTGAGGGCCTGTGGCCTTTCTCCTTCTCAAACCATGAACATGAATAAGTTGACTCTGTATATGGCTTCTTGGAATGATATGTGCAAGACCTATGAGAGAAGAGGCTGGACAAGCACTGCTAAATTTGCTTAGTTGTTCACAATATTCACTTTTGTGGTCGTTCCACTTAACTTGTGTCAATATATTGGGTGATTCTTTAATGTCTTCCACAGTTTCACTTTTTTCTGGAGTTCATATATTCAGTTGAGAGGGTGACTATGATTGTTTACTTGAGCGTCGAGCAGCGCTGCAACTTCATATAGCGAAGGCACTCGGAAAGTTTGGCTACGTCTGCTGCATTTGAACTGCCGGTGAAAGAAAGGAAATCCGAGATATTGCAGATGACTATGGAATTTGTACTTCAAATAGTGTGGGCATTCTAATCCATAATACTTTTTTTTTCTTGGGATATGTTCACTGAAAGTCTTAAAACTTATCACGAAACTGTAATTGAGCTTTAAAACTTACAAAAACTTACAGAAACGAAACTGTAATTGAGTTTAAAACTTACAAAAATGCGATCACAAGTCTTAAAACTTGAAATTAATATAATCGAGTCCTTCCATTTATTTTGTCCACTTAGACTAACGGAAAAAGTTGGCCTAGCCTTTTTAAATATTTTTTCTTTCCTACTTGACAATGATGTGGGTAAAACATAGAACACTAGGCCAAAATGATGTTGTTTTGAATTTAATTCTAATTAACCATAAGCTTAATTAAATAAAATTAAAAAAAATTTAGAAAAAAAAGATAAGCAAAGGCCAAGTTGGAGGCCTTTCTCATGGCTGCAGACCCTATCACTAGAAAGGGCTGGTGGGGCTCAATGAAGGCCAGCGTGGGTCACAGAGCCTTAGCTAGGGCTGGCGACACTTGCTAATTGTAGGCAAAGGTCATGGCCCCCCACCCAAATGTGGGAGAGATCGCCAACCCTCGTTGGTGGCTACCACAACTAGGTGATAGATCTAGGTGGAGGGCTGCGACCTTGCCCACATTTAGGGAGTGCCAAGCCCTTGCTTGTGGTCGTCAAGGATCACCGTCCCTAGCCAAAGCCCCATCAACCCCTATTGACACTTTCCAGTAACCAGGGGGTGGGCAACAGCAAGGGCCTTCGTCCTTGCCTTTGCTACTTTTTTGTGTTTTATTTTTTAAAATTTAATTAATTTTATGGTCAAACACTTAAAATTAAATATAAAAGGACATTGTTTTAGCTTAGTATTCTATGTTTTAGCCACATAGGAAAGAGAAAATATTTTAAAAAGTCACGTCAGTATTTTCTGTTAGTCTAAATGGATGAAGTTAACGGAATGACTGTATTGATGATAAGTTTTCAAACTTGATTATATTTTTTTTATAAATTTTATGATTCAATTTTACTTTTGTTACAAACTTTAGGACTTTTAGGGAACATATCCCTTTTTTCTTTTAAAGAGAAAGAGATGATGTTGTATTTAAGAGCTGGCATTCTCGTTATCGATCTTAGTAGTTGTTGAGGAAACATCACAAGCGTGAAATGCTCGTGAATCGATAAACTGCTTGATAAAATTAGAAGGACATTGCTAGGAGCTTTTTTCCGTCAGTATGGATCAATTGAGATGGAAATCTAGTAACTTTGGGTTCGACACGTTCAAGGCTAAAAGGCAAAAATGTTCATGACATTCTCAGGACCATTCTATTGTATAGACACGAAATAGAATGGTCCTGTTATTTCAACACTTCTGTCGTTACAATGGGTTGTCTACTGCCGATCAACTATGTGTTTTCCTACAAAGCATCTTTACATTCAAAATCTTCGCACTGTTTTATAAGAAGGCATGTTTCGACACAGCTAAGCCTAGACTACTTCGTTTCTTGTCTTCTTTGTGTCTTCGATTTTTTGTGCTACATTTTCTGGCCTCCTCTTGCTCTTTCCTATGCTCCACATTCAAGCTTTGGTTCTATTCTCAAAAGAGAAATCCACTGAGCAAGTTTCTATTTCATGTGGAACCTGAATAGCATGTTGAACCCTCATCTCGGCGTCACCACGATCCTCCTTCCGGCGAGAAGGTGAATCCTGGCCATCGGTCTCCCAGCCCTGGTTTCCAAAGTTGGATATCCTCGGAGTCGTCTGCACGCTGTTGAGCTCTGACTTGTAGTACTGCAACAGGTGGACAGGGGACATTCCGTGCGTGATGGAGTACCAGGCCTACTGGAAAACGGTGTAACTGATCCACGATTTTGCTTTAGGTGCTTCTTCGCACTCTGGTGCCAATTACGTAAAGCGTTGGCCACTTGGTCGTTAAAGATGGTCGGCTTCATGTTTGAGCCCATCTGATTGGATTGTAAAGAAGAGGCAAGTTAGATCATCCAGTCCCATTGCAGAAAAGTAATATCTGATTTTGGAAGTGAGAAACATCTTCTACTTAATGGACTACTTGATGAGCAAATTCGAATGGAAAAGCTTTACCTGTGTTACGAGTGCATACAGAGGAAGAGTCACATAGCTGCATAATATTTGGATCAAGACCCTGCTCAAACGACACAACGATTATTAACCATAGTGAGTTTTTCTTATAACATGCACCAATGGTACTATGTTAAGAGTTCATACCCCATTGATATCCTGATAATTACATCTTGCAGCTTATCATGGAAGCATGATCTCAAGCCGAACTCATACTGAAATGGAACATAAAAACACAGATGAGTAGGCAGACGGTTGGGCCTCCAATTCACCAAGATGAAGGAACAAGTTGTTCCATAAAGAGAAGAAGATTAGCACGATGACTAACCCAAGTCCAAGCAAAGAAAGCAAGCTGAAAGGCGTTCTGTGAGGACCAGAGAAGTTAGCACCAAATGTCAGCATGATTTTTCCATGCAAAAATGACTATTCATGAGATGAGTCGATTGAGTTTCGGGAAGTTAACCTGGAAGAGAACGAAGTGGATGAGGTAGAGCAAGATACGGGGCCGATTGAACCAGAAGAGATCATCTCCAGGCTTAACCACTGGTGTTCCCTTAACAACTTGTCCTTTCTCTTGGATACTTAGACCCATCTTTGTTATTATAACCTGCAGTTTAGTCCCCACCAGCAGAATGATCTGTAAACATGTTAGGCAACCGTTAGGCTGTTTCATACCCGTTTGAAGATGGATTAATTATTGTCCAATAGAGTGCTCGCAACTGAGCTTATTGGGTTTTTCTTTGAGAAGTCTTGAATTCTCTATTCCACACAAATGGAAAGGAAATGATGGGAATAAGGCTTACAATTAGGGGAAGGAAGGGTAACCACAGATAAGAATATGATCCTGTCAAATATGATAAAGAGAAATAAGATTGTCAAAACCAAGTTGCAACTGGGAAGTCAAACATACCCTATTAACTGTTTAATTAAAGTGAAAATTCACTCAAGGCCCAAATGTTTATGCACGGAACACAATCAAATCCTAAACAATTCAATCAATGCAACCAACTCCCAGATCCTTTTTTTTCATTCTAAGTGAAAATTGTTCTTAGGTCATTTGCTATCCGTAATTGCCCGCTAATATCCAGAAATTGCTTGTGGGGCAATTGGAGAATTGATGACCGGAATCACTTAATTCTGCTTTTTGTGTTTTGGAATTAATGGAACCAGTTGAGCAGTTTATGACTAGATTGTACTCCTTCAATCAGGCTTTGCTTTTCCACAGTAAGCATGAAATTAGATTTCGAATGGGAGCTAAAGGTGGAAATAAAAAGAGACTTAATTTGGTTAATTTGGTTACCATGGGTGTTGGAGAGCAGGAAGAAGATGGCAAATAACCAGATTATTGGGCTGCAAAATGAAGAAAATGAGCTGTCATCTGCCAAAGCAATCAGATAAGTTCTTTTGACTTTGGCAGAGCAAAGTCAACAGAAGATAACAGAGCTGTAGTTTGAGGAACTTGACCTGGTTGTTCAAGCTTGGAGACTGCAAGTTACAACCAAAACCACAAAACTCATAATGAACTGCTGAAAAATGTGAAGAACTTCGTGTACCTTATCCCAACAACAACTAGGAAGTCCTCTTCAAGTGTTCTCTTGATGTATTTTTGAAAATCGAACTTCAGATGGCTTTGAGGGCCGAGATGAGCCTGAGAAGTTCAGTAACAAGAAGCGATAGTCATCTGATAAAACATTTCAGAACATGTAACATAGTCAATCAACTGACGTAACGTAATTAGAGGAAACTCACAATGACGAATCCATGGCGTAGCGTTAAGTAATCAACCTTGGGGACCGATCTAACGAACTGCCTAAAGAAACATACCTGCAAATCATGACATGAAGCTATGATCAAATTCAGTGCTCCGGCAAAAGCAAAACATGTTGGACAAAATAGTATTTTTGAAATTCTTACTATCCAAAGCAGGATCGTCGAGTGGCTCCAGAAATTCAAGTGCCTTCTCCCGAACGAAGTGTCTCTTGCGAATCTAAATCTCTCTGGATCTATGTACAAATTGACCAGACAATATTACCATGGGACACTAACCAAGCTGAATCACTGTCTATAGTTTAACGGATGAAAGTTTGATAATGACTAAACGGATTATAATTGTTTTAAATTGTAAAGTCAGAGGGCACATATACGAGTAATAAATGAGGCCTGAATTTCTTCTAATTGTCATTGAGGATCACGTGTAATTCCTTAGGGATGCAATTATTACATGATCCTACTAAGATCAGAAAATAGCAATCTGGCTTTGTCTATGAACCTTTGATAGATGAAGTAACATAAGATTAGGGCCTTCTAATTTCATGTATGGAGGAGGATTATAGAACTTTGAAACACCGTGTCTCATGCAAATGTACATATAACGCCCAGAATCAAAAGTAGGTGGATCAGACAAATCAACTCCATCGAATCTCGATATCAATCAACATTCATGAATGAGTTTAAAACAATTTGATTGTGCAAGAACCCAAAACACCTTGCAGGCTCGAGTTTGACATTTTATGGAGGATGACAAAGGTAATTGATAAGCATAATTAGATTTGCACAAACTATCATGTCCCAGCAACCTCATGCCTAAGTTAGAAACATTGTCAATTTGATATTGCATTCCTTCAGTGCAGTTTTTGGTCCGAATCACATGTCTATGATCCCTTTTCTCTCCCTTTTACTGTTTTATTTGAAGTTATATGGTGACTTAGGAGTCATTCTTCGGAAATTTTAACACTCCGGTTTGAGTATCCATTTTTCTTATCAAAACTTCAAGTTAACAGAGAAGAAAAAAGGCCGCCATAACGTGCTAAATGAGGTTAAGATACCTACCATGTGCAGATTGGTAGTCAATTGTCTTCGTTTCCTCCTCCCATGCCTTCCACTTTCTCATCTGCAATGACCCAAAACACAAAATCCTTATTGGAATTTTCTTTTCTTCATCAAACTTTTTAATTAATCCATGCACATACCTTGGCACTACCCAAGGCCAAGGTAATTATACAGTAGAGCACGTGGAAGACCGCCAACACAAATATAAATATGTGAAGCTGGTGAATCCCATCTTTGGACACAAACGGCACCTTTCCCTGTAATAACAGCATATAAACCACGCACATTTACATCATTGCATCGTGAAAGATCATCGAACATAAAACATGTCATCTGAATAAATGTTGCCCCATCAATTTGTTGTTACATTCTTTCAGCTGGCCAATTTCAGCTGGGCCAAATTCAACAGTCTACACCGTGTCAAACCTGAAAATAGTTTGAAAAGCCGAAAATATAGAGATGGGTGGAAAAAGAAATATCCCCTAAAACAGCTTGAACATCCACAATACTAAATTATTATCATAAGTTCAGAATGGACTTTAAGGTAGGAGGTTTTGAAGCTTTCTCTTAACCATGTCAAACCGGAAAGTAGTTTGAAAGTTGAAAAAATAGCGTGGGTCCACCCACTTAGCAGCTGCAATGTGACACCAAATGAACCCTCCATTGGTACTAAACTATGATTTTTATTAAGTTAAGAGGCTTTGACACTTTGGACTTCTAAGAGAAGCCAAAGGAAAGGAATCAATGGCAATATCTTTTCAAAGGCAAATAAGATGATTGCCTTGGAGGAACATTTGTCATATCCAGCAGCGGCAGCTAAACCTCTGCGAGCATTCTGGTGGCCAAAAGCTTGTGTGGTGTCGGAGAGGCTCAGGAGGAGCCGTCGTCTTCCTCCGTCATCAGCGTCTTCATCTTCTTGATCGTCTGTGTTCAATTTGGACTCCAGTTTATGACTGCATGGATGCCAAGTGGAGCCCAGCGACTCCGATATGCATATGCCTGAGATGGGACCTTGCCCCACTGTCAGCAGCAGCGATATGAAGCCCAACAGCATGAGTTCTGAGAGTGTAAAGCACAGTTGTGAGTTCATATAAGCAAGGCAATAATGATATATATTTCTGTAAACTCAACTGCAGATTTGACCTAATTATAAACATCTCCAGTCACTACATAATTAGCTGCATCTTTAACTAAATATATCACATAACTAGCTCAACAGGCTCATATTCAAAGCTTTGGATCTAACTTGGACAATTTTGTTTCAAAAAGAAAGCGAACATCATCCACGGTACAACGACATTCTCTATTTGATGCCACGATTTGACCAATGATTCGTGACTCAACTTTTCACAAAATTGATTGATCGACAATAATTATGGGAGTGCGCGACTCAAAAGTTCAAACTACGGCACAAGACATTTGGTCCACGTGTCATGACGGCTTGAATTCTTAAGTCTCTGCCTGTTCACGGAAAACATCATTGGTCGGTGACAGATGCTATCAAGACGTATGACTTCTCGGTTAACGTTTGCTGAAAAAGGCCTTTCTTAAAGATCGGCCAACCACCACTGATAAGCCTAAGCCAAAATGGTCTCATTTTCACACGGGAGAGGGATTTGAGAAGTAGAGGAGACCTGATTTTATCTTCTCAAGTGCTTCGTAGAGAGCTTTCTTGTGCCTCTTCGTTAACCACTGCAAGAATGCCGAGCGATGGAAAGAGAATGGTAAGAGTAAGCAATGGTCTCTGTCATGAACTGATGAAACCCAATATATTACTAGGCGAGGGAGGGAGGGAGCGAGAGATAGAGAGAGAGAGAGAGAGAGAGAGAGAGAGAGGCTTCAAGTGAATACTTCATATTTTACCAAGCTAGTCTTAACGTGTGTATTCTTTCCTACCTTGCCGATCAAATGAATGATGTACTCGATGATAATGGAGATCAAAACAAGCACGAAACAAACAACCGCCACAGCCCAAGTCGGCGTTTGCTCCAGCGACCTTCCTGCTGTCCCTCCTGCCATCTCTCTCTCTCTCTCTCTCTCTCTCTCTCAAGAGCGTGCTTAAATTTGAAGAGAGAAGAGGAGGAGAGGAAGAGAAGTTCTTCTTTTGGTATGGGCGGGTTCAAGAGAATTGAAGACTGATCAAATATATAGGAAGGGAATGGAGGAGGAGGAGGAGGGTATGGAGGGAATGAAGCAAAGGAAGACTCTGACTTGAGAAGGGAACGCTGCGACTGTCCAAGTACCATCCTCATCTTCCTCTATCTTTTCCTTTCATTTGACTCTGCAAAATCGGAAGTTGAGAAAGCTGAATTCTTTGACTGCTTATACCTGGGAAAGGTGACAACTGGTGTAACCTTTGAAACCCCCCACCGAACCATGTGCGAAACGTCCAACTGATGCCACTGTTGTAGCATGACAAATTCATCTTGTCTGCACGTATGTACGTGTACTAGATTTTTTAAGCCGTTAAGTGGTGATTTACTTGCCACTTGGAATAATAATTTTTTGTAAATCAGTTTTCAAATGCGTAGCAATATTTTCCTTTATACTTCCACCATAATAAAAGATGACATCATTACTAAATAGACACTAAAGCCAGCCGTAAAGAAACTCATGATGAATTCGGATGATTACATAATATAAAAATTTTAGTATTTGCAAACCCTAGGTTACATCTAAAGCAAACTCACAAATTATCTCATGAACTCTCATAAAGAACTTACTTAGAAGATTCATAAGAAGAAAACACTAACATTAATCTTGTTTGCTCTATTTTGTAGCTTATGAAAATTAGTTAAAACCAAAGTTACAAATCTCGTGTTTTCCAATTTTGTGCGACACTTGTCCCTTGCCAAGCCGGGCTCCCGGCCTTGAATGGTCGAGCGCTCGCCCGATGCTACAATCATGACTTAGCCTAGGTCTTTGGCACGAGCTATCGGTCTCCTACCTCCTCGCACCACAGACCAATTACATCTCTAACCTACTTCGTTTTTCAGGCTCGAGCCGAACTCCAAATTTGACAAGAACTTTGTGTCACAAATTCAACAGAGTATCTTGCTTTTGGGATAAATGCACGCGAGTGTGATCGAGAGAGTTCATGAAAATCAGTCATCAATCTGTCATCGGCGAGCATTAGCTACCTCCTCCATTGTTACCTATCCGTTAATAAATGACAATGACCATAGTACAAGTACTGAAAATCCATCGAGCCCCATACAACCACTCGGCAGAAAAGAAAAGAAAAGGACTTGCCAAAATGATCTTTTTGTAAATTTTAATTAGTGATACGACATCATAAAAGCTACGAACCCAATAGCTATCACATGTACAACGTGCATATTTACGAATTAGTCACATCAATGAACTACTTCGCTTATTGCATTTCCAAATTGTGTTTTTTGGGAAATTAATTTTTTCCCCTTTTTTTGTAATCATAGCTAGAGAATGTTATACAACAACTCCTTTTAAATTTATCATATCTCGAAAGGTTCATTTAATATGTAGCCGGATACTTTTCATTTGATAAGTGATTATTTCTAAAGAAAATGAACACATAAAGTGAAAGATGCTAAAAACATATTCCACATACATAATCACTTGGTATCTATAAGAATGTTACAAAAAAAAAAAAAAATGTTCTGCGTGACTATTCTCTACAAAATTTCTTTCTTGGGGAAGGTAAGTTTTAAAAAAAAAAAAATTATATTTTCTAGGAACTGTTTAAATACTATTGCCAAAAAGAGAAAAAGAAAAATTAATCACAAAGATGATGCAAGTGCAATCGTCCTTCCTGATATCCTTTGCTCTTGCATACACGTGTCTTTATTGACTTCAGTTAACTGTTACGCTAATTTGACTTCTGATATGACTTCTACACGCCGCGTTCTCATGGAGATAGTCCTTGGCTAGGGGCACAAATTTTGAATTACGGATTTAACCTCCGATTAAGAAGTTTTTCTTCCGTCTACTTTTGATGAAAAAGACAATTAATCACATTGGTTATTATCATTAAAAATTTCAAATATGTATCCAACGTCATATTTATCCCAAACTAATTCCCATCTTGAAAAAATCTAAAATTAGTATTTCATGCCAAGTTTATTCCAAACAGATTTTTATTTTATGAAAAATTTTAAAAGCCATACACCCGATCCAAATCTACCATACACATCAATTCCAAACTGCTAACAAATGGTAGATTCGGGTCAAGGGCACTAGTTTGCAGTTTTCACAAGACGAAAATTAGCTTGTAGGAAATGTGCAATGAAGTAACAATTTAGGATTATTTGTGAGATGAAAAATTGGTTTAACGTAAATTTGTCACATAGTATTAATTTGGGATTGTTAATAGCATTTACAATAGTGTTAAAATACTAGCATGTGGTACGCAATTGAATTAATCCGATGAAAGAATAAATTTAAAACATATCGACCGCGTTGAAACTCGTTGCTATTCCCCCATATGTCCACACGAACTGGTCTAGCTTTCAGAAGAATTCAAAACCATGTTGACCGAATTAAAAAAAGAAAAAAACTAAGAATAACCAAGGAAATGCCAAATGAAATAATCAATTTGCAATTACTTTATTACATAATGTTAAGTGCCGGTAAATTCCGTCTAGAAGAGGGGGCCAGTTCTAGATGAATTCCAAAACATATATTTAATAATTTATCTAAGTCCTATCAATTATGTGACTCCATACATCATAATCATAACAAAATCGAAATATTAAATTACCAAGAATTTGTCTCCTATCACAATAACGTCAAACATGTTGAATCGGGTACGAGGCAATGTGTGATAAATCACAATTTTTCAAATTGCCAATATTTTCTTTTCCCCGCATGTCTCGTGCCAGTCAAAACAGAAGATTAGATCAACCGCACAACTCCTGAATTGGCACGTTCCCTTAGTCCCACCGCAATTGGAAGAGGAAGAAAAAATTGACCAAAATGGCAACGATTAATTCAAAAGGTGAACGACCGTTGCCATGACTCCAACAGTGCTGTTTCATTCATGAATGTACTTGATTGAAAAAGCATCATGAATGTTCTTAGTCGGTCCTACTCTAATCCTACTCTAACACTCACTCTCAGACTTTTGCCCCGTCTCCTTGCAGGGTGTGGGAGTCGAAACCCACTTTTAAAATGAAATTGTCCACACCCCAATTCCCACTGAGGAGGTGAGGATTTGAACCCCCTACCTCTTTCTTTCAAGTTAGAAGAGTGGTCACTGGGGCGAACCCCCAGTGGTTGAATGTTCTTGAAAAAATATGTTTTGCGTGAAGAAGAGGCTCCTCTTGCCCATTTCAAGAATGTTCACTAGTATTACCACGTTAATGGGAGGCCTCAATTCTATAACTTTTATGATCTTGATTTGGACTCTATTTAGTCGTGTTTTTAATCCTTCAATGCTTCCTAAAAATTTACTCACCCCATTCGGATCGAAAAAGAAAGTATTATCTTTACCTTTGAAAATTTTATTAAAGTACTTCGCATGATCCCAAAGTGCATTAATTGTCCACTTGAGACAGCGGACGTGTTATGCATATGCCAAAAAACTAAAGGAAGATTTATCGACCTCCAAAAATTTAAAAAAAAAAAATAAATGGATAATTTTTTAAATTTTTAGCTGCAATGAAGTATTTCAAATGAATGTTGATTATGAAAATGTGTTGGAGGAGTATTGAAAAACATGTCAGTTTGATTTTCAACTTTGGAGACGGAAAGGGGAGGGGACGGTACCCTATTACGGTTAGTGGAGATCTTTCAAATCAATCTTATTAGATGGATAATCATGAGCTAGATGAGATTGTCAATAACTACCTTCCGGTACACAGAGAGATTCTATCAGCTGAACATAATGACTCCCGACAATATCATATTTCATGATTGGAACTTCACAGGAATTCCATTTATTTCGCAAAAAAAAAAAAAAAATCAAAATTTTTTTTAAAAAGTTAATACCTCAAAAAATCTTAAACTATCACGCTTATGACAAATTTTAATCACGAAAAATTCTAAACTAATACACTTGTGATAAATTTATTTTCCGTTAACTTTCCTTAAATTTTATAGTCAAATTATTGAGTTGAATAACATATGACAATTAATTGGCATATTGATTTGGTGTTTTTCTCTCAATTTGTCATAAGTGCACAAATTTGAGTTTTCATGACATTAATCTAATTTAATGAAAATCAACAGAAAGTAAATTTATGACATATATATCAATTTGGGATAAATTTATTGCAAAAGTATCAATTTGAGATTTTTTTTTTCGTGATATTAACTCTTTAAAAAAAAATAGCTTGTATCACATGCAAATATGAACAAACGAAAAATATTTTCATCATCTAAAAAAATATTAATAGATAAATTGCTATCAATGGTAAAAATATTTCTCATTGATTAATTATTTCAATCAACAAAATAAATTGTTTTCAGAAAAATATTTTTCAAATTATTAATTTTACATGAAATAAACGAAGCCTAAATTTGGCCATTAATAAACAGTTTTGTCCTTACTAGTTGCATGCATGGAATTTTTTAGAGCTTTATCATCAAACACATCAAGAGAACACACAATACGTGACATTATATAGGTTTCATTTGTTTCACAAAAAATAAATAATCTAAAAAAATATTTTCCCAAACACGATCACATGTATCATTTATAGAAATGAATGAATAACAAAAAATTTTCATCATCTATAAAAAAAATGTTTACAAATAAATAGTTATTGTTAATGAAAATATTTTTCATTAACTAATTATTTTAAGCGAAATAAGTGATCATTTTTAGTTTTAGAAAAATGTTTTTCAAATCATTTATTTTTTCATGAAACAAACAAAGTAACAATAACACCTATATAATCACTCACAGTGAAAGATTTAGTGGAGAAACCGATTATTAGTGACGACAAGCACATTTTTCAACAATTTCACCATTGTTAATTTTGCGCAAAAACCACGTTAGTCATGCTCCCTAAAATCTTGCCACTGATGCCTTTACTAGTCCTGTGCTTAACATATATGGTCCAACATAATGCAAAGTTTTAAATTCTAATGACTATTTGATGTGGTTTTTGATTTTGCCTTTCAACATTTGTTGAACTTTTGATTTGATATAACTGAAACATGCTATCTTTTCAGATTTTCCAAATATAGAATTTTGTTTCAGCTCAAATCACGTGTTTATAAAGCCTAAACCGGCTTTGTCTTGATTTAAGCACCCTAAATTCAAAATCTTCAAATTTGAATTAATAACAAAATGATTTAGAACGATATGGAATCGAAACGGGTTCTTTTAATCTAAGCTAAATATTTGGGTTGAATTAAAAAAAATGTTTTAAAACCGTTAAAGCCAATGAATTTCGAATGTTCATGTGTCTACCTGCCCACATCTTTTGTTTCGAAAGATTAGAAAGTGATCTACTCATAACAATAAGCTTAGTTTGTCGTAGTCCGAGATTACAACTCCGTTTGTTTCGCAGAAAATAAATAATTTAAAAATATTTTGCTAAAAATAATCATTTATATCACCTAAAATAATTAGTTAATGAATGATGTTTTCATTGATAACAACAATTTGTGTCTCAATATTCTTGTGAATGATGAAAATATTTTCTGTTTATTCATATTCGTAAGCGATATATAATTTAGGAAAATATTAGTCTAATCATAATTTTTTGCAAAATAAATGAAACTTAAGATTAAAGTCAGACTTTTTGGCCTAGAAGCCATCATTTTTTCAAGCGTGATTCATGCTTAACCTATGTAACACTGACACGAACATGCGATACGCAACCCAATACGACACAATACACCAACATGTCATTTTTAAAAAGATAGAGAATTTTGACACGCTTCGACGCGTTATATATTAAATATATTTTTATATATAAATGCAAAAATAAATAAATAATAATAAAAAGAGCCTAGAATTAATTTAGACTAAAAACATTGATCTAATATTAATTTGACAAATTCAACTACATTCCATTGCAATAATCCAAAAAACTTAAAGGAAAAAAAAATCCACATTTCTCTATTAAATTTAGAGATATGTACACTACAAGTCCTGTGGCATTTTTAAATGTATTTATTCATCCTACATGGAATTTTTTATTACTTTTTTCTTTATATAATTTAACAAAAAAAACTAGAAAAAGATAAAATTATTCTTTAAAAAACTGGACAAAAAGAAAAAAATAAAGGAAGGGCTGTGGCAACGGCTAGCTGTTGCCACTACCACCATCAGAATGGGCTAGCGAGGTTGTTGGCCGTAGGCAGTGGAAGGGGGGTGGCCCTTGCCAGCCCAAGTGAGGCTCGCTCGGCGAGGGCCACCCAAATTTAGTCGACACCTTGGTTAGGATCCACGAGGCTCCCCTAAATTTAGGCTATGCCTCGATTAGGGCCGGCGAGGCTTGCCCAAATTTGGGCAACACTGGCCTTCGCCTATGTCGGACAAGCCTCTCCAGCCCTAGTCGAGGCCTCACTAGCCCTAGACGAGGGTCTTCAACCCTCTCTAGGCCCAAGTGATGGTGCGGCATTGCCCAAATATGGGCGAGCCTCGCCCAACCCTTGCCTAGCTAATGAGGGCTACCCCCTCTGCAACCTAGGACTTTGCCTCACTGGACCCCCTCCGACGATGGCAACGGGGTGGCAGCAACAACCCCTAGCCACGATGCCTATCCTTTTTTATTTTTTTTCATATATTTATATTTTGACTCTTCAAGTATTGAAAAATTTTTAAATTAACTTCATGCATGTTGGAATTTAGACTTGTGTGCCAAAAGTGTGTCAGGAAAAGTTGACCATATGTCAGATTTTTCAACACTCATTGACTGCGTATCGGAGCGTGTTGGAACATGTCGGAGTGTTGAACAAGGCACGAAGGCTCCCAAAGAGTGTCAGTCCTCCTTAGTGCTTAACTCAGCGTTCCCTTGTTTGTGATTTCGGAATTTCAGAAAACTTCCCCAAGTTTTGATTATCTGATTTGCTTATTGAGGGCCTTCAATAAATTGGAATTGGGCCCGTTCGGATCTTAACGGGATCGACTTTCGAAGGAACAAAAATCTGGACAGATTTGGATTAGAACCATTCGGGCTCAACTTGCATAAAGCGACTTGAACGCCCTTTCAATTTGATTCGTATGAGTTCTAAAATTTTCTCTTTGTTCAAACGTTAGGGAATCTGAGTTCTAAATGACTTTTAAAACTCCTAATGTTGTTTACATGAACAGGAACCACATTAACGACTGCGGCAGTAGCTTGGGGCCCGAGCTAATGTTCTCGAAGAGGGGGGGAAGGTCGAATTTTTTTTTTTCGGTGTGGGCTCGGTATATTGTGCACAATTTGATGAGGGTACGGGATGGCGGATGTGTTTTGAGTAACAATGGCATGATGTATGATAAATAAAGGATAGATCATAATCGTCACTAGAGTCTAAATGACGCACCACGGGCCAAAGATAAAGATCGAGATTGATGAGATTCACCCCCAAGGCTCAAGGGACAAACCACTTGCAAAGATAAAATAATTCTGCATATGGAAACCTCACCACCAAGGCCTAAAGGACACACCATCAACTAAAGATAAAGACTTTTTGGCTCACTACCAAGGAATAATCCACTTTCTAGAGATAAAGAACTAGTATAGTAAAAGCTCACCACTAAGGTCTAAAGAAGAATCCACTAGCCAAGACTAAAAGGCTTAGGATGCACATAATAACCTTTTTTTTTTTTTGATACCCATGGAACTCCATACAGCCGGTAGCCGACGGGTAAACCCTGGGACGATGCTAGAGGAGGACCCACCACCCTGACGTCGTGCTTAAGATCTCGTGCGTCCTACAGGATTTGAACCCCTCCATCCTGGGTAGATGTCATGGGGGCTCTTATCCAACTAGGCCATCACAAGCGGTGGTATAACCATTTTGTTTCTCTATTTTTCTATTTTCCCTTATCGAGAATAGGTTTAAAACAAAAACCTGTTTTATAACGTAATTTTATTTTCGTATTTACAGGATAAATTTTTAATCCAAAAATATGTTTGAAACAGAAATAAGAAGTAAATTTTTTTACTTCTCTATTTCAAGAATAAAAATAGAAATAAAAACTCTTATCATTGCTCACTTTCTCTCTTGCATGTGTTCTCCCTCTCTCTCGTGTCCTTGTTTCTCGGTTGTACAAACTTGGCCACACTTCTCCATCTCCTCTTCGCTCAAGTTCCATTGCTAAAGAGAGCCTTGCCACCACTGTCAAACGCCTATCGCCACAATCCTAACTCCATCTCAACCCTAACTCCATCTCAACAAGGTGAGCCTCTCCCTTCCTCTTTGTTGTTGTGACCTATCTCTGCCTCCCTCTTTGTCATTCGACTCTCAACCAATTTCTACAATTTCTGTTTCTGGAGTCAACCTCTTTTATGCACTTGCAAACCACAATACCTAGAGTCAGCCCTAGCTTGGTCGTAGCCCTAGTGTTCATTGGCATTTTTCACGTGTTGTTGAAGTTGGGGTGAAATTGTTTCATTTTGTCTCCATGTTCATTTGTTTGGATTCATACGTGGGTACTGTTCAGAGTTCAAATCTATGGCCCTCACAAAACAGACACTTGTGAACCATAATAGTCGAGTGCGATATACGCTTGCTGTTACTTTTTGATTCATTGCAACTTCAAATGACTATAGGGCCGTCGTTCTCCTTTTCACTAAGAATGAAAAGGATCCAATTATCCTCCTTCTTGGTTCTGTTTTTAGTGATGATTTATATATTTTCCTTGATCATGGAGTTTATGCAACTCTCCCCTAGCCCGACATATCATTTGCAATTGTATAACACTTTGGGCATTCTTCCTCTTTTTCAAGTTTGAGAATGATTAGCGCTAGCAGCGTATTACTCTTTCTGAGATTTTTGCTGCCTGGTGTCTTCAGCAGCTTGTTCAATCTGATATGGGGACATTCTCTTCCATTTTCTTCACTTATTTTCTTTTATTAACAGTCATAGAACACTACATCAATGTGATCTTGACATAAAAACTTCTACGCTTGAATAGGTTCACCATCTCTTGATGTTCAATACCATGTATACTTTTGCTAATCGGTTGATCGTACTGATCGGTGGCAATTCTTCTATTCATTTCAACATATTGGTCTTTCATTTAATGAACATTTCCACCTTATTTGATCGTAGACGGTTATTCCCATCTTAATCAAGACCAAGTTCAATGATTTTGTCAAGCTTCCTCAATATTTATAGTGGACATTAGCTATTCCCATTACTCGTGGTAGCAATGGGTACCCTATTAAATTTGCTCAAGATTGGTGATGCTTCTAGGTCCATCATCAATTGAAGATAATCATCGTTCTACCCAAAACTTTCCAACACAGGACAAATTCGATGCATTCATTGATGATGCTAGACATACGTGATACGCATAAAATTTCAAGAGAAGGTTGTTGTCTCTAAATGATAGGGTCATCCCAATATCTGCATTTAATTTTTCTCGATTTACATGCTTTACCACACATCGAGATAAATCCTCCTTAAGCCTACTTAACATATAGAGAATACTTTCTTTTATTTTGTTCCGGGATAGTGAAAAAAAAAAAAAAATCTGCTTGTCTATCCTATTTCGCGATGTAAGGAGAACATAATGTCAAAATTAAATTTTAGAAATAGAAATTTTGTAATGTTATCGAATGATTTCTATCTTAGAAAATAGAAATTTTATGCTGTTATCAAACGAATTTCTTTTTTGGGAATAGAAATTTTGTGTTATTATCAAACACATTTCTCTGCTCATAAATTCACCTAAAGAATAGAATTTCTAACAAGAAATTATTCACAAGAATAGAATTGTTGTCATTCACGTCCTTGTTAGCTCACCACAAAAGAGGAATGGACCTTCTAGTGATAAAGAATTGGGTTAGATAATCGCTCACACAGAGAAAAATCTCATATATTTTCAATATTTAAAACTTGTCTCATGTTTTAGAATTCACCCCTTTTTATAGAGAAACTAATACATAAGAAATAAACTAAACACTAAAAAAATGGGAAGCTACCTAACTAATAAACACATTGGAATTAGAAAACACAATGAAGACCTGGAACCAAAAAGGCACATAGAAATTAGCACTTCCAAGTTCTTGCAGCATCCTTGGAAGCCAAATAACCACCTTGAAGAACAACAAGCAGTTGTGGAAGTCAATCAAAACAGCCTCCAGATGCTAGGTAATCAATTAGTAGTCTTAGAATCGATAACAAGCTTATAAATCAACAACTATACCACTTAATCGGCTATTTATTCACTGAATCAACAACTAATTTGTAAAATCAACTTCTTCAACTTGAATCCATTGAGTCAAAATGTAGCCAAAATCGGTCTTTGCTTGTAGGAATGAGGAATAGGTTGGTTTGATCGATGAAACATGAGTGGAGCTTGAGAGTTGACCCGATGCTCCTGCATCACAATTGAATCATATGAACTATCAACTATAGGGGGATTATTGGACGCTTTTGTATTAGCTTCTCTTTGCGGGTCTAAGTCTTGGCCCAAGTACTTATGTGGAGTTACAACTCCTCCAAGTTAGTAAGTCTATAAAAATTCTGACTTGTGAAGTTGTGATTGTAAACTTTGATTAATGAATCTTTTGAAAAAGGAACATTGATTTCGAGATGATTGAAATTAGGAAATTGACTATCTCATATTTAAATTGCTCATTGAAAATTCAAACTTATATGACATTGATCTTTGAGGAATCCAATTGCTTGTATTGAACTATACCTTGAAGGTTTGACTAGATATATCTTTGAGAGTTAAATGTCATAATGTTGAATTTTAACTTCAATGCGACTTAATACTAGGAGGGATTCTTAGTCTCTAAAGGGTGTGGTAATTCACTGAGTGTGCCACTTATCCCGTTATTTTTATCTTCTTTTTTTTGTGCATAAATCATTTCGAGTTGACTATGTTGTGGTGACGGCTATCAAAACCTCAACCTACGTTAGGTTACAAGATTGCTCATGAGTCCCATAATGACGCACTTGTCTTTTCAATTGAAAGCAAAAATCGAAGTGGCAACACTATACGTGTCAAGATAGATCTCAAATCTTATCAGGCTCAAAACACATCATACGTGGACTCGACGAGAGCCATGCCAAGTTAGAGGACGATGCTGCCCAAAACCCTAATCTGGTTGGTCCACAAACATGCTTCCTCGACCATTAGCGTGAAAGCACAATATGGGTTTAATAAGGGCCACCACGAACATGGACTCTTTTTGTCGCATTTCACAGTTCAGATAGTTTGCTGTCCAAGAGCATGGCCATGAAGGTCATTGGAAGTTGGAACACATGCGAGAGATGTGGAGCAGGACGAATCCATGTCTTGTTACCACATCTCTCGTTTCCTCCATTTCTTTCCGTGGTCGCCCCCACCAAAACCATTCGCATTCATTGCCCTCCACTCGTTCCCTTTTCTTCCACCAGCACCACACCCGCCCCCTCCGTTGAATTCCCACATAAAAGATATTCCACGCAATCCACCTCTCCCACCGTCCCTCCCTCTCTCTCTCTCTCTCTCTCTCTCTCTCGCACTCACACAACGCACAGAAGACATGGCCATGGCTGACGCCAGTTACTCATCAATATGTCTGGTGGGTATAATGGATCGACTTTGGTTCCACCAAATCATTTTCTTCTCCGAGCCCGTTCCATCGCTCTCTGGCTCCAAAACCCAAGATCCACAAGAACCCGACTCGGCCGCTGTGATTCAACGTCAACCTTCGAGCATGCCCGAGTTGCCACCTCCCGATTCAGAACTTCATTCGATGGGTGAAGAATCGCCACTTGCAGGCCTTAGTTTCTCCTCGTTGGATCCATCGGATTCTTCAATGGTAATTCAAAAGTTCTAGTGTCTAGCTCTCCCTCGCTTCTTGACTAGAGTTTGTAGGGCTCATCAAAGTAAGCACACTAGCGTTAGATTTGGCTCTCGTTCGTAAAAATTATGATGAGCACAAGCTGTCTAGCTAGTGTCCATGCCGAAGAGCTATGATTTCAAAAAAGTTGATTCTATTGTTGAAGAAACACATATTGTTATTCATCGATTTTCTGGAAGCTAAATTAATTACATCGTGCAAGCCTTATGCGTGGAATAAACTTATAAGACAAGTTACACTTTTGGTTTTCTAACTTGGAAGTATTCCCGTTTTGGTCCCTGAACTTTCGCTGTCGCCTTTCAACTCTGGCTGGTGCGGTTTGCTTCCATTTTTGTCCTTCTAAGGATATTGCGGCCAAAAACGCGTACCCGCTAGTGGCCATCTTGTTAATCTCTTCACGCTGCCCTTGCTAGGATGACACCAACAAAAGTGAAGACGCAGAGGAGGAAATCAGACCAACCAGGGTGACTAATCTCATCGCAAGCAGAGCACGGCGTTCGCATTCCTCGTCGCCATCAACTCAGAAGAGGCCAAGAAAGCAATCCGGCGAAGCCAAGAAACTGCTGAAATCCATGAGTTGCAGGACCTTCGAGGAGCTGGAAATGAAGGAAGTGAAAGGGTTCATGGACCTGGGCTTCAACTTCAAGAAGGAGCACCTGAGCCCGCGAATGGTGAGTGTCGTCCCGGGCTTACACAGGCTCGGACGGGACGCGAGCATACCAGAAAGCGCCGAGAACGTCGAGGAGGAGAAGCGAGAGATCATGAGGCCATATCTATCAGAAGCGTGGCTCATAAAGAGACCCGATTCGCCTCTGCTGAACTTGAGGGTGCCCCGGGCGTACGAGGCTTCCGACATGAAGAAGCACCTGAAGTTCTGGGCTAGGACAGTTGCTTCTGAGATTCACCAGGAGTCTTGACCCTTTGTGAAGAAGAAAAACCAACAGCAATTTCACTTATTCGCCATCGTTAAGATCAGCATGAAATCATTAGTCCAGCTATGATTTCACGCTAACAGATGGAACTGTAAAAAGAGGATATGGTGGGGTTGTGGGTAATGCGTGTGCGTGGATGGGACTTCGAATGAAAAAAGTGCAAATGAACATTTTGTCGTTTACTTGTAAGGTGATCTCAAAGTGCGTGTTGAATTTTTTGCCAAAATGGATAACGGGATAAAAAAGGGTGAGAGCAGGACAAATTCAGTGAGAAGTGACGTGTGGATAACATAATTTTTGAGATAAATAGGAATATGAACCGATTCATTCTGAGGCTTTTGTCAGATGTTGCATCAGTACTTGTTAACTCACCGTGGAATGACTGATCGGGACAGCGTGCCTTCTGTCATTACAATAACTGGTCGGGACAACGATTTTATGCAATGATGACCCAACCAGCTATGAGGGTGGTTCACGGTCTTTCGGCGAAATTACCGACGATGGTATCGTTTCTGACAAGTGATGACGCACCACAACGCAAACAGTGCAGCCGTCGCGGCCATAGCTACTTCCGATCCCCAAAATGGACATCAAATTTGCATTAGCTAGGCCTGTTTTATCACGTAGATCGTATGCTACCCTGCTCATTGATCGTCACATGTCCACAATGGACGTACTTGTCCGAATTTCTCTTAATCTCATTGCTCTCTCTGTCTAACCTCAGCAATGTCTCTCTCTTTCCTCCCCTCCCGTGGCTCCTCTCTCCCCTTATCTCGTCGGCCTTCTCCCTCGCTTGCACACCCTAGAAGTTCACCAAAAATTTCACTCGCCCTCTCCATTAGCAGAACCCGACCTCTGCGTCTCCTCCCACAATCGCCACTGGCACGGTTGCCAGCACTGATCGAGCCAACTAAATCTAGCCGAATGGTGCTAACGACAACCATTGACGAGCATAGGCATCACTCATGAGCCAGTCATCCAAATCTGGAGTTGGAGAATTTTAGATCTGGCCTCACCCACCTGTCTCTAAACGTCGATAAGATTTGGCCAGACAAAGATGATGATAGGCATGGACAAGTATTGACATTGCTCATGCGCTTGGCTCGCTCATTAATGGCGATGCTATTATTCATGGCCGGTCGATGATGCTGCTATTTAAAAAAAAAAAAAAAACAGTGAGAGAAGGGGATAGAAATAACATATCTCAAAAGTGGGCCACTCAGACACGTGGCAAATAATGAATGGAGCGACACTCGGCCTAGGTGTCCACGTCTGCTCAATATTTTCTCATCAATCCCTCGTTTCTCCTCATTGAAGACCCGACAGTGCGTCGTTGTGGCCATAGCCTCTCTCCCCACCTTGTCTTTCCAGTTTCTTTTTCTTTTCTTTTCTCAATTTCCTTTTTATTGCAAAAATTCAATCTTCGTAAAATTTCTCAATTCATTCGCGAGTGTGATCTAGCCCCAAAGTTAGAGACTACTTCACTCGAGTCAGCCTCGGAGGTCCAAGTCCCTCAAAATGCACTCGATTCCCAATTTTAACTTCAATTTTTTTTTTTGTCTCATAAAAATAGATCAACTTTTATTCGGGTCTCAATTATGGCCCCAACTATTTTTATCTCATAAAAAATAGTGACTTTCTATTGATTCCCAAACTTGGCCCCGCCACTACCATCAAGTTTTCACCAAGCACACACGGAGCACTGCACCCTATCTTTAATCACATCATTGCACTATAACTTGATGAGGGCTAGATTTGGATACCAACACAAAGTTTGCATTTTTTTTATGAGGTAACAGAAAAGTTGAGACTAGAATTAAGATATGAGCTAAAATTTGTGTTTTTTTATAAGACAAGAAAGTTTACGTTAGAATTGGGATCCAACCTAAAGTTTATGTTTTTTAAGGAATTAAATTGAACCTTGGACCCTCATCGATGGCTAGGTGACACCACTGCCATAGCCTCCCAACCTACATATTCCAAATGATTTTCTCTTTATATTTTCTTTTTCCCAAAATTCCTTTGCCTTAATTTTTTTTTTTTTTTTTAGATTTTCATTCCTTCTTTTGAAAATTTATTAAGGCTTTCATAGCTAAGTGGGAGGCTCGTGTGACATATAACAGCAGCCTAATGGTCAGGCCAAGTAATTTCATTAAGTCTTTTATAGTAGTGACCAATTCAAATGAAACATCATGTAGTTTAGGGATCTAATTAAAAGAAAAAAATCAAGCACTAAATTGAATATCGCATAAAAATTTAGGAGCAAAAGCCGAAGGGCTATTTTATCCCAATACTCTGGTGCACTTAGCATGAGATTTAGGCATAAGGGCGGGCAATACAAACACCATTTTAGACCGAATCTTATATGACCCGATCGCGGCATTAAGATGCACACCTTAGAGATAAAAAAGAACTCTTTCCGGTCGGCGGGCAATCCTTAGCAACCACTTTTTATAAATGTTAAATCGAAAAGCCAAAACCATCAATAGGAAAAGAACAAGAAGAATTCTCGAAAAAGTCATAAACTTATTACATTTGTGTCAATTCAATTCCAAATATTTCAATTTGGTCAATTTAATCATAAACATATTGTATTTATGCCAATTCAATCTTAAACCTTTCAATAACGTCAATTTAATCTTAAACATTTTGACAAATTGCTAATTTAATTATAAATCTTTTGGCAACTTACCAATTTAGTCATTCGAGCCAATCTTTGGTGAAAAATCATTAACATGGCAATTTAGCCAACATGGACCATCCTGCATGATATGGCCAGCTGACATAGATAATTTTTTTTTAATTTTGTCTATTCTTTTATTGTTTTATCTTCTTTTTTTCCGATGACCTTTGCCTAGTCTCGGTGAGGGCGTCACAACCCTTGTTGGCTATGAGTGAGGGCCTCCGTGTTCATGCTGATCACAAGCGAGGATGTTGACCCTCGCCCAAATCCAAGGAGGGGCTAGAGCACTCTCACCGGCCAATGCACAAGGGTCGAGCCAACCCTCACCAATCCATGGTTAGAAAAAAAAAATTGTCAATGTTAGCACCAACCATAACTAGGCTACCACATCAATGATTTCCAACCAAAATTAGTCAAATTGACTAAATTCGCAAATTGTCAAAACTTTTTATGACTAAATTGACTTTAAAACTTAATTGGCACAAGTATAATAGGTTTATGGCCAAATTGACCAAATTGAGTTATTTATAACTGAATTGATAATAGTGCAATAGGTTTACTAGTAATTTTCCAAAAAGAATATGAATTATGAAACAATATCTTGTGCAAAAATATAGTGTAATAAGGCAATAACCTTTCTTAAGTGAGACATGTTTAGATAAAGGGCTTGAGTTAGCTGCAGCCCTCGTAGCAGCCAATAACTCAATAACCTTCCCATGTCGAAGACACTGGGGGCGGGAATGAGAGTGAAAAGCTGGCTGCATCCTTCATGTTCCCTTATGGCGTGATTGGAGAGAAGGCCGTGCAAAAAAAAAAAATGGTTTAATTAGATTCAATGAAATTAATAGAGAGAGAGTTATGAATATTCACGGGAATTGACTTACTGCTCTGTATCATCCAGCTCAATAATTTCACAGTAAATTTTGACACAAGTTACAGAAGGTAAATGTGCCATGCGTGTGTCAGTTTGAGATTTTTCGATATTCAAAAATTAATTTGAGGTAAATTTGTTACATGCATATCAATTTTGGATTTTTGGTAATCCGAAAATTAATTTTGAATAAATTTTTCATAAAAATATTAGTTTTTGGATTTTTTGTGGTATTGACCCAAAAATTAATTAGACTCGATCAAAGTGTATCGTTTCTTAAAAAGAGGAATAGGTAGTGAATTTGAATGCTTTGTCAAAATTTGGCAACCTGGGCATAGTAACTACTATGGTTGAGGTTGACACATTCAGGATTGTTGATGTAAGGTCAATTCGAGGATGAGATAAATTGACATGAATTCATGATACATAATTTTCTAGCATGTCCAATCAAGAAAAATAGGATGTCTCTCTTTTGAAATTCAGTGAAAGGTCAATAATCATGACAAGTAAAAATAATGTCTGACATAAAATCAGTAAGCCACAATAGATAAGAGCAACAGGAAAAAGAGGATTTGCTCTCTGCTTTTCCATATAAATTGAATTTCTATTGATAATATTCTTTACTAGTTAATTGCACTCGAGTGAAAAAGGAGAAGTCATTTGGTGGAGATTGAATGTCGAGTAGTGAAATTATTTTACTCATATGTTATCAGTTATTATGTTATTCCTTAAAAGCCTTAGAGAAATAATTAGAGGAAAGGAAAGGAACGGTGCGAAGAAAAGAAAATAGTAATTGATAAACATTCTAAATTTTGTCTGATTTTCATTAGGCAATGGAGGCACACACATATTTTTATTTTTATTTTTTGCCTGCTGATGTTCGATCACCGGTTTCATATATATATATATATATTTATAGCTTTGTCTGGGTATATAAATTTCATATGATCTATACTGGATCTTTGAAATTTTCAATTTTTTTCTCCTTTTAGTGCATCAAATGGAAATCTCTCTCCACCGACTCAAATTCACCGCCAAGAAGAGAGGGTGCACAAAACAGGAAACAATCGCTCCATTCTTCAGACCACAAACCAACGGCTATATCATTCGCATTCGCATAGCTCCAACCGTCACTCCCCTGTTCTCTCTTTCCTCTTCTTCTTCAAGCTCTGTTTCGGACCTCTCTCGCTAAGTGATTCTCAGTATCTGTGGGTGCTATTGTTTTTCGTCTCCAGAAGGAATTTCCGATATCGCAGAAGCCCCAGATTTTCATCAATTCTCGGTTTCGAAGCGGAGTTGCTGATTTTTTTAGAATTTCAAGCTCTGCTCTGTTTTTGGACACGACGAATTTTACAGATTTCTGATATCTCTGATCTCTTTCGTGTTAACACTCCCGTTTGGTCCTATTACCGTCTCATACGAAAGGGGTTTTAGTTTCACTTTGTTTGTTATACAGAACACCGGACAAATCGCAATTGTTGCAGCGTCTAAGGGCTCTTTCATCTTCAAGCCCTGCTCTGTTTCGTTACAGAGGATGTGTGATTTTGCAAGCATCTGGTATCTCCGTTTGGTGCGACTTTACAGGAAAGAGTTTTTTGTTTTTCTCGGACGGGTCTCGAAGGTTTCTCGTGATTGGATTTCAACACTTCATTGCTTCACCCAAAAAAAAAAAAAAGTCTTAGGCCCTATTTAGTAAATTTTGTTTATGTTCCCCAAAATAATTATTTCTATTCTTTTGTTCTAGGGAACGAAAAAAAAGAATAGAAATATGTTTGATAAAACTTTTATTCTCGGGAATAAAAAAATCTATTTTTTTGGTCTCGGGAATAAATTTAGAACAAAAATAAGAAGTAGAAAAAAGTAACTTCTTATTTTTGAAAACAATTTCTAGAATTTTTTTTTTTCTCTTTCTCTCTTCTTCTCTTTCTTTTCTTCTTCTTCTTCTTCCTTTTGGCCAGTCGCCGGCCTTGGCCATGACCGACGCCGGTGACTGACTAGACGAGGGCTAGCAACCTCGCCAGAGTGTCACCAGCCTTGAAGATGCCAAGCCACGACAAGGCTCGTCGGCCCAAGCCTCGCCGTCAAGCCCCAAGCCTTGCCGGTGGCCTAGCGAGGCTTGGCCTCACATAGATTTGGCAAGGTCGAGCCTTGTCGTGACCAGGCTAGCCTTCGTGAGCTCGCGACCTCACCTAGCCGATTGCTAGCCAAATAGAAAAAGAAAAAGGAAAGAGAAAAAATGAAAAAATCAGAAAATATAATAAAAAAACTAATATAAATAAAAAAGAATCTAAGAATCCTACCAAACGTTTTTCTATCATAGGAATAGAAATTTTGGGAAGTTACCAAACGCATTCTTTTGCTCAGAAATTGTTCTCGAGAACAGAATTAGAAAAAACCATTTTCTAATAAAAAATTGTTTCCCGAAACAAAATCGTTACCAAACGTGCCCTTATAGTACACATAATAACCATTTTGTTTATATTCAATAATTATTTTTCTATTATAGGAAAATGTCTGGAACATAAATTCATTTAATAAGTCAATGTTATTTTTCTTTTGCTGCAATAATAACCATTTTGTTTATATTCAATAATTATTTTTCTATTATAGGAAAATGTCGGGAACAGTAAATTCATTTAATAAGTCAATGTTATTTTTCTTTTTATTGCTGCAACAAATTTTTTGTTCAGAATTAGGTTTCAAATAGAAATGAAAAGTAAAAATTTTCTACTTCTATTTTCTGAAATAGAAATAAAAAATAAAAAAATCTTCCTATCACTCACTCTTGCTATTAGCTAACCACCCATCAACCGCTACCACCTGTTGTTCGTTGCCGCCCGCATACCCGTTGTTGTTCGCTACTCCCCCACCTGGCCACCGTCCGTCACTATCCATCCACCCGTCATCTGCCATCCACCCCTCACTCGCTCGCTCGCCCACTCGCTCACTCACAGTCCACCACCCACCCACTCCTTGTCCACCAACCACCACTTCCCACCATCTGCCGGCACTAGGGAGGGGGCAATTTTGTGTAATTATCAAACGTATTTCTATTGAAGAAACATAAATTTTGTGTCATTATCAAACGCATATTTTTAATAAAAGCTCACTCAAGTATAGAAATAGAAAAATCTATTTCTTGCCAAAATGGTTATTATTCTTACTCTTAGTAGCTGCCACTACGGATATGATTTGAATCTAAACACAAGGAACTACGACTTTTCTATCTTGCCAATCTGTGTCTTCAACTTCTCAATGAAGTAGCACCATCTGCCAGTATTCATCGTTCAACTAGGAGTGACAACAAATTTTCAAGATGTTATACCATACAAGTGGGGTCAATTACTTGAGATGGCGTTCTACATCTTCCGATGGCAATCCCTCTTCGAAAGGCACATAGAGAAAGTTCTTATGCTTTGGGCGTTTATCACAGCTTTTTCCCTAAAATTGTAAGACTTACCCTAGGTATAGCATTTTGGGGATGGGCTAATGGCCATTGGCTGCTCGACATGAGTACAAATTTGGATTTGGTCATCAAAGAGGAAAACATTGAGGATGTCTCTTCTAGAGGATAGGAGTCAATTCCCAACCAATTCACGCGGGGTATCTCAAGAAGTACCATCGAAAAGCTCAAGTAAAAGAGCTACTCTGCTTGCTATGGTGATGGATGATGTTGTATTTGTTAGAAGGAATTGAACGGGGCAAACAACGTGGTGGAGATATCATGTTTGCATCTCTCATAGTAAGTGCATTGTCGAGTGGCTCGAGAGGAAGGATACTTGTCCATTTGTGTCGATGCAAAGTAGAAGAATAATATTACTTGGTTTTTCTATTTGGAAATGAATTTTCTCACTTTTACGACGATTGCTTTGTAACTACTTAGTCATTGATGATCTCATATCACTCGTTGTACTATAATGTAATGCCGGATAACACCAGCTTAGAAAGGCCCTATTAGCAGCCAATGGCCGCCGCTGCAATAGCAACAAATGAAATCCATATATTGAGTCAACCTTCACCCTCTCACCTTTTATCTACAAATCTAAGATCGCTGTGACGTCACGATGCCTCACTCGGCCGCCATCACTTTTGTTTTTTTCTTTGGAAAAAAAAAAATCAGAAACTTTCATTATAATCCCAAATCTGCCATGCCTTCAAAAATCACCACTAATTTTTTTCAAAATTACCAACCTCATAGCCAATTAAAAATTCATTCTCAGAACTTGTGTCTTTTACCACCCTTCACTTTTAAATGGAACGAAGCAACTCTCGACATTGATAATTTGGAAGAATCCAATGGCTATTTTTGAATTCGGAGCAAATTTAGTATTAGAGCGAAAGTTTGTTATTTTTTTAAGAAAAACATAAAGTTCAAGGTAAAATTAAGATTGAATCTAAAGTTGAGGTTTTTTATGATTACTTTATTATTATTTTTTGTCTTTAAGATAAATAATTCGATGTGCATCTCGTGGATTAGAGACACACATCGTTAAATTGTGCTGATCGAGCCGGTCCACGAGGTGTAATCATTAAATTGTCTGGCAAGGCCCAAGTTCTATTAAAGGTCGGTCCACAAAATTACGATCGCGGATAAAGCCCGCCTCTGAATATTTCATTTTTTCTCCAGCGGCGATTATTTGAAAAGCTCTACAAATTTAAGTTTCTTCCTAGCTGGATAGAGATGGAGGAAGAAATTTGAAAATTGGGTAGAAAGATATTCCTATCTGGGGGATTCTTTGACAGCCACTTCTTAACTCTACCTTTTTTATCCTTGCAAAACTTAAAGATCATATTTAAATTTTTAAGTTTTTTCAAACCATATTTTTAAGGTTTGAAAAGTTACGAAGATATATATCAGCAAATCTGCGTGCCCATGTTTCAATATTTTGAAATATTTCAAGTGTTTTCGGATTGATTAAAGTTTAAAATGTGAGTTTGTTGCAACATTTATCCAAAAAAAAAAAAATCAAAACACTAGATGTAAAAAGTCGCGGGGTCTCCTCCAATATTATCTTTACAACTACTAATTGGAAAAAGAGGATTTGCTCTCTGCTTTTCCATTTAAATTGAATTTCTATTGATAATATTCTTTACTAGCAATTTGCACTCAAGTAAAAAAGGAGAAGTCATTTGGTGGAGATTGAATGTCGAGTAGTGAAATTATTGTACTCATATGTTATGAGTTCTTATATTATCCCTTAATAGCCTTAGAGAAATAATTAGAGGAAAGGAACGGTGCGAAGAAAAGAAAATAGCAATTGATAAACATTCTAAATTTTGTCTGATTTTCATTAGGCAATGGAGGCACACACATATTTTTATTTTTATTTTTTGCCTGCTGATGTTCGATCACCGGTTTCATTGGGTATATAAATTTCATATGATTTATACTGGATCTTTGAAATTTTCAATTTTTTTCTCCTTTTGAGAGTATTGTGCATCAAATTGAAATCTCTGTCCACCGACTCAAATCCACCGCCAAGAAGAGATGGTGCACAAAACAGGAAACAATCGCTCGATTCTTCAGACCACAAACCAACGGCTCTATCATTCGCATTCGCATAGCTCCAACCGTCACTCCCCTGTTCTCTCTTTCCTCTTCTTCTTCAAGCTCTGTTTTGGACCTCTCTTACTAAGCGATTCTCAGTATCTGTGGGTGCTATTGTTTTTCGTCTCCAGAAGGAATTTCCGATTCGCAGAAGCCCCGGATTTCATCAATTCTCGGTTTCGAAGCGGAGTTGCTGATTTTTCGATAATTTCAAGCTCTGCTCTGTTTTTGGAGGTGTGACGAATTTTATAGGTTTCTGATATCTCTGATCTCTTTCGTTTTAACACTCCTGTTTGGTCCTATTACCGTCTCATACGAAAGGGGTTTTAGTTTCACTTTGTTTGTTATACAGGAGAACACCGGACGAATCGCAATTGTTGCAGCGTCTAAGGGCTCTTTCATCTTCAAGCCCTGCTCTGTTTCGTTACAGAGGAAGTGTGACTTTGCAAGCATCTGGTTTTACAGGAAAGAGTTTTTTGTTTTACTCTGACGGGTCCTGAAGGTTTCTCGTGATTGGATTTCAACACTTCATTGCTTCACCCAAAGAAAAACTAAAAAAGTCTTAGAGTACACATAATAATCATTCTGTTTCTATTCCAGAATTATTTTTTTTTGTTTTAGGAAAATGTCTAGAACAGAAATTCGTTTAATAAGTCAATGTCATTTTTTTTTTTATTGTTGCAGCATATTTTTTGTTCAAAACAAGGTTTCAAATAAAAATGAAAAATAAAAATTTCTACTTCGATATTTCTAAAATATAAATAAAAAATAAAAAACTCTTCTATATCACTCACTCTCGTTATTAGCCAGCCACCCACCAACCGCTACCACCTGTTGTTCGTTGCCGCTCGCCTGCCCACCAGTGTTCGCTGCTCCCTTGCCTGCCCACTATCCGTCACTATCCACCCACTCGTCATTTGCCGCCACCCATTGTCCACCCCTCACTCGCTCACCTACTCACTCACCGTCCACTGCCCACCCACTCCCTTTCCACCCACCACCAGTTCCACCATCCGCCGGCACTAGGGAGGGGGTAATTTTGTGTTATTACCAAATGAATTTCTATTCAATAAACATAAATTTTGTGTCGTTCTCAAACATATATTTTTACTCAAAAGCTCATTCAAGAATAGAAATAAAAAAATCTATTTCTTGTCAAAATGGTTATTATTCTTACCCTTAGTAGCTGCCACTATGTATATGATTTGAATCTAAACACAAGGAACTCTGACTTTTCTGGCTTGCCAATCTGTGTCTTCAACTTCTCAATGAAGTAGCACCATTTGCTAGTATTTATCGTTCAGCTAGGAGTGACAACAAATTTTCAAGATGCTATACCATACAAGTGGGGTCGATTACTTGAGATGGCTTTCTACATCTTCCGATGGCAATCCCTCTTCGAAAGCCACATGGAGAAAGCTCTTGATGCTTTGGGCATTTATCACAGCTTTTTCCCTGAGATTGTAAGACTTATCCTAGGTATAGCATTTTGGGGATGGGCTAATGGCCATTGGCAGCTCGATATGAGTACAAATTTGGATTTGGTCATCAAAGAGGAAGTCAAAGAGGAAAACATTGAGGATGTCTCTTCTAGAGGATACGAATCAAATCCCAACCAAGTCACGCGGGGTTTCTCAAAAAGTACCATCGAAAAGCTCGAATAAAATAGCTACTCTACCTACTATGGTGATGGATGATGTTGTATCTGTTTGGAGGAATTGAACGGGGTAGACAACATGATGGAGATATCATGTTTGTATCTCTCACAGTAAGTGCATTGTCGAGTGGCTCAAGAGGAAGAATATTTGTCCATTTGTGTCGATGCAAAGTAGAAGAAGAATATTACTTGGTTTTTCTATTTAAAAATGAATTTTCTCACTTTTTGCGACGATTGCTTTGTAACTAGTTAGTCATTGACGATCTCATATCACTCATTGTAGTATAATGTAATGCCGAATAACACCCGCTTAGAAAAGCCCTAGTAGCAGCCAATGGCCGCCGCTGCAATAGCAACAAATGAAACCAATATATTGAGTCAACCTTCACCCTCTCACCTTTTCTCTACAAATCTAAGATCGCCGTACCGTCACTCGGCCTCACTCGGCCGCCATCACTTTGTTTTTTTGGAAAAAAAAAAGATCAGAAACTTTTATTATAATCCCAAATCTGCCATGCCTTCAAAAATCACCACTAATTTTTTCAAAATTACCAACATCATAGCCAAACTAAAGGTTCATTCTCAGAACTTGTGTCTTTACCGATGCTTTCACTTTTAAATGGAATGAAGCAACCTCTCAATACTAACAATTTTGAAGAATCCAATGGCTATTTTTAAATTTGGGGCAAATTTAATATTAGAGTGAAAGTTTGTTATTTTTTTAAGACAAAAATAAAGTTCAAGGTAAAATTAAGATTGAATCTAAAGTTGAGGTTTTTTATGATTACTTTATTATTATTTTTTGTATTTAAGATAAATAATTCGATGTGCATCTCGTGGATTAGAGAGACACATCGTTAAATTGTGCTGATCGAGCCGGTCCACGAGGTGCAATCATTAAATTGCCTGGCAGGCCCAAGTTCTATTAAAAGGTCGGTCCACAAAATTACGATCGCGGATAAAGCCCGCCTCTGAATATTTCATTTTTCCTCCAGCGGCGATTATTTGAAAAGCTCTACCAAATTTAAGTTTCTTCCTAGCTGGATAGAGATGGAGGAAGAAATTTGAAAATTGGGTAGAAAGATATTCCTATCTGGGGGATTCTTTTACAGCCACTTCTTAACTCTACCTTTTTTATCCTTGCAAAACTTAAAGATCATATTTAAATTTTTAAGTTTTTTTGGGCCAATTTTTTAAGTTTTGAAAAGTTACAAAGATATATATCAGCAAATCTGCGTGCCCATGTTTCAATATTTTGAAATATTTCAAGTGTTTTCGGATTGATTAAAGTTTAAAATGTGAGTTTGTTGCAACATTTATCCAAAAAAGAAAAAAAAAATCAAAACACTAGATGTAAAAAGTCGCGGGGTCTCCTCCAATATTATCTTTACAACTACTAATTGGAATTTTTTTTGGTCGAATACTAATTAGAGTTTGAGTAGGAAAACACCATTCTTCTTCCATATATATATTACACTTCTAATTTCTGAGATTCAAAGCCTGCAATATCGTCAACTCCTCAAGAGAAGAGAAGTTCTCCAGGTAAGCGACCAAGAACTTTCAGTTCTCTCTCTCTCTCTCTCTCTCTCTCTCTCCCTCTCTCGCTGTGGTGGATGTGCCTTGTTATCTATCTTTTAAGTTCTTGTTTTTTGTTGTTGTTGGAGCTGCACGATCGTGTCGAAGATCGACATGGTTTTTAGGGCCAAAACCAACATAGAAGCGATTCTGTGGGTGAGATTCTGAGTTATGTTTTCTTGGGGAGCATGATATGCTCCATTAAGTTGCGATCATGGAGGCTGACGAAGTTCTCCACATTGAAACGTAAAATCCCAGCATCGAAAATCACAGCCAAAAATTGTCATGCGGCATGGATGGAATTCCAGTTGCCAAATCCTTGGTTATCTTTTCTCGTGACTCCACGTTACCCGGGGTTTTGGCCCGTCAAACGGACGTCGCCACTTACCATCGAAATCGCCCTAGGGTTCGAAGTCTCTCGTACGTCTCAATTTGAGATAGGTGAAATACACACTGAGTGATGAGATAGACTGTTATGTTGGGCGTTTAATCTTTTTCTGGTATACTTCCATATCTTATGAGAAGATATATATCTTGAGAGATCGCTGTAAATTTAAAAACTTACATCTAATTTCGGTTGCATTGATGGGTGACGATACTCAAGTGATAAAGATAATGGAAAATTGTATGTTTGAAAGTTGTTGTTATTGATTATTTTGTGTTTATTATCGATTACTTTTGAGGTGCTTATTATTATTTTGAGGTATCACACCAAATCTTAATACTCCATTTTGTGTACTAGAATAGATGTATAAGAATATTAGAGGGTTAAGTACTTATTAGCTACTATCATCATCTATCAACCGTTGAATTCGCGTCACGTGACAATCAGACGCACAATAAAAGAAAAAATCATAATCGTTCATCTTCCCATTACCCTTTCTTTCTCCTTGCACCCTCTCCATCCAGTCCTGCCAAACCCTTGGCATTGGCGTCGAGTTTGATGGAGTGGATAGAGAAACAATCTGTGGGTTTTTTGAGCGCAAATTCAACTGTGTAAGAACAAGGACCGGGATGGGGGATAGCACGGGGGAACAGTACCGCACACCCAGAATATTAAAGAGTGTGAAGTGAAAGAAAGAATTTTAGAATGAGAGATAGATAAATAGATAGAAAGAAAGGGACACATATATATATATATATATATGCCGTACATCGTCACCTAGCCTTATTCTTATGCTATAGATCATGTATACATTGATTTGTGTATGCTTCACTGCCTAATAAATCTCACACAAATTCTCTGCGTGGCTCTTTGAATCAGGTTTGGTCAAATTCCAACTCCAATTGCTATGATGATAATGGATTTGTGCTAATTCACTTTCAATGTTTTTTAAGTCTTCCCTCTTCTGGGTGGGGCGGCCTCGCGCGTGGGGTGGTGATAGCAGAAAGGTCTAAGTTAGTGGTGACTTGGAAGGCTCTCAGTTTCCATCCTGCACTAGAGCTCCTCCTGCTATTTAAAGGCTCCAAGAGAGCCTTCATCACATCGACGAAAACAAGAATAAAAGCCAAAGGAAATGGCCACCGGAAGCTTCCATCATTACAGCTTAGGTTTTGTCCTTCTGTCATTGCTCCTCCAGCTTCTATCGGGTGAGACATACCAACCCTTTTTCCTTATTCGAGCTCGGTAGTTGGTCTGTTCATATTTTAAATCATCGTAAGCAATAGCATCGAGCGGGTGTTTCTTAGACTCGATTCATTACCTCAAGCCGATCACATGTTGAAGTTGACTAGATGTGCGCTTAAGCATATGTTATCTGAATTGTTTTATTGCTCAGTTTTTTTGGAGATGTTGAGTGACGTATTGTAAGTAATAATTTGGATTTTAGGAGGATGACCCCTAGAGAATTATAATGTTACCAACATTATCAAGCAACAAATCATCTTCTTTCATTATCCATGCATAGAAAGTAGGATAATATCTCCCTCCAACAATATTTTAATTAGAGAGTCACGAGTTATGAATATCACTCACATGCAAACTTAACTAGTTGCGACTTATCAATTGAAAATATGACAAGAGAAAGTTTCTTGCAACTAGAAATTGGATGAAAACATGGCCTAGGAATTGTCAGGTAATTGATGTTGCCAATTCTATTTTTATTGCCAAAAACACAGTTTTGATTTCCTTTGAAGAAGATTTTTTTTTTTTTTAAGAACACCAGGTGGAGCGGGCACAAGTCAACTTTAGCACATGAACATATGGGTCTCTCAAATGGGACCCATGATGTGATTTTAGATCCTGTGGATAACATACGATGATATGATGTTACTGCTCGTTGAGTACCAATGGAGACTTGCTCATAACCTAACAAACCAAAGGAAAATAAAATTACAATCTTATAAAAAAAATTGACGATCTTAATCACAAGAAAATAGTAAACATATGTGTGTTGCACGCTTATGAAAAAAGGTCACCTGTGGATCTATTTTCCGTCCATGAAATGATGAGCCAAATTCTTTCTACTGAAGCAAGTTCTTGCTTTTTTTCCTTGCTTCTTTAGTTACGTGCACAGGTTCCAGTGAACTTCAGTCGAATTACTATGCCGAGAGCTGTCCGAACGCAGAAGAAATCATCAAACAAGAAGTCGCCAAGCTCTACGATGAACATGGCAATACCGCCATCTCCTGGATTCGCAATCTCTTTCATGACTGCATGGTCCAAGTACGTATATCTATCTATACACATGAACACACGCACAAACACTGCATGTATAGTCCTCATATTAGTGTTGAAGCATGCTGAATTATCTTTCATCTTCTGGGTATCGAACGGAACTGATGTACGACTCTCTGTCGCTGACCTCTTTGTGACGAATCGCTAGTCCTGCGATGCCTCGCTCCTGCTAGAATCAAAGCACGGAAACGGGATCGTGTCGGAGCAGGCATCTTCGAGGAGCTTCGGGATGAGGAATTTCAAGTACGTGACGAAGATCAAGGAGGCTGTCGAGAAGGAATGCCCCGGGATGGTCTCTTGCGCCGACATCATCGCCCTCTCCGCGAGAGATGGCACCGTTCTCGTAAGTGTTTCGATAATTCACTTTTACGCCATCTTTTTTCTGCACGGCTTGCGTAAAACATGGAGCGTACCCAAGGGACGGATCTTTTCGAAACTTCCACATGAAAATGATCTCGAAACCGACACAGACCAGCTTCCCAGTTCCCCGACAGAACTCGAGAATCATCAATGTCTGTGAAAGTAGCTTGATCTCCATACTATACGTCGGTTTGTTTGTACAGTTAGGAGGACCGCGCATCGAAATGAGAAGTGGAAGGAGAGACAGCAGAGAGAGTCACGCGAGTGTGGTGGAAGAATTCATTCCTAACCATAATGATTCGATGGCGTTGGTGCTTTCTCGTTTTGAATCTGTTGGCATCGATGCTGAAGGAACAGTCGCTCTCCTTGGTAAGTGTTTGATATATGTAGTTCACCAAGTTCATGCATCTTTGAACATGCCTTGTCCGTGTCTGGTTTATTTAACTGGATCCGGGTATACCAGACGATGTCGCTGTTCCGTAATGCAAAGATCGCTTCATGCATCATTTGATATAATCTCTTATGATGTATATCGGTTGGGGTTTATCTTGTTCATCGTTCTTAACGCATGATTTCTATCCAATATCGAAGTGAATTGTAGTAATAGAAATTCAGACTTTCAGCGATAAAACTTTTCCGATCTCATTAATTGGCATCGATTCGCTGATCAGGAGCTCATTCGGTTGGTCGAGTTCATTGCGTCAACTTATACGACAGACTCTACCCAACCGTGGACCCAACCTTAGACTCGGACTACGCCGAATACCTGAAAGGCCGGTGCCCGATGCCAGACCCAAACCCGGGGAAGGTGCGGTACTCGAGGAACGACAGAGAGACTCCGATGGTGCTGGACAACATGTACTACAAGCACCTGTTGGCTCACAAGGGACTGTTGCTGGTAGATCAGCAGTTGGCTTCATATCCAACAACCGCTCCCTTCGTGGAGAAGATGGCTGCCGACAACGGCTACTTCCAGGACCAGTTCGCGATGGCCATGCTCGCGTTGTCCGAGAACAATCCTCTCACGGGAGATGAAGGAGAAATTAGGAAGGACTGCAGATACATTAATGCAGACTAAAGAGATGCTCACCATGGGGCCGTTTCCAAGGATTTGAGTCTGCATGACTTGGGTCTTTTTATGCTTGAGTAATAGTACAAACAGACATTTTATAAGTATCTCTATGCTCCTATTTTCCATTTGTAGACACAGAACAAATTTCAGTGCGTCATAATTTTCTGATATTTTGATTAGATGGTAAAATCGTGCAATTGGCAATTTGTTGGTCAAGTAACCGACAGTAGTTTGCCGACAACGTTAGCAATTTACCGATATGAAATGCAATGGAAAGTTATCCACTTTATTTTAAAAATTTGTCGCTCAAAAACTATAGCTTGGTGGGGAAATTAGTACGTGATGAAGTTATCAACATCGTAAGGACTCTACCAACTTTAACACTCCATTCGGATTGACAGATTTTGAGGAAATGGACAGGATTCGGACTATGATCTCGGGAAAGAAAAGAAAGGAAAGGATTGGATTGGATTGGATTGGATTGTACTGTCGGATGCTTACTAAAGAACAGAAAGGAAATGAAGGGAATTAGGGCAGGTTCCGTGACACCAAACAACATCTATCTAAAAGAAAGGTATGACTGTGACTGACGAACTACAAGGAAATATATAAGGGAACACGTACATTTGAATAGTTGACAGGGTCATTGCATATGGAAACGGGCGCGAGATAGCGGCTGACCCAGCCCATCAGAAAAAACTGATCAGGCCAATCCCGTCATAAATAAGTCCCGAAAAAAAAAATCCCAAAATAAACGAATGAAACTGACGAGGTCAATCCCATCATAAATAAGCCCAAAAACATTATAAAAAAAAAAATCCCATCACAAACGAATTGTCAATTTCCATGGAACAAACAAACAGGTGCTTTATACCAAAAAAAAAAAAAAAAGTCTTTCGGGAAAAAATCTCAAAACGGAATCCAATGACCAAAAACATTAGAGAGAAGAAGAAATGTTTACACATTAAGTCATGTATAAACATTTCTTAATGAATCTAAAAATATTGTGTTAACACAAATAACATGTTAATCCGATGTCCAGTCCTACCATGAACGGATTAAAATAATCAATTGTACAAGACACAAGAAGTAAAGCACTTGCAATATCTCCTGCTTCTTTATTTAGTTAGGTTTGATTGGCACGAGCAAATCGGCACAAGCACTAACGACAATACTAAAAATAATAAACAAATAAAAGGTGAAAAAAGTAATCAAAGTCAAGCTAAACAAAGTTTTGATTGGTACCGTTAGTGTCCAATTAAATTGATCCATTTATGACACAAACCTATTTAAGCTTGATACGAATGCACTTCAACTACGAGTCGTATAAACGGATCATGTCGAGAGCTCGGTCCTTTTCCAAAGTTCACACAGGACATATGTACGTAGAGGTGGCGTAATTGGATTCACCAACCCATTTTTCCGCTCACATTTATTGAGTTAGGTTTGAAATGGGTCACTTCAATTCCATGAATGAGTTACGACAAGATGTAGACATCAAAAACCAACAAAAAGTGGATCTAAATGGGTTTGAGTCGGACCCATCTTTCAAACGAAAGCCTAGCCCACTAGCCCAACTAAATTCTGGTGGTCCATATTCCCCTAACCAATGCAAGATTAACTTTGTGTAATAGCCACAAATAGTACAAGGAACGAGAATGACACATAGTTTTTTAACTTTAATCCAACATAGAATATCATTTCCGAATTTTTTTTTATTTTGTTTCAATGTGATCTTAGAACTTTGTCCAACGTTAAATATAATCCCTAGACTTTTAAACATCTACATATAGTCTAGCAACTATATGAAATGTTTACTAATAGTTCAGGAATCACATTTAACAAATTAAAAGTCTAGAGATGATATTGCATAAATTAAAATTTCTTCGATGATATTGCAAATTAGACCACAGTTCAAGAATTATTGGTGCTATTGTCTCTGACTTCTACTATTTCCATAAAAGCTCACTTCTAATCGTGACACCTAATGGGCAACTTTGGAGATACTCAAAGTTAATGTCCAAAATCAAATTCACTAGGTATATTTTTTTAAGGAAAACTCAAGATCTAAAAAGCATTTTCCCAAAAAATGATCATTTCTATCATTTACAAAAATAAATGAATGCAAAATATTTTTATCACCTACGAAAATAGTTAGCCATAAGTTATTTATTGAAAATGAAAATATTTTCAATTAAAAAAATTTCTTAGTGATATAACCAATCATTTTACCAAATCTTGAGTATTCCATAAAATAAACGGACTCTAAGTATCATACAACTAAATTGTATTGGTGGCATACATACATACATACATACATACATACATACATGTGTGTGTGTGTGTGTGTGTGACCTTTATAGTATTTTTTATCTACTAAACCATGGTTTAATTTGATTTTAATTGGTTAACATTTTTTTAGTAAGCTATATTCTATATCTAAGGTGGAAAATCGTTAAGAATGGGAATCCATGTCATTTTGAGTATGGATTGGATCCGAATCCAGTCAGCCTTAGATCATTAAACTTATATTACATGAATACAAATTGAAAGGATCAATATAATTTTCAAGTCATTGTAAACCCGATCCGATGCTGAGTCCGGCAGATGTCGACCGACTACGCGGGCGGGGGTGGGGGACCGAGGTTGCAAACGGACAATGCGGTGGTCCATGGAGGGCCCGACGGTCGCGAGCTGCAATGATTCACATGACATCAAAGTCGTTTATTGCGAAAAAGTCTCCATCTCTCCCCTCCACGCACTTCTAAAAAAAAGGCGTCCTCCCCTATCCTCCTCGCGTGTCCCCTCCGGCCAGCTCGGTGATGACGAGGCATCTTACTGTGGGTGGCGACTGGTGAGCACCAGACGCCTCGGATGCTTCCGTTGTTTGTGATCGTAGATTGTAAAGTCCCTTGAATTAACTTTTACGGCGTCGTTTTGTTTTAAGATGTCCTCGTGCCGAGTCTCGCGATTTTATATTTTGGTGAATAGCTGGAGACCTTTCCAAAAGGTCATTCGTCCTGATAATACTTTTATATAAGTATGTTTACACTCCAAAGCTAAGCACTGTGGTTACGTTAAGAAGCACATCCGTGAGTTAACTCTAGTTTTGATACACATACATATGTATATTCGAGGCATGCTTTCCCCATTATTTAATGTGAATCGGTTCTTGCCTATCACCTTTATCATCCTAGAAGTCTACTAGAAACCGCTCCTTATCCAAGCCCTATGGTCCCTATGACCGCTTCTCCACCTTCGTTAGATTGAGCCGTTACATAGGTTCTATTTGTTTCACACAAAATGAATAATTTGAAGAAAAATAAAAATAAAAAATGATCATTCATGACACTTGAAATGATTAGTCCATGAAAAATGTTTTCATTATTGATAAGAACTTATGTTTAGATATTTTCATTGATGATAAAAATATATTGGTGTTTATTCATTTCTATAAGAGATAAAAGGGATCACTTTTCAGGAAAATGTTTTCCAAAACATTCATTCTTTGTTAAATGAGCAAAGCATTAGTGTATCTATGTCCTTAAATTATGTGAGTCTCACATGGGCCAAAATTAGAGATAAATCTTTTTATCGTTTAAAGTAATTAGCCGATGAAAAATAATATCTTTATGTTTAAATATTTTCATAGGTGATGAAAACATCTTAATTTATTAGTCTCTATAAGAAATAAAAGTGATTATTTTCATAAAAAAATACTTTTTAAATCATTTTTTGTCCGTAAAACAAACAAAGTGTTATAAGTTCTTAAATTGTGCGAGTCCCAAGCGGGTTTAAAATTAAAGATAAATCTTCCTATTTAGCGATGCTCAATCGTGAAATTGAATATTTTCTTTTGGTGATCGATGCTAACTCCGTCGAAAATGTCGAACGGATATCGATGGCGTGCCAGAATTTTGACACTTTGCGCTGACGCTACCTCACGAGTTAAAAGAAAACAGAATAAAACAGAGGCATAGGCCCCTAATGTTCGGTCCAAGCTAGCTACATGACAAATCTAGGTAATCCGCCAGCTACGCAAAGCCTGTAGAACGAGATTGACATGGTATTAATGATTCCTCTAAGCAATATTTTATCCAAAGTAGGGTCCTTTAATTGAAGAAGATAAGCCGTGAACGTTTCGCCTTACGATGTAAGCAAATTATAAACTTCTGTTGGATGCGATTTAGTGTTGTCATGTCGACGGTCTTTAATTACTATGTAGAAAAACGTGCGATTAAAATTCTTAAAAGAAATATATAACTTGATTGCACTTATTAAAAAAAAATTACACTTAGATTATTGTGGCCTTCTTCTTTTCATATGATCAGAACCCTCCACAAAGGCAATTTGCCAAGGTGAAGTTGTGTAAGTTGCTCCTCCGAGTCAGAAAAAGTTAATTAACAAATCAATTTACCTTTGCGTATCGTAAATGATTTTCTCTCTTGGGAGCAGGTTTGTTTTTGTTTTTGTTTTTTTTTTTTTTTGGGCCACGCCTTCTTGGAAATGAGATCTGGTCAAGCTTTTGAATTGAATTTGGATAATCTCAGTTAGGTAACGGGAAAAACAAAGGACTAATAAAATTCCAAAATATTATATTCATGTCATATTCTTTCCGTACTAATTTTCATGTTACAAAATGTCCAAAATTTGATGCTTCATTAGGAGTGTCAGCAACTCGCGAAACATGGATATATGTTCTTTTAAAATGTCTAGAGGCCTTGAAGTTGGCATTGACGAGTACTTATGCAGTTGAGATCCGACATAGATAAATGATCTTTTGTTTTCTTTCTATAGAAAAGTTGAGGTGCTTTATGGCAATGGGAAGGAGACTGTTCTTAACTTATTGGAGGGCTTCACGCTATCTGGAGATGAGAATGTGTTTCGAGAACCTAAACCGGCCTAATCCAAAGAAAATGAAACGACATAGATGTCACTTCTTTCACCTATTACCCGAATCAAAAAAAGACCCGACTCGAAAATACCCAAACTTTTCAATTTGGTTTGGGTCAAGAATTTTTACACTTCTAACATTTATGTAAAATTTGTTTCAAACTAATTTTCATGTCACAAAAAAACTCCAAATCAATACATGAGAAAAATCTTGAATTGAGAAATCTACCAATTTTGCCTTAAGAGGTCCCTCGAGTTTTGAAAATCTACTAAAATGCATGATTTTTTTGTGATGTGAAAATAATTTTGAGGTAAATGTGGCATGAGCATATTAATTTAAGATTTTATATCATACGATAATTGTCAAGGCACTTATAGTACTAGTATACAAATTTAGAATTTTTTGTGACGCCAAAATTAAAGTGGGATAAATAAAAGATGTAAATTAAATTTAAGATTTTAGTGATATTACTCTAAAAACATACCTTGTACGGTTCCCCAAAAAACAGAGGATTATATTCAGATGTGCTAAAGTGAAGTTACAGACGCAACCCTTCGAGTACACGCCTAATCTCTGCTGCGATAAATGAGGTGACCGAAAACAAATGTTTTCGCCAAGTTTCAGCCCCAAATCATCTTTATTTTTATATCACATCGTTCGCCAATTGCCATCAATGAATTATTAATCCATGTGATTTTTCTAGTAAGACACGCTACTTCATGTCCCTTTTCTAATCAAGTTTCATTACTCCTAAATTGAAGTTTCTCTTCATATTTTGGTCGTTTTAGATGAATGACAGTGTGTCTAGTGGTGGTTCGAGGGGTTGCGCGACCGCGATCGGGTCGAGGACTGAAAAAACCTAATCAGGTTGGTGTCGAATTTATGTTTTCTCCATAAGAAAGGCCTTCCTAAGTTGAATCCTTGAGGAAGGCTTTTGTCCTCTGGCCATGCTACAATTTGAAAAGGATCTGGGCATAGTGGACTCTCTAGGTAAAAGAGATCATCCCACCTAGCTAGCCATCTGATGACCTTGTCTAGCAAGTAATGTTAAAATCTAGCCATCATCGGACAATATCTATGCTTAGAGATTCAGGCCTTATGAGAGGTTGTCCCTAGTAAATTGAAAATTTAATTTAGGGATGACGTCACTAGTGATCCTTGTACTCTTTTCAGGTTCTCCTGGCTTTGGCTTCATGGTAGGAGCGTTGTTATGATGGGAAAAGAATTTTGGAAACTTTGGACAAAATTCAGGGTTCTGAAATATTTCAATAGACTAGATACTGATAAGTTTTTCAAAAAATTAGGCTCATTGGAAACATAGGTGCACATGTGAAAAATTCGGCCATTTGCACAAACTAAAGAAACTATGGTTCGAGGGTTTAGTTACGTGTGGGGAAGGGTTAGCTTCCATTAAATGCCCTTTTCCGTATCACGTTTTTCAATCAGGTTGATTGAATGCAACTACCAGATAATTTCCCAAAATGTCAATGCAATTATTCATTTTTTCCGGAGACTTAAGAAGGTGAAAGACCTTCGTCATTTACGCCCCTTGCGTGACCAAGACCAAAAAAAAAAAAGAATCATGTTTTCAAAATGGAATCGCATATAGCGCATTTTGAAAACATGATTAATGATGTGCAAATATGCACGATTTCTAACAAGTGTATGCACGTGCAATTAACCAAACGACATGTAAATTGATGGCTTATGCTTTGTTTCGAAATTGACGGAGGCATGTTACCATTCGCCCTATTTAACTAGCTTTTTTTTTTCCTTTCGACCATATATAATAAGGGCCAGAAAGCTGAAAATATTTTTAGAGAATATAATTATAATTTTTGAAAATGTTTTGGAGAATTCATGGCGCGCAGCATTGATTCCCTTGGTAATTCTATGGATGAGTTGGCTTGGAGTGTTTTTTTTTTTTTTTAATTGGAAGCATGTGGCTGTGGCATGCACCGAATATATCTTTATTAGTTTGTGGTGTAAAATTCAAAACAAAATTTATAAATCCTCCACTAAATTAAATTAGGGATAATCGGATCTAGGGTAAGTAAATTCTAGGGCTAGACTGAAACCTATTCATGTTATAACCGGTTCCTAGTTTTTGAACCCCGAAACCTATTATGGTTGCTTGAACTAGTTCTAGAACCTATCATGTTCTTCCTAATTTCAAGGTCTACCGAAAAGTTGTTTTATTTTTTTCTTCCCTTTTTTGGTTCATTTTTACAGCAAAATTATATGAGGTTATAAGTAACACAACTTATTCAAAGGAAAAGATGAACAACAAAAAATCTAATCCGCCAAAAAACAATCCATAAAATGAATACTTGGCCACGTACAATTATAAATAATAAAAAATTCAAATATGTAACTTAAAACATAAATTATAAAACTTCATTCCCCATTCATTCATAAAATTTTTGGGGAAGAGGAAAGACTAGTGAGGAGTTTCAAGGTAGGGCAAAAGATGAAGGTGTGCTGAGGTTAGAATTTAAAGAAAAAAAGAAATTAGGAATTTGGCTTTTTAGCTTATAAAATCGATTATGAAACTGATTCCAAAACAGGACAGTCTTATTTAGCTCCGGGGTGAGTATTCACTTAGAACCTATCCCGAACCGATTATAATCAATTCCAAAAGTTCAAAAAATTTGGAACTTATTTTTGGACCAATCCCAACGAGAACCAATTCCTTGACTTATTTTTCGGACGATTTGATCAAATTTTTGGATAGAATTGGTTTGATTGCACACCCATAAATTAAATGGGTGTATAAGGGTACTAACCAAACAAATTTGGTATACAAGGGTCATCTCAAGGAGAGAGACAAGACCCCACAAAAGGCCCTTCATCGCGAGGTGCACTTTTCCTTTCATTTTTGTTCTTTCGCTCTTTCAACTTTTATGTTGTTTGATCTTTTTAAGGTACAATTTAATTGGTGGCTATGAGCGTGAGGTGACATGGGGCTCTATGATCATCTTTTGCATAAAAGAGGTGGAAAGTGCTTCTTTTTGCATTTCTTTTTTATCCTGTGACAGATGGAGCTTTTGTAGGGCTGATTTGAGTATTATTGCTTTTAAAATTGTCAATTTGATTGTTTTGAGGTGTCGGATGATAATTATAGGCGTAAGTTTTAGTAAATTTATTTCACAGTGAAAAATAATTTCTTGAAAAGTGATTGATTGTATTACATACAAAAAATAAGTAAACGAAAAATATTTTTATTGTCTATAAAAATAATTATGTAGACATAAATTATTATCTAAATGAAAATAATTTTCATTAATTAATCATTTCAAGTAATACAAGCGATTATTTTTTTATGCAAAATACTATTCATGCTTCACAAATCAAACAGAACCTCATATTTTTCAGCACTCTCCTAAGATTGTTCATCTCATTTTAGGAGTAAAATATGTATATATTTTTGGGGAGGCTATAAAAGCTTTGAGTAAGTTGCATTTATATATTATATATATTGTTTATACCATTAATTATCAAAATCTCAACAAAAGATTTACATGACTCGAGGAAGGTTAAATACATCAGTTTCTTTATACCATAAATATAGTAAATAATAATCTTATAAAAAGTCACACTCTTTTTTTTTTTAACTAAAAAGTCACGCATTTGATATGTTTATAAAAAGTCACACATTTGATATGTGAAGACTCAAATATTTGATTGGGTGGGGCTTACGTTGAGGCAATATTTTGCCGAATTCCTTGCCCATGATGATTAAAAGATTTAATCTTATTTTCTAAAGAAATTAGGCCAATCGCCAAGAAAAGTAAATTATTAGTATTCTTGCGGCAATGTACGAGTAGAGAATAGTCAAAATTTGAGATTTCTCTAAAAAATTTCACCAAAATTCAACACGTGCCACTAAATAATTGGAGCAGATAAGGCTCCCGCACGACTCACGCTACTGCTGGCTGCTGGAAAGTACCATAAGTCGGTCGTTCTGACCATCTCTCACGCAAAGACAGCAAGGCACTTCCGAGTTGTCTGACACCGTGACATGGTTGGTAGGAATAAACAGGAAAGTACGGAAGGCGGATGGCGGGCGTTTAAATTGCCAAGAGCTCTTGCCCAAATAGAAAAAAAGAGGGAATGCCTTGCCCCAAACGTTTAAAATTGCTTGGAAAGTACCTAGCAACAGAAATGAGGGAATGTCACAGGAACTAAAATTGGCAGGAACTCTCATCAATACAAAAAGGAAAAAAGTGGCAAAAAAATCTAAAATTACACTACTATGACATATTTATTTTGAATATTTTCGTGATATATAAAATCTCAAATTATACTCATTATGATGCATTTATGATCATTTTTTTCTTATGATATTAAAGGCCTCAAATTTGTATTTGTGCGATACATTTGACCTCCATCGATGTTCCGTTAGATGATGTTTCAACATTGTTTGTTTTTCCTAATCCATGTAGATAGATTTTAATTGTTCTCATTGACAGAACTTAGACATGGGGTAAATGCGTCACACATGTATAAATTTGAGATTTAAAAAAAAAATTAAGAGAAATATATTACTATGAACACAATTTATAATTTTTGATGACTTTTATCCATATTAAAATGACCCATAAAGTAAAATCCTACCTTTGCTCAAACGTTTAAAATTGCTTGGCAGTACCTAGCAACAGAATTGAGGAAACGTCACACAAACTAAAATTGCTAGGAACTCTCAATATAAAAAGGGAAAAAGTCACCAAAAAAATTATTTTAAAATTATATTCCATGTGACTCAAAACCTTTTCACAACATCAAAACTTTATACTATGCCCACTTAAACATATTTATCATGATTATTTTTCTCATGACATTTGAAAACCATAAACATATACTTATGTGACACATTTATCCTCCATCAAAGTTCTATTAGATGATTTTCGGTCATACGTAAGCATTAAGTCAACATTGTTCGATTCAAGTATCCATGTAGGTAGATTTTTAACGGTTCTTATTGACAAAATTTTTATGGAAAGTAAATATGTTACACATATACAGGTCAATTTTTTGGAAATAGAAAAAAGTTTAGGATAAATATGTTATAATGAGTATAGTTTAGGATTTTTTGGTGAGTTTGCCCTATATAAAAATGACTCGTAAATTAAAATTCTACCTTAGCTTAATACAAGTTGTAAAGAAAAAGTTTACTCGACACTGTATTGGATGTCTCAAACAAGATATGTACAAACAAAATATTAAATAGAGCTTTTGCAGATTTGAACAGATTATGCATGAGAATCGTAACTGTTTTATGTATATGACAAAAATTTACAATTACTCGGCAATGATAGACTACCAATACATTGTGAGTACCAATTGAAAGTTGACGAAATTTTTGACGGGGCCCAATTTGATATTGACTAAAAATTGGTACTTTTATGAGAGAAAAAAAAAAGTTCAGGCCATATTTTGTAGGATAAGTGTGTGCTTTTATGAGAAAAAAATTCTGCCACATTTTTCACCCAACTTAAAAGTGGTGCTCTTTTTATGAGATAAAAAAAAGGTTCAAGACAAAATTGAACTCAATAAAAAGTTTGTGCTTTTTAAGGAAATCGAATTTCTGGACAAAAACTTACTATTGCTCCATAATCATAGATATAGTTCAGAGATTAAATATCCTTTTCCCCTTGTTTCTTAGTTCCTTTTGATCATAGGGATATAATTCAATGAAAATATCATCATATTCGAACAATTTCTTTTTTGAAGAAAAAAACGCAATGATCCCATCGTTAATAGAGATTGTTAAGTCCAATATAATTTTTCTTTCCGTGCCTTTATGACGTCATTTTGTCATTTTGAAACTTGGGATGCAATGTCTCTTCTGGAGAATACTAAATAAATTGTTCTGTCCGAGAAATAAGGGAATATTATTGTAACTTGTAAATGCTCCTCAAATACCGCATCTGAGATCTACAAAATCATATTTGGAATTATTAGATATATATTTTAATTTCGGTTTCATAAAGCTCTATCCAAAGTTGAGTTTGAAACACGAATGATCTATGTGACGAGCGAAGAAAAGGGAACGTTGCTTATATCTCACTGAACCAGGCTTAACGAATAAAGAATTAATAAAAAAAGAATATGAAAAGTCTGAAAATAAATCCTGATCAATTTCTTTGATTGGCCTCTTTTGAAGTTGCCAAGTGAATAAACGTGCACCGATAGTTTCGTTTAAAATTACCTGAATTTTTCTTCTTCTTATTCTTTTCTTTTTTCTTTTTTATTTTTGTAAAGTTAGAATATTGTTTTTACTTGATGAAAAAAATTAAATGCGCCTGTTTTGATGTGGGCAAAGTTTCACATCGGGCAACTAAGGAGATATTCTATGACTTATAATGGGTTGGATTCTCTCTCCTAGCAAGCTAACTTCTCACACAACATTTTCCACCAAATGTAATACATCAACATGGTATCAGAGCTACTTTTTGAGTTGCTATCGTTAGACGCTTTATCCTCGGGATTGCAGTCCCTCAGTGGTGACCCACCCAAGACATCATTCTCAAGACCGTTCCGCGAGCACACAAAATCCTTGAAGAGGAATTAAGGAGATATTCGAGGCTCAAGCCATTCTATAATGATACGGAATCCTTGAACAAGGGTAGGATGATGCATGAAAATCCCATATCAAGAACACTTTATCATCGGGGGTGTGTTTCCCTGAAGAGGTGGGGATGATGCAGGTATAGTCCCATGTTAAGCAACTAAGGAATACTTTAAGGCTTGTAAAACCTTCTCTTGGCTAGCTACTTTTAGGAACGACGAGTTCATCCACCCATATTTAAAAGGACTTTATAGTAAGTTAAAGAGGCTTTTAGGAGTGCATTTCATTAGTCTCAAAGCAACCTAAAAAGTAAAATATTAAAATTCCTATATTTTCTACAAGTTGAGGTGTTAATCATTAAGTAGAAGTCTAATTTATCACAAATGAATTAATGTTGTAGAGACAAAAAAATGAATTCTTGACAATTATAGAGATTGTAAAATGACACACACGCACGCACGCACATATATATAGTATACAAACTTCAAGAATCATATGTTCTTTTATAATTAATGTTCATTTGATTATATTCATTGATGGATTTAAAACTCATCTACTAGATCTCTCGACTCTTGATCACAAGATAGAAAGCTCCATAGTCCCTACCTCCCCCATGTAATGGGGATAACTACTTACCTTTCTAAAAATACACATGTTTGACAATATTTGACTAGCCACCGACATACTAGTGTGTGGCACATGGGCATTAACATCGGTATTTATAGTAAATAGAAACTTGCTGACTTTACTATGAGTAAATAACAATTTTCTGTTTATAGTTTGAAAATTCAGGTGTCATTCAAAAGTAACTGGATTGGTGTTCCAACGGCACAGGCCGGTTTTTGAGGGTTCGGACCGCTTCCGGCCGTCGAGCCGGGGGCGACCTAACCGCCGGTTCGTATATATGTACCAACAGTAACCGTAATAGCCGTTGTACCCGTAGGCTACCACATCGGGCACGACACACGACGACTTGTCGTGTCGGGGGCCACCGCAAAAAGGTAAAAAGGCAGTGTAGCGGGGGCATTCCCGTAAAATCAAGCGGTGCGACGGGGATTAGGGCCGGGCAAGCAAGAGGCTAACGGATATCTTAAGTGGAATCGCACCAAGTCAAAAGAAAGAAATTTTTTTTACTGCTGATCATCGCCCACCTTTTATCATTTTTTTTCTTTTTTAATATCGTCGATTAGAAAAATGAAGTAAAAGGGAAGTTTCCTTTCCACCCCTCGGGAAAAAAGGGCAGAAAGGACCGTTGCCCGGGGACACGTGTCGCCCCTTCGCCACACCTGTCTCCCTCGTCCATGTCCTCCCATGTCCTCTTTGGATTCCTTGTTGTTTTCCCCAAGTTGTTCTGTTCTACTAGCTCAAAGGCAAAGAATCATCCCACCTCTCTCTCTCTCTCTCTCTCTCTCTAACTCTCTCTCTCTTCCCGTGACCGATTTCGACCGTCTTCTTCGCATTACAACCTCGCCGGCTCCTCTCCAATGGTGGATCACTGAAGCCTTGGAAAATGCGGGATCGAAGAAGAGGGTGCTTCTCGCGCGTCGCCCTCGCTCTGTTCGCGCTCTGTTTTCTCGACGCCGCCGCCGTCGTGAGGAAGAGGACCCTTTTCGCCGCCGCCGCCGGCGGCGGCGGCACGGCGTTCGACTTCGGGACGCTGACGCTGAGCAGCCTCAAGCTCCTGGGCGACGCGCACCTGCTGAACGGCAGCGTGCGGCTCACGCGCGACCTCCCCGTCCCCAACTCCGGCGCCGGCAGGGCCCTCTTCTCCCAGCCCGTCCGCTTCCGGCAGCCCGGGGCCGGCGCCACCGCGAGCTTCTCCACCTTCTTCTCCTTCTCCGTCACCAACCTCAACCCGTCCTCCATCGGCGGCGGCCTCGCCTTCCTCATCTCCCCCGATGCCGACTTCCTCGGCGGGGCCGGCGGGTTCCTCGGCCTCCTCGACGGCGCGTCCGCCCCCGCATCCTTCGTGGCGGTGGAGTTCGACACGCTCATGGACGTCGAGTTCAAGGACATCAACGGCAACCACGTGGGCCTGGATCTGAACACCATGGTGTCGTCGCAGGTCGGCGACTTGGGCGCGATCGACGTCGATCTCAAGAGCGGCGACTTGATCAACGCTTGGGTCGTCTTCGACGGGTCGAGCGGAGTCCTCAACGTGTCCGTCTCGTACTCGAATCTGAAGCCGAAGGACCCGATTCTGACCATGAATCTCGATCTCGCGCAGTACGTGAACGAATTCATGTACGTCGGCTTCTCCGGGTCGACGCAGGGGAGCACCGAGATCCACAGCATTGAGTGGTGGAGCTTCAGCTCCTCCTTCGATTCGCCCTCGCAGCCGCCTCCGCCGGCGCCCACCGCTACTCTGATGAACCCGACGGCGAGTTCCAGTACGTCGCCGCCCTCGGCGGCCCCTTCGGGGTCCAATGCTCCGCGGAAGGACAGCAACAAGGCGCCGTCTTCGTCCTGCCACAACCAGCTCTGCAAGCAAGGTCCCGGGGCCGTCGCCGGCGTGGTCACCGCCGGCGCCTTCTTCTGGCTCTTTTCGCGGGGGCTCTCATATGGGTGTACTCCAAGAAAGTCAAGCAGCACAAGTCGGAGTCCCTCGCCGCGGACATCATCAAGATGCCGAAGGAGTTCAGCTACCGGGAGCTGAAATCCGCCACCAAGTGCTTCAACGCCAACCGGATCATCGGCCACGGCGCGTTCGGGACGGTCTACAAGGGCGTGCTGCCGGGGAACGGCGACATTGTCGCGGTGAAGAGATGCAGCCACAACACGCAGGGGAAGAACGAGTTCTTCTCCGAGCTGTCGATCATCGGCACGCTCCGGCACCGGAATCTGGTCCGCCTCCAGGGTTGGTGCCACGAGAAGGGTGAAATTCTATTGGTGTACGATCTAATGCCGAACGGTAGCTTAGACAAGGCGCTGTTCGAGGCGAGGACGCCCTTGCCGTGGGTGCACCGGCGGAAGATCTTACTAGGAGTGGCCTCGGCGCTGGCCTACTTGCATCAAGAGTGCGAAAATCAAGTGATCCATAGAGATGTCAAGACCAGCAACATAATGTTGGATGAAGCGTTCAATGCCAAGTTAGGGGATTTCGGACTAGCCAGGCAAGTCGAGCACAACAAGTCACCGGATGCCACGGTGGCGGCCGGGACGATGGGCTACTTAGCGCCGGAGTATCTCTTGACCGGGAGAGCTAGTGAGAAGACCGATGTGTTCAGCTACGGGGCGGTGGTCCTCGAAGTGGCCAGCGGGCGGAGGCCGATCGAGAAGGACGCCAATGGGGCGAGCAAGGCGGCCGGCAAGAACAGCAATTTGGTGGAGTGGGTTTGGAGCTTGCACAGGGAAGGGAAGCTACTGACGGCGGCCGACCCGAGGCTCAACGGGGAGTTCGACGAGGGCGAGATGTTGCGGGTGCTGCTGGTCGGGCTGGCCTGCTCGCAACCCGACCCGTCGGTTCGGCCTACGATGCGGAGCGCGGTCCAGATGCTGGTGGGCGAGGCAGAGGTGCCCATCGTCCCGAGAACCCGACCTTCCATGACCTTCAGCACCTCGGACCTCCTGTTGACCTTGCAAGACAGCGTCTCGGACTGCAACGACATGGTCGTCATCTCGACATCGTCCTCGGACAGCGATTACCCCGGCAATGAGATCGTTTGATGGATTGAGTTCGGAATGGCGATCGATCGGATTCCACATATTTTTCGACTCTGGTACATATAACATTATATATTCGATTCATTTGTTAGTAGAACATAATAAAATGTAACATGAGGATAATCTATTTAGGGGTGTCTTGAAAGGTTCGTGTTTTTGCCACTCTTTCTTAGTGAGAGGGAAGTACTGTAGTCCAAGTTAGTGCACATAGAAATGGGTGGCAGTCATTTTTTTTGTATTTTTTGTATTTTTTGTATTTTTTGTATTTTTGTCTTTTTGTATTTATTTTGGGTTTTGGCCATTTTGTTTTTTTGTTTTGGGGTATTGAAGGATGATGGGTTTTGTTTATTGTGGGAGAGGTGGTGGGCTGTTGCTTTCACAAGCGATGATGCTCCCCATAAGGTCAAAAGAGGACGATAGAGCTTGAGTAGAGGTCCGGAAAAGTATAGTGACAAAAGCAGAGAACTCAATTACTACCTTTCTTTCTTTTTTAGTTTTCTTGGGTTTTCATATTGTGGCTGGTAGAGAGGGAAAGGAAACCAATGAAGTCAAATGAATGGACAAATTTTCCTCTATCATGCTGCTAATTTATAATTATCCTTTAGTTTATACCTCTTGGATGTGGTTTTGCCTCATGGATTAGTTGTCATGTTGTGGGAATTGCCCATTAAATAAACGTCATTTTCGATCGAGCCTATCTGCACCGGTCGGGAAATTTGCAGGATGTTTTGTAGGCTTTCGTGTGGCCTGATCTCTGTGCTCGTGCCCATGAATTATAAATGAATAAATAAAAACTTTAGATGCGATTTGCTTAGCCAATGGAGATAGAGAAGGAAGGGCTAAAATGTGACTTATTTTCCACATGATTAATCGAAGGAAGAGGACAAGGAGGTACTCATGAACTTTAACTATGCATGCACAAAGTCAAAAAAATGAGGTCCTCCATGGCATGTACAGACGTTTCAAAGCATCGAACTCGGGTTTCTATATTTCAGGGCAATCATGGTGGTGGCGACGGTACTAGAGGGTTCTAGCTTCGCATCTACTGGGTTTACTTTTAACCTTTCCAACTCCAAGAGCCGCAAAGCCAGCCCCACTTCCTCTTCTTACCTCGTCCGTTCACCTCAATAATTGTCTATTTTTCTCTTCTCGAACGGCCAAAAAAGGGTCGATTCAATAATGTTAGGTAACGCGGGAAAAGTGACCATGGAAAGATGCAGTCTCAACTCTCAAAGTGCCACGGGCGAATTACATATTGCCCCTCTTGTTTTTAGGGCTCTTGTGGATTGCCCCATGACATTTTAATTTTTGCGAGTTGTCCCCCGAATTTCAGAAATGTTATTGCGTGTGAGAGCACGTGCCTAAAGTTTCAAGCGCCAATTCGATTGAAGTCAACCTTGAATGTACATCGACATACCATTCTGAAATAAATTTTGAGTTGTCCATATTATTTTTTCTCATGTATATAGATGATAAATGATCAATTTACCTTCAATGACAAATCAATGTGGTCAATATGTGAGAAACATTGGGCTGGAGTCGAAGTTAAGGGGCACATTTGCCACTAGTTTCGAACAATCAAGGCGCACATTGTAAAAACTGAAACGTTTAGGGCAACTTGCCACAATCCCAAAAATTGGGGGCCAATGTAGTCATCAAATGTGCTTCCCACATCATTTTTAAGATAATCTTTTGATACAATTTTTATATAAGAATCACGATAAGCTAACTTGGATAAAATGTGGTATGACAGAGGAAATGTCCCTCAAGAAATTATATAAAAACCAAAATTCATAAATAAATCGATGCGTTATTTAGACTTCACCTCGTTTATTTACACTCATTGTTTTCCAATAACGGTTCATCTTTCTAGTAAAAAGCTTTGTGATTTGGTCTTCGGATTAGATGTTGATATAGTAGCTTGTGTGTGTGACAGTGGGACTTTGCATTTTGATTTTCAAGTACATTATATCATTCGCAAAGATAGAATTAACCTATTTTAGCCAAATGAAAAGGTTGTTAGCTTGATCTATAGCAACTTTAATAAGGATCCATTTGTTCCACAAAAAATAAATTATTTCAAAAACATTTTTTGCTTGTATCGCTTGAAATAATTAGTTAATAAAAAATATTTTCATTATCGATCATAATTTATACCTAAATATGTATAAGCGATACAAGCACATCTTTTAAAAGAGAAATTTTTCGAATCATTCATTTTACACTAAGCAAACGAAACCTAGTTTTTCTGTCTTTAGTCAAGCTATAATCTACACATGCACACTGGAATGGTCAAAGGCCACGTGAAGATTAGAACAGTGACGCCAGCTATCCCTCGAACCACTTGCGAGCCTTCCTCATGTACCGCTCGCTGGCTGGCTCGCTGGGCCCAATTCCAACGCACCATGTCAGTGAACCGTCAATCACCCCGAGCTGCTTCATCTCTCTCCCTGTGCTCCACATACATAAATGGCGATCGATTCCATCGAAAGTTAAAAAAGTTAAAAAAAAAAAAAAAAAAAAGAGCCCACGATTTCCGTAAGCATATTCTCCAAACCCAATGCACATGCACCCCTAAAAATAATTGTGACATCGAACTGTACATTCCACGAACACCTTATGTGCATCTGGGGTTTGAGTTTGACCACGCTCCCATGGGAGGGAAAACGAAGATATAAAGCGTTTCTCTGCCTTAACTAAGCCACCTCTTTCTTCGGTAGGGCTCTCTTGGATGCCGCTGCAGGCTTGATGCTGTAAGGAGATGGGGACGCACGTTGGTCCAATTCGTGTTCAGTGGGGTTTACCTGTGCCACGCAGACCGTGTTTGGTACGATCCGTGAGCTGAGGGTAAACCGAGGATCTTGTCCTTACTGACATTTTATAAGGTTGGTGCCAAATTATCGACGAAAACGGTCCAGGTCCTGGACTTTGATAGAGGGAAAGAGAGATATAAAGATAAAATCGCCAGATCTGACCTGTCGTTAGGCGATTGGTGGGCTTCTTGGGTAAGATTATTGTTTGATTTATGGTTGTAGTTAGTACACGTAAGCATGAGCTGTGCATACGGAGGAGGAGTTGATATTAGATATTATTGGAGGGGAAAGTTAATAAAAACACTTTGAACTTATCGTATGAGTGTCAATTTAGTCATAAGTTTTTTGAGATGACTATTTTGATATTAAATATTTTGACAATTTTTCAATATAGTCATTTTGATCACTTTTGGCCTACAATCACTTTTTTGAGATGACTATTTTGATATTAAATATTTTGACAATTTTTCAATATAGTCATTTTGATCACTTTTGGCCTACAATCACCAATGTGAGCACTGATTGTCCGATGTGATATAATCGATATTAATATGGACAATTTTCATAACTTTTTTTTTAATTTATTTGAATTTCATACATTTTTTTCTTTCTTTCTTTCTTTTTTGCTCACTATGAGTCGACAAAAGTCACAAGCCGTCCAACGTGATACAATTGATGGTGACATGAACGATTTATACAATTTTATTTTTATTTTTGTTTCATTGTCGGCTGACGGTCTTCATGGCCCTCGATTAAGACAATCGATCGAACTCATGCAGATATCAATCGATTAATCACCAACCGTGCAGTCGATAATGACTTGGTTGCTGAGGATTAAGATAATGGGCTGTCCAAGTCATTTCGTTTTTATTTTTTGTGATAGGTGTGTTTGTCTTTTGTAGTGGCCCCCTCCCTCTCAAATTTCCACATGGTCATCATTAAGGATCCTTCTGCATCTTCCCTTCCATCAAAGGCGATGCCACTTTTGACTTGCAAGCCAAGCAAATTTGAGCATAGTGGAGAAGAAATATATGTGATTTTTATGCTGGCACTCACTTCATGTGAATCCCTGTCACTTAATGAAATAACGGCCTTCATGTGTTCTCCTAACATAATGATTGTCTAACTTTACCTATCAACGTATAATGATAGTTAATAATATTTGTCCACCAATCTCTTTTCAATAAGGGTTAAAAAAATAGAGTGCACTTAAGTGATACCTAACATTATAACTAAAAAAAAAGCCTTTTCTTGTCTCATTTCTTGGTCTTTTCAGCAGTAGTGTTGCATAAAACAGTAAAATTTGTCTGGAGTGATTTTCACCTCTTTTTTTTTCAAATCTTGCGGCGCACACTTTTTTTTTTTAATTTTAAGCCTATGAAACGTTCAAAATACATAAATATTGGCACATAAATTCATGAATCAATTTTTCATATTTTTGAAATAAGAAAAATATTTTAATTTTGTGGGGAAAGTAAAAAATTACATTTTAATTTGAAATGTAGTGGAAGTCCTAAAAAAATTGTTGATCAATCGCATCACACTTTAAACCTTTCCTGAGTAAGATAAGTCCTAAACCTGATTGTCAAATTTTAGAATTAGTTATTCCGTTACCTCTTTGGCATTTTAGTGATTGAAAAATTCAAGCTTGCATTTTTCATTCTTTTTTCGTCCATGTGGCTGTTATCTAGGTGACGGAGCTTGTTAAAGTCCAAGACGATGTCATTTAACGTACGTTATTCATTTTGTTTTATGCTTTGACCATATTAAAAACTGAAATTCATCCACAAATTTTAGAAACATAGAGTAAAAACTAAGAAAAAGAGGGCCAGGGAGATGGGATCGTGAGAGAGGAGCCGCAGAGGCCATAAGGGCGGCATCCCTCGCTGGAGTCGTGGCTAAAGGTGGCCGACTGTCGCTTGGTGGGTGCTCGCCGGTGGCCCAGTGAGGTTGGCTTGCAAATAAAGAAAATAAAGTAAAGAAGGCAGCACAAGAAATGCCACCCTCCCATCTTGCACCCTGCCCCGGTCCTGGTCTAATTCTGTGCCCCTTTTTTTCCTTTTCTTTTTTGGAAATTTTAGTCTCTGTTTTTTTTTTCTCTGATGTCGATAGCACCAATTAGGGAAAAAAAGAAAAAGAAAATGTCACATAGATTTTCCATCCAAGATAAAATTGCAAAGTTAATAGAAAGACTAACTAGAAAGGCAACCATAAGTTTTAGCGCTTAATTGACTACAATTAAAAAAAATTCAAAACTAAAGTGACGGATCAAAATAAATTTTAAGACTTTCACTGTCGTTATTCCATTTACTTTTGAAAATCCAAACAGTCATGTAAAAAAAAAAATCAACAAATAAGTTTCCTTCTTTGAAATAACTGTTGAGTCATTTTTTGTATATCTGTTCAATTGCATGCATGCGTAGTGTGTGCTCAATCTAATTTGTAATGGCCTAGAAGGTTTTAGATCTAATTGTGCAAAATTTTAATTATAAAAGAAGAATAGTGACATGCTTCTTAACAAAAAAAATTTATGCCAAGAGAATTTGCGGACCATTACTTAGAAACAACTGCGACATAGAGTATAAAGCACCAAGTAAATATTTCCATGCTACTACTATTGATATAAGGCAAAGAAACATAATCCTAGTGTTGAAGAACTCAAATGGAGAATGGGTACTCACCATTTATAACCTATTGTGGATCAATGTCCTTTGTTGATAGGGGGGGAAATAAATCAAGCTCTACTGGCAAAGTGACATTGAAGGAAGTCTCTCAAGTAGCTCACCAGTAAGGAGCTACTAAGTCTCCTCGCCCTAATGGTTTTAATGGATTGTTCTATCACCATGAGTGGGAGGAGTTACACTCTTTAGTCTTCAAGGAAGTAAGGAACTTCTTCGAGATGGGGGCTCTCAATCTTGAGTTAAACACAACACAAATTACACTCATCCCCAAAATTCCAAATCTCCAAAAGCTGGAATAGTATTGTCCCATCAACTTTTGCAATTTTTCATACAAGATAATCTCTAAATCTTAGCTAATAGGCTAAAACCACGACTGCCTTAATTAATCTCGCCAGAACAAAGTGCTTTTATTAGTGAATAATATTTTAATTCAGGATGTTCTATATTAGCTTAGAGTTCGAAACATGAAGAGAAAGTTTCATGCTGTGCTAAAATTGGATTAAAAAAAAGTGTATGACTAGGAATGGGTCCTTAGAGCCTATTTGTTAAGGATGTGTTTCCACTCCAAATGGGTGTATTGGGTGATGTAGTGTGTAACTATTGTTTAAAGGTGACCCACTCTCTTTATCTCTTTATCTCTTTATCTTGGTAACAAATATGCTCTAGATGTTAATGGAAAAAGCTTTGGAGAAGGGCCGTATTAAGGGCATCTAGCTTAATAGATCTTAGGGGTGTAAAAACCGAACCAAATCGAATTGAAAAATTCGGTTTTTTCAGTTTGGTTCTCATTAAAAACCATTTTTTTATTGGTTTAGTTTTTATCGGTTAACCGAACCAAATCAAACCGACAGACCGATAAAATCCTCTCCACGGGTCACGAATCATTAACCAAACCCTATTTCTAATTCTCTCCCGTCTCCTCTCATCTTGGTCAACTTGGAGGTGCAATGGCAATGGCAATGGTGACCAATTGAGAGATGGAGCCCATTTTTTTTGCAACAAAACTTGTCTCTCATTCGTCCCTCTATTTTCTCTACAACCTCAAACCCAAGTTCTCAATTGTTGTCGCCACTCACCCAATCCAATCTCCTCTCTCCACATCCAGTCACGAGCCGTCATGATCCCTCATCGGCTTCGCTCCCCCATGGCGGATGAAGCCGACCCAAAATCAGCCCCTCTCACATTGGGAAGAATTTGTAGCTTATCTGTAGAATCGTTTGTGTGGTCAGGTTCTTAGGTATTCAAGATTTCTGCCTTCCAGCTTCTTGATTTCTGATGTTTTGTTCTCTTGGGTGTTCTGGGTCGATTGCATGCTTATTTGTAGTGACGACGGTGGTTTTTTTGTCCTAGTTGCATGTTGTTCTCAGTGAGTCCTAGGTTTAGTTGGACCGAATATGGTTTGTCGTCGTTGTTTCGACATGGTATCGAGTCGAGCTTGGTGATTTGTTCAATCTAGTCGTCGATATGGCCGGATTCTTTGTTTAGTTCTAGGTATTTCTATGGATGGCGTCCATCAATGTCGAGTTCCTTGAATTGAATTGTAGCTTGATCACTTAATGTTTGTATGGAAGGATTTAAGCCATAAGGAGCAGACGACTTAGATTTGAGTAAATGGGAGAGAATGTCCTAGCATAATGCTAATTGACTTGAGATTCATTTCGCATTCAAACGCTTGACATTCAAAACCACTTTACTATTCTAAGGGGATGGTTAAGGTTCACATTGTTTTATTTACTATAACACTGGTAGTTCCTTTGTGGCTGTTAACAGTAGGCTGAAAGTGCTAGTATGAACACTTAGAGGGGGCGAATAGGTGTGAAATTTTTTTTTCGCAAAAGAACAATATAAATATTTTCCTTTTGAAATTGAGTTTGGAGAACAACAGACTTTTGAAATTGAGTCTGAAGTACAATAGATTTTGAGCGAGTTCAAACTTTGGCAGTTAAATAAAACTACAAACAAAATAAATGAGTTCAAGGATGAGAATAAGAACACATAATTTATAGTGGTTCGGCTTAGATCAAGCCTACTCTACTCTCCCACGCTAACAGCCTTCTAGCTAGATTCCACTATGTAATCAACAAGAGATTATAATTTTGAGTGCAAACACTTAGTAGTAGATCACATTATCTCACTAAGTCACTCTTTTTGGTATTTCTCTCATGATCACAAACGTTTAAACTTACAAGAGACAAGTGTATGATTGAAGATCGCTCAAACTTTGGAATTATAAATTCTACGCTTCGTCTCTTTTTTGCTCATCGGTCCTTAATCTCCTTCAATAATCCTCCACTTCTAAACTAGTGTTGGACAGTATCTCAAGGATCGTCTTCCAATCTACCCATTGGATAGATTTGTATCTAGAAGATTTGGTAGCCGTTGAATGATAGAAGTATAATCTCAAATTGATTCTAATCGCCCATACAAACATAATCTTGGTTTCCATAAGTAGAGTTTCTTCATATAGAAAGTTTTTGTTTTCAAGATCCAATTGTCAATAAATTAGATTGAATCAATCAAATCAATCTTAATGCAGAATCTAAACCAGATCACTAGCCGTTATATGTTTTGGGCTTATGTTACATTCTGTCTTGTTCTGAATATAAAGTATGAGAGTAATAGACTTTACAATCTGAGTTTGAGTGCAATAAACTTTACAATCTAGGTGTAAATCTGAATAAGTTCAGCTATAACATAAAGTCTGTTTTTTGGTTCTGTCAAGTATAGACTTTAATAATATCATTTATATGTTCTATCATTTGCATAGTCTGTTACTCAATAATTAAACACATTAGTAGCTTTTGATTTATTTTGTTATCTTCAAAACATTATAAGGGATTTCCCTAATATAGGTAAGTTACGTTATGCTTTTGATGTGCATAATTTGTTGAGATTCTTGAGAACTTTTGTAATTGAAAGTTTTATGTTTTTGAACATGCCTGTTCCCAAAAAAATGTCTTCTGTTGAAGTTCCAAATGGTATTAAATTTGTTCAGAAGGTGAACCTTAAAATCCAACACAACTATGAAATAAAAACTGAGAAAGTTTGATGAGCGTGGTTTCATTATATACCCATGATGTCTTCTTGTATGAAAAATTTCCTTTTGTAGGATCTTTTCACAGTAGGTGGTTCCATTTTGCAAAAGTTTCTTAAAGTAAGGAAATTGTTTGAGTCATGTTTATGGGTGGCGGTGGAATTAGTGATGGTGCTGGTCAGAAGGAAATAAGCTTGACCATTTAAAATGAGAATAACTATTCTTAACCAATGGAACTGAAGTGGATAGGTCAAATTCTTCTTTGACTATCTCTTTGGGTGAAAAAGAGCATTCTTCCAGAGGAATTTGAAATCAATGTCGTACCATTTCTAGTATTTGGTATGTCTAGGCTACTTTTCATTAATCTATGATTTTTTTATGGTAATGCAACTTCAATGTGAACTGGTTGTTCGTGCATTGTGTGTTGTATGGTGAAGTAGTCTCTTATTTCACTTCAAGAATGTTCTGTGAGGTCCTTTTAATCTCTCAGACCTCTTAGATTGGTGATTTACCCTAGAGAGGTGGGAATGTTGAACTTGCTTATTATGTGGAACAACCCCAATATGCTGTCACATTGCCATATGTTATGAATGCTAGTCTTACCGATATGATAAATTTGCTGAAATATTGTTAAAGGAAAAGCTCTTGCTCAATTTTCTCTCGTTCACTCTGAAAATATTAGGTCATAGACCAAATACAAAAAAAGAAAACAAAGATAGAAAGACAAAGCAACTTAAAAACTTAGAACTCATACCAAGCTGAGAATTGTTATGCTGATTGAACTAAGATAACTCTTATGCATGTAGATTTACCTGATATAGAATAGAATGGAAGCCATATGAGGTGGTAAAGTTTAGCTACTTCTTCATAAGACCCTATGACTTGGAGAGAATAGAATGGAAGCCATATGAGGTGAGAATTTTATGTACAGTTCAAGAGAGCGGTAGTTGGTGCAGCTGCATAAACTGTTAGTGGATAGTGGGAACTTCTCGTTAGGGTGTATTCTTGAAGTTATAGATGGGCCCTAGAAAAGGGAAAGCTTTATTCATTTAGGACTGTGGTGTTGTCCAGTCGAGTATCTGAGGATTTTGACTTGTAGTATAAAATTCTTGCATTCGTTGTCCATGAACTTTTAATGTGTTTCTTATGTGATATGTAATTTCCATAAAGAGTGTGTACGTGTTTCTACCTTCAGGATATCCACAAAACTAGCAAATGTATCAAATCAAGAGCAATGGGACATTCTGCAAAAGAAAAGAAGCAATGACTTCATTTCACCAATTTAATGCATCGCTGAAGAAATTCCAAGTTTGTAACTTTCACTAGTGACATAATTTTGATACTTTTGGTTGATTAGTGGACTTTAATGAAATCCTTTTAAAATCTTTTTGTCATCTTGCCACATATTCTGAATGCTAGTCTTGTTGATATGATAAATTTGCAGAAATATTGTTACAATGCTCATTTGTAGATCTCCTTGTCAATGCAGTAACAACATTTGCGAAGTCAAATATATAATGAGCGAATCTTTAATGAGTGAATCTAGTGGTATAAATAGAAAGAGGCTGAGATCTGTTGCATGGGAATACTTTAAAAGGATAGAAAATAGACAAGTCAAAGCCGAATATCTATATTATGGAGCTATTATGTAAGAATTATCCTTATGCGAACGTGAAGAAAATGCAAAAAAGTGTCTCGAATGAACTTGTTGGGGTTGGTAGTTTTATTTCAGCCGGTCCTTGAAAATTTGATTAAGATGCTAGTTGAAAGTTAGCAATGATGTTTATAATTGGTGAACTACCTTTCAAGTTTGTGAAACTTGAAGTATTTTGGAAATTTGTGAGTAGAATCTAGCCAAAGTTTTTAATCCCCTCAAGAAACACATTAAGGGTGGATTGTTATAAGTTATACATGGAGGAAAGAAGCAAATTGAAAAAATATTTTTTTGATACTTCTCAAAGGGTTTGTCTTACAATTGACACGTGGGCTTCATGTCAAAATCTAAGTTACATGTGTCTTATTGCTTACTTTGTATACGCTGATTGGAAGTTGCAAAAGAAAATTTTGAATTTTTGTCAAATCCCAAAACATTCGGCTAAGATTATAGGGAAAGGGGTTGGTAAATGCTTAACTAGTTGGGGGATCAAAGACATTTTTTTTTTATTGTTGATAATGCTAGTTCTAATGACTCAGGAGTTCAATACATGAAGAAAAGACTTAACTTTTGGAATGCTTTGATGTGAGTTACTCTATGTGAGATGTTGTGCTCATATTTTCAGTTTGATTATGAGAGAGGGTTTGAAAGATATAGATGACTCCATTGTTAGAACATGCTTAACTGTACGTTATGTGAGATATTCTCCTTCGAGATTGCAATGGTTTAAGGAGTGCATTGTGCCGGAAAATATTGATTCCAATAATCTTGTATATTTGGATGTGGAGACTCGGTGAAATTCAACATACCTAATGTTGGAAGTGGCCTCGGAGTTTTGAAATACTTTTATCTTATTAGATATTCAGGATAGAAGATTTGCTAAAGAGCTTTCCAAAGTAAGAGGGTTGCCTATTGATGATGATTGAGATTATGCTTGCTGATTTCTTCTTTTCTTGAAATTGTTCAATGATGCGACTTTAAAAGTATCAGGCTCTTCTTACATCACTTGTAATGATATGGCAAAATATGTCTATGGGATTTATATAATGATTGATAGATACTGTAGGGATGAGGACGTGAGTTTGCAGGAAATAGCTAAGAAAATGAAGATCAAGTTCAATAAGTATTTTGATAATGTGAACAACATAAATCTAACATAGTTCATTACATGTATACTTGACCCTCGACATAAGATGAAGTATGTGAAATAGATGATTAATCAAGTATTTGAAAGCAACTGGGCAAAAACTTTGTGAGATAGAATAACAAAATTTCTAACATTATTATTTGAGCAATATCACACCGGTACATACCCCAAAAGCAATGTGAAATTAAAGGGGACAAGGATAGTGAACGTTTCAATGTCTCCTATGGTTGATGCGGACATTATGACTGCAATGTATCTTAGCCAAATGGGACAGGAATATGGGGAAGAAAAATCTAAATTAGATAAGTATTTGGAAGAAGGATGTGAACGATATAACTCCACATTTGATATCTTAAATTGGTAGAAAGTCAATTCTTCCAGATATCTAATCCCGTCTTCCATTGCTAGATATATTTTGATCGTGCCCATCTCCATTGTAGTATTAAAGTCTGCATTTAGCATGGGAGGTCGAGTATTGATGTATTTTATAACTCTTTGACCCCAATAATGGTAGAGGCTCTTATATGTACACAAGATTGGTTACGATCCGCACCACTTTCACAGTCGATTAAGGAGGACTTAGAAGAATTTGAAAATTTCGAGTCAGGTGAGAAAAAAATAACCATGGAATATTTATATATTTTAATATTACAATTGATACTTCAATTCTCATTTTCATTGTGAATTTAATGCAGAGTTGTCTTCTACGACCATGGACTTGAACTCAATAGTGATTTCTCTTGATGATTGATGAACTTAGAGTCCAGTGAAATAGGTATATAAAATATGTGCGCTTGCTTATAATGCTCTATTTTTAAATGGTCCAAGCCGTCATTTGATTATCTTATTTTCACCATCGCACTATCTTTGTCACATTTTACTATTCAGATTGATCTCCTCAATGGTGAGACACAAAGTTCATCCAAGTTTGCTTCTTTTTTTCCCTTCTGTTTCTTGAATGATTAGTTCATCCAAGTTTATTGTAGAAGAGATAAGCGAAGAATCAAAGCTAGATTTCTTTGAATATGAGAAGATGCTTATAATTAGAATACAATTGGTTGGAGAAAGGTAAGACTACGTTCTATTGCTTCCTTTTCGCTTCTCCTTTATTGTTGATGATTTCCTCTCTCTCTCTCTCTCTCTCTCTCTCTCTCTCTCTCTCTCTCTGCAAAGATAATATTGTTGAGCCAAAATTATGTCATTCATGATTAGGTGGTCTTTGATTGCTAGTAGAATTCCAGGAAGGACAGCTGAGGAAATCGAGAAGTACTGGAATTCCAGATATTCAACAAGCCAATGAAAGTATGATGACTGTCTTACTTAAAGCGACATCAATGCTTGGCTTGGAAAATTTTCTCTAAGATATGAAGATTTTTGTCAGTTTGGGATATGTACTTAGACCTATTGAAGTCATGGGTCATTTCATATGATCTTTAGGAATGGAGTTTCTCCCCCTCTTTTTTTCGATTAATTTTTGTTTGGTGGTCATGGTTAGGGTAAAGCCATGGGTTTTTCTGAAGTTCAATGTCTTGCAATCAATTTTGAATAGACTCATGTTTAATTATTGCTGGTATGCTTACACAAATTTGAAAGCGCTTGCAAATTGCAATAATTGTTTGAAGATGTGAACCTTTTAGAAAAACGTGACCTTGCAAGGCGTTAATTAAACTGGGGTTGGACTCATCGAAAATATATGACCAAAAAAAGAAAGAATAAAAAATTCGAACTAAATCGAGCCAAACTGTCGAACCGGGGCCTAGGAAAATTACTCTATTTTGACCCCAAAAAAGAAAGAAAAAAAAAAGCAAAAACCCAAAATTGAAAATATGAATCAAACGGGGGCTTGGGGAAATTACTCTTATAATATACAACAGAAAAAAATGAAAAAAAAAACAAATGCAAAAATTGAAAACCAAAATCTGAAAACTGAAAACGAAAAACTAAATTGTTCGGTTCGTATTTAATTCGGGTCTCATTTGGTTTGGTTCAAAATTTTTTCCTAACGGTTCCGTTTGGTTCCGTTTTTCAAAAAAACCGAACCGAACGAACTGTTGACACCCCTAATAGATCTTGCCCTATCCTCACTCATTTATCCTCACTCATTTATTGTTTGTGGATGACTTAATTTTCTTCTTGGGTAGCAACCTAAGGGAAAGTGAGAATATGGCTAAGGTTCTGAATTGCTATTGCTATGTATCCGGGCAGGAGATAAATTTAAACAAATCTGGGCCGTTCTTCAATAAATTTAAACCATAGGGATGTCCATTGTCCTTCCGGGATATCAAGCTGCAATATAAAAGTAGAAAGAATCCTATCTAGATTCATTCGCACCCGAAAGGCCCAATCCAACCAGGCGATTTCAGGTGGGGAAGTTAGCTTTGGGCTCATCCATAATGGGCCGGATCGGATCGACGTGGGCCCAACCGGCCCACTTCCGCGAACGACAGGGTCGGGGAGCTTGAGAACCAGAAGTCACGGCTTTGACCGCCCCACCTCCGGTCACGAGCGTTCAAATATCGTTCGCCTCTCTCTCTCCAGATCTCCTCCCGTTTCTCGAACCTTCCCACCACCCCCCACCGCGAAGCTCGATCTCCCCCTCCCCCGGCCGCCGCCGCCGCCGCCATGGCCGAGGATTTCGAGTTCGCCGATCAGGTCCCTCCGTCGTTCGATGTGCGTTCCCTCTCTCTCTCTCTCTCTCTCTCTCTCTCTCTATATCGTGCGTCGGAAAATCGGGAGTGTCCGTGGTTCCGGTGGGCGGGATCCGGCAGATCTGTGCTGTTGTAGTATAAATGTCTCGCCTTTGGGTTCATACATGTGCTTGTGTGTGGGGAATTGGGCTTGCCTTCTGTGTTTTAGTCTTCTCTTTGCGGCGGCGCTGGTTTGGGTTTCGATGCATGCCCTTTGATCTGGATCGATCGGAGTAATCCGGTTGCGAAACGCTCGCGGTAGCTTGGGGAGTAGGGGTTTTCCGTTGGGCTTGAACTTGTGGATGGGACTCTCGATTTGGGTTTTGGAGCGTCCGTTTGTCTCTTCTCGAGGAGACGAGTGAGTAGAGCGAATGAACCCCTTTATCGGGAAGAGGGAAAGAGCCCATGCAACTGTTTATGTCGGGCAATATGGTTTGAAAGATCGGCAATGCTATTCGTGATCTAATCAATTCTGAACATTGAACTCCATCGCCCTTCATTTTGCTTTGGTTCTTCCACGAAATTGTTAATGTTTGTCCTTGAAGATGACATCTGATGGGCATGCAATGGAAGTTTGTTCTTAATTTGAAAGATTGATCTCTCTCTCTCTCTCTCAACTTAGTGTACTTAATGGAACTAGTGAAATACTATGAGGTTGGACTAGTTTCGTGACCCCAGAGACACAGAGGGAGATGGATGAGAAATTAGACACATAAATGTTGTATACCGAAGGAGGCTGCAGACTTGGGGTTTTATTTTACTTGAGGGCCCTTTTCTTTTGATAGGTGGAATTGGAAAGTGTGTTTGGCGTGGATGACCAAGGAACTATCTCGTAGAACGAGATATTGAAATCAAAATGCCTTTGATTTGTTTGCAGATGATCTTTTTGATGTACTGGGATTCTTTTACCTGCCAACTTTTTCTTATTCTTCTTCTCTAGGCAATATCCAAGTCAAGATGTGCTCTTGATGCAAAAGCTTTTGTCAGTAGCTTAATTTTGAAATCTGAAAATCAAAGACTGGCAGTTGCTTTTGCCTCTTTTTTCCTCTTCAAAGGCAAAAGTATTTTAAAGTTGCTTGACTACCAATAAGGCTAATGTGGTGAATTTTTGTGATGAATATTCTTCGTTCTAATATCATTACTATGATTCCAAAACTCGAAGTCAGTCCCTTTCATGGGTTGGATCTGTAAGACTTTTCTCAAGAAAAAGGGAGTCTCACAAATGGGCCACCTAGCTGGCATGAATTGATACTAGTTAATCAATTCTTAGCCTTGTGCTTCTTATCTTTTGATGATCTTCTGGATTGTGTGATTGTCAGTGGCTCAGTGACTGTCATGGGTTGGATCCAAGACCTTCCCCAAAATAAATGAAGCCCTGGATGTTTGGCAATAGCCATCTAGCTGGCAATCTTTGGATGTTTGAAGCTCAGTCACCTTTGCATTACTTTATACTATTAAATTGATACTGAGTTATATGCGTCTTTCCTTTTGATGAGCCTCTCAGATGTATGCATGTTCTTGGATCATCTGGGAGAAAGAAACTTTCCATTTTTTTTATATAATTGAGTTGAAGCAACTCTACCTACCTGATGTAATTGATTGTTTTTGTACTTCCAAACAGAGGATTTGCAGGAATAACTTTTTGGCATAGCTACAAATGCCTATATAAATGTCATTATGCTCATTTTAAGATACAAATTTGGTACTCATGTTAAAAGGAACCGGAGAATGCTATGAATGAGTGGTAGTTATTCTATCTCTTCTAATCTAGTGATATGGAGATAACTTAAACTATGTTGTGTAGGGAAAGGCTGCAGATGCTGGAGGGTTGAATCCGGGATTGATTGTGCTGCTGCTGGTAGTCGGGCTTCTTTTGATTTTTCTTGTGGGGAACTATGTACTTTACGTGTACGCGCAAAAGACCCTTCCTCCTAAGAAAAAGAAGCCAGTCTCTAAAAAGAAGATGAAGAAGGAAAAACTGAAGCAAGGGGTTTCTGCACCAGGAGAGTAGAGAGCTTATGATTCCTATTTAACGGCTCAATGTCCGTGACTCCAGAATTTTTCCTTTATCTGGCATTTAAGACACTATTGGATTGTCTTAAAGATTGCTTTACCGAGTTCGTGTTGGATGCAGCTGGTAAAATAAGTTGCTGAAATGTTGTTTAGCCTAGAATTAATTAAGGAATGTTACTTAGATATCAGATACGTCTTTACAGCGGCTATAGACACAGCCACTAAAATCACCAGTTCTGGCGGTTCCATCACTCTGCTTGCTAACCTGCATTATTACATCATATCTGAACTTGGCTAGCCATTGTTTCATGGAGAGGGAGTTCTTCCCCTGGTGTGGTTCATTTTGCTGAGAGATGATTCTAGTGCGAGTAGAATGAACATTACTGGGGGAGGTTCCCTGGTGATCCCCACCTTCGGTAGGAAATGAGAGATTTTGAGTTCCATGAAGAGTTGAGGTATACTCGTGACTTTGTAATATCTTAATGTTGTTCAGGTGTCGTGACTTGGGATCTATGTGTTCCCTCTTTTATTTTTAACAAGCGAACTTCTCGGAGCAAGAACATGAACCCTAATTGAGAGGATGTCACGGCTTTCATAACTAGCCTTTGATTGCTATGAGTCCATGGGGGAGGATGTCACATTGTATGTTTTGCATTGCAAGCCCTATGTACATAACTCAATCAAAGTCCTAAAATTTTCAATTGGTTTAATTAAGTCATAAAATTTAAGAAAAGTACGATTGAGGGTGACGCATTTTAATCGGTTCAATCAAGTTTTTATGTCGCCGCCATCCGTGTCCTTTTTTCGTTCTCTTCCCTGTTCGGGAAGGATGGTTGCTTAAAGGTCCTTTAATCCTCTGGCGCAGGGACCCAGCCCAGTGAAGGTGGGATTTTTATGTCGCGGTACAGTTTCTCTTCTCCTTAATCTATCATATAATCCAACGCCGTCTTAGGAATAGTCAATCCAATCCCTGTATAAGGTATTGATTAAGAGCGGGCACTGTAATTGGACCGAACCAACAGATTTCCTAATCGGCTCAGTGTTCGGTTCAGATGTGGACTCAACCTCGTTGAACTGTTTTTTTTTTTTTTTTTTTTTTTTTTTTTTTTTTAAATTCTTATCATTAAAAAAACATTTCTTAAAAGTTGAGTCAAAACTGAAAGAAGGGGAGAAAACCCCAATAGCCTATCCGTGGAAGATCTTCAGTGAAATTCCTAATAGCCTGACTGCCTGAGTCTCTTCGCTCGACGCCCCCCTCTTGCTTGAGCGTGGAAATGTTGAACGCGATCAAGCAACGGGCGGATTTGGTGGTCAACCTCCCTGGGGACAGCATCGTTTTCTTCTTCTGAGACTATGGTGATGGAGAAGACGAACGGCGTGTTCCTTGTAATACGCATGGAGATCAATGATCAATTGAGGCCTTTTGACTCCGCAGACGACCAATTAGAGGATGCGCACCTTCTCCCTTTATTGCAAATGAAAGTCACTTACAGCAAAGAACCAAAATTAAAACTCATTTATTTATACTCTAACTCTTAACTTACTCTCAAACTTATATTTTGCCTCTTTGCAGAGTGTGAGAAATTCGATTCCCCACATTCTCAAGGAAGGTTGGGAGTGGGAACGTTTAGTTTCAGATTTAGGGTTTAAGACTGCGCATGACAATATTTCTTTACTGGATGAGTTTTTTTTTTTTTTTTTAGAAATAGTTCTCTTCTATTTTTATTCCAAGGAACAATTTTTGAGTAAAATAAAGTGTTTAGTAACTACACAAAATTTCTACTCCAAAAATAGAAAAAGAGTAGAAATGCGTTTGGTACGAAACAATTTAGTTTTTGCATTTATTTGTTTTTTTTTTTATTTTTGCTTATGGATCACCGACCACCAACTGTCGGCCTTTGCTGAACAGCCCATTAGCTGCCACCTCTCGTGGCCACTTGTTTGCAGGTGGGCGGCGACGGGCGGCAACAGTCGACGGTAGCGGCCGACGAACGACGGCGGTCGACGGCCGTCGGCTATGGCTCCAGTCGGTTGGAGGTGGCCGCGGCAAGAGAGAGGAACAAAAGAAAAATAAAAAAGAAAATTGGCTAATTTCTATAAATTATTTCCGAAAACAAGAAACTACTTTTTTTTGTTTATTGTTTCTATTCCAAAACTATTTCCGGGAACAAAAAAATAGAGAAATTGTTCTCGGAACAAAAGTTTTACCAAATAGATTTCTGTTCTTTTTTTGTTTCGGGGACAAAAGAACAGAAATTGGGAGAAACAGAAATGTTATTATGCAAACCTTTAACTCTCCGTATACTTGGCTAAGGGATATGTTTGGATACTTCTGTTAGTCCCACGAAGATTAAGAAGGAAAGCAGCGTGTCATACATCTTTCTTCCTAGTTCTTTTCAAATAAAATAATTATACCATTTACAAAAGAAGAGAAATAATTGTGATTGTGCTTTGACTTGGTCCAACGTACCTTGAAATCGATTGTCCTTAGTATTGATCCATAGAATCAACCAAAGGTTATGAAGGTTTTTTATTATTGTAGAACTACAATGCAAAAATTTTGAAAAAAAAATATTAATATTTGCAAATCATATTATATAATATTGTTCTAGTGTTACATATTTGTCTACTAAAATAGTAGAGTACCCAACTGCTTCAGTGAGTTGAGATTCAAATGAAATGACCTGTCTCCAACCCATCCGACTTCTATCACTATCTCAGACGTTGCTTCTCTATTGTTATAGATGTGCATAGTGATTGTGTCCAACTCATAGGGAGTTCTATAAAGAAAGTTTCAAAATATAGTTGAGCTGTCCAAGCTTATTATTCCTCAATTATTTTAGAATAATCTAAGGAATACTAAAATCTGTCTATTAATTTTTTTTTTTTTTTTTTTTACTTAGTAATATGCCTTGTTCTGTTGGGTTCAAAATTGAATACACTTAACTCAAATAACCACTTTAGGCGTGTACAGTTATATAACGAATCAATGTGATGGACGAATCTTAATATCTTTAACATTGCTCAATTCTTAAAAATTTCCATGTGGTTCATTGAAGTAAACAATTGATTGAACGATAACAACGTAATAATTTGTTGCAACCCTCCCAAAAGTTCGAAATATTTATACCCTCTCCTGTTGCTATTTATCCTCCTGGCAATCTAAATGGTGATCTGTCACTAAAAAAGAGAGACTTGCTCATACTACTCTTAGACTAGGTTATACCATATAAAGAATCTCACTCATGATTGATCTTCGTAAATTTAAACTAAAAGAGTTCAATATTACGTAGAGATTGCAATCAAGTTTCAATCTTTTTAAGTGGTGCAATCCGAAACAAACATAATCGAAACCCAATACCATTCAACCAGCATAGTCATATTTTTAACAGTCTCAAACCTACGTCGGAAAGTACAATTTGACACTTACCGCCCAGGCATTTTTACATGTCCTGATCTAATTCATTTGAAAGCACTTGATTGTATTAAAAGAAACGTCCATGGCTCAATTGCATTTTGTGATGAAATTTAGAACTTTCAATGAACTTTTTCGTTTGTCTTCAAAGTCGTCACGTCAATAATGGGCAGTCCAACATACACAGCAGTAAGCAAGCACAGCTAAAAATTGCCTCCTTGATTTCCACCGAGAGAGAAGCAGAGCACAAGGAATAACCTTAACTGTGGAACCATATATTAGTTAACAGACATTTCTGTATAAAAACAAGACATCATAAACAGAGCATTTATTTATATTATAGCTGGTTAAAACCAAGCACCAAATTTCATCACCATTTCTTAAGTACAATATAAAGTCTGGTAAGTCCACAACCGGAGAAATCACACGTACGGTTTGCACATATACAGGCTGGTTTTCATATAGATGTAGAACGCTCAAGCCCTGCGAGCCATAGTCTGCTCGCCTGGCGGGATCATCACCAAGACTGGATGTGCATTGAATCCAGGATGAGGTACCCTACGGCGGAGCTCACGTCCTTCCTGGCAGAGAGCGCAGGCATGGCATAACACATGAGTTAGCACGTCGCACCCTGTTTCACACCGCTCTAGTTGCACCTCATCCTCCACACAACTTCCACAGCATCCACATGACCTGTGCAGTGCCTCACAGCTACCCTATTTAGGCAGCAAAGCCGACGAAGCAAATAGTCAGTCATCGCTTTATTCTGTACAATTCACTATAAGACAAGGAAGAGCTCAAGTAAACCAATCTCCTATGTCTAGACCCAAATAAGCCACATCCAAAGGTTAATTCTATTTCTGCATTACAAGGCGATCTGCTCTTGCTAATGGTTGCAAGACACGAATAACATTGTTTAATGAAAATGATGTCCTCAGTATGCGTAACCTAACAATGTTTAACAAGATGTTTAAACAAACAAAAAACAAGTTCAATGATTTTATTGTTTATCAATTGAAACATACTTAGATGTAAGCAAACATCCTAAGTTGTTGCCTAGGAGTTCTTCAAGGAAACTGGTTCTTCTTTCGGAAAGTCAATGTAACTCCAATTGAGCGTCTTGTGACATTTTAGAAATAGATAAAGTTGACCAAGTGAAAGCTGATTTTCAGGGAATCCCTCAGGCGTTTTTTCACAATTTTTGGTGTCACAGCTCTTCAAAATCAAAAGTTTCCTTCAACTGTTACATGCAAATTTACTTGAGGTATTAATTTTTACTGTTGGAGATTTAAACTCACAACTTATTCCTACAAATAAATCTATTCTATTAAACACTACAAAGATTTAATTTTGTTCCCCAAAATGCCTATTCTAGTCATATTTACAGGACACCAATCATAAATAGTAAGGCAAGAAAGTTCAAGCAAAAATTTTAAGAAGAAAGTAACGATGGTCATTAAGGGGGAAATGGGCTTAACCGGAACCAGCATTTGCCCATCCCTAGTGGGATACTTGAGGGATAAACAATTTGTTGGACGAGGATCACCACCAATTGCATAATTCACTCACAATTGCAAGGTACAGAGAGAGGCGTACAGATCCTCATGATGACTATAATTTCTATTGATGTTTATATTCGCAGATCCTCCCTCAATATACTTACTGGCTGCTATGGTATAAAAAGGATGAAAAAATAAGTCTTCTTTCCGATGGGGTTGGAAGTGATAGATAGGGCCAAATATTGAATGCATTTACACATGCAAGGGGAGGATGGAAGGCATGGATGAGGCGCAGTGAGGGCCTTGGCCCTGCTCACCCATTGCTAACCCTAAGAGACATAGCAGGATCGATTGTAATTTCACAAATCATGGGCACCCATCAGACTAATCTGTTAAGATTGACTACAACCAAACATGAAGTGACATGTCAATTCACATCATAACCTAGAGATTTCCTGATTCAACTAACTACAATACGAGGACCTCGTGAATCTAACATTACTTCTGCTGTTAAAAAAAGAGAAAAAAAAGCATCAATTATACATCTTTCCTTGGAGAAAAGAAATGAGACGTTGGCTCAATTGCCTTTCGAAAGGGCAGAAGTTATACCAGTAGCTTCACCAGAATGTGTGACTAGTGATTTACTCAGTCAACAAACTTATCTGATGGTATTGGGAGTAAAATGCCAGTGAAGAATGGACAGGTGAAAAAATTACTTGCCTCTAGATTATACTTGCGACGAATAGCCGTGCGGCTAAGAAATGAAAACATGGGTGCAATGCAGTTGACACCATAGAAGGACTTTCCAATCAGAAAAAGGCCAGCATAAGACAAGCAGTGAGTTGCAAAAGTCCCGGTAGTGTTTCCCAGTCTCTCGACATTACTTCCAAGTCTCTCAACATTGCTTCCATAAAGCACGCAAGGAGCAACGCTTCCAAGGAGACCTAGTCATGTCATGATAGAGAAAATATGATAAAAAAGGATTCATGATATCAAAAGCATATAGAAAAGGAATACAGGCAGAAAGACCTCTGATTTAACCAAAAATAAACTAATGTTGATAGCAATATCTAAATGCTTAACACAGTTAGCCTGAGTAATCCCTTGCTAACATATATTCGACTGGATAAACGTTCATTTATGCTTTCTCCGAAAGCAATTACTATTTTTGATCTAGAATCAGCAAACATAGTAATTCAATAACATTTCCAGCAAGCATAGTTCCCAACACTTAAAAACTGAAAATTTCAAACCTAACATAATAAATTTTGATCTCTTCCAAAATGATAGTAAATTTTTTTTTTTCCTTCCACTTTAGTTTTTCTAAAGTCAAACGAAATCTATCACAACAAGATTATGAGTTTAGAAGTTCAGAATGACCTCAATAAAAACACAAACTAAAAACTCATCCAGAAAAGGGGAAAAAAAATTAGCAAAACTCTCTCATCTATAGCTTGTACATGACCTACAATGCCTCATGTCCCTTAATAGGTAATTAAATCAACAAAAACAATTCACATGCAAAGGCAAGGAATTATAGCGCAGATGTGGGGTTGTGTTGTGGTTGCAGAGTGGTTGTTGTGGAAGTGGGTGTGACAGATTATGTAAAGGATTGTAGTCATTGTGGCCTGAATTTTGTGATGCTTGCACATCATGTTTGAAAAATTAGAGATTGATTGTTTTATTAAAAAATTGCAAATTTCTAACTATATAATATACACATACATTCTTCATCGATAAATTACACACCAATATAAATTCTACTAGAATCAGTCCCCACAGTTCTCTCTCCTCTCTCTCTTTTGTTGTTCCTGATGGAGAGAACACAGCTAAGAAAACAGATATGAACAGGGATTCCATTGATCAGACCAAAACCCAAAAATCTTTCAAGAGCAGACGAAGACCGATCAAGATCCAAAACCCCCAAATAATTCATGATTTTCACTTTGATAGGCATATCAACAGAACCTAGACCTAATTTGAAGAATACGAGTACTCAGATCTAAGAACCTGAGTCTTTGAGAGCTCCGCACACTTGTTTTTTCTTCAATTTTAAGTTTGTCTGAGCAAGGCTGACCACTATCCAAAGTGAAATGCCAATGGATAGTCTCGATATTCTCTACATCTTCGTTGACAATGGCACTACGACACTTACAGGCCATTACGACACCGTCACATAATGGCCCTAGAGGCTACTGTGGTGGATCGAATTAGCACATCGACCGCGGGGGGCAATGGATGTGGTGGCTTGCCGATACTGTTACTCAACGGCCCATAGGACCCCTTTTTTAATTACTAGCTAAGGACCTCCCAGTTAACAAAGACAATTCGATTCGCTAATTCGATCCAATTTCAGCAATAACTCACACCACCTAGACAAGAAATCCCCGCTGCCAGAGCTAATATCTCAGAAAGCACAACTGATCAAAACCACCAAACCAACAATTCAATCACCCAATTCATCCGCAGACACCGCAAAATCCACCGCCCAAACGCAGCGATCACAGAAAAAAGAAAAACCCCTAATCCAGGAATCGAGAGAGACTCACAAACTTCGAGATCGCTGCTGCAGAACTCGTCGTTGCGGCCGAGGCAAGCGAAGAGGCCGGAGTTCCACCGGGCCCGCTCCACCGGCTCCCCCACCACGCTGCCGTGCGCCAGCGGCAGGCCATCGGCGGTCCACCCGCACCCGCACCCGCCGCCGCCGCCGCCGGCGACCTTGTCGGCGACCTGGCCGGGCTTCTTGGCGTAATCGGCGAACTTGTCGGGGACCTGGGCGGGTTTCTCCGCGTCGTCGGCCACCTTCCGGTCCAGGAGAGGGCTGGATTCCTCGTCAGCTGCGGGGCAGCTCTTCTCGCCGGCGTTCGCCATTTTCAGGGAGGGAAAGGATTATCGATAGAGAGAGAGAGAGAGGATGGCTTGTGTCGGAACGGGAGGAGGAGGAGGAGGAGGAGAGATTAAGAAGTCGTTTTTTTTTACCTTGTTTTTCGAGCAAACCGCGTGAGAGACCATTATTATCATTGACCAAAAGTCAGTCCAGATCGACGCGGAGTCCGTGGAGTACCCGTCGCAAATTCCTAAATTTCCATATGGAAAAATGACACTGGCGTGCTCATAACCCACCACTTTTTAATTTATTTGATGTGATTTTCAAACTTATGATATACGATCAAACTAGTTCTTCGAGTAAATGAATATATCTAATATCGTCTTTCATGACTTTTAAATATTTACAAAAAATTCAGACATTATATTGAATAAATTAAAAGTTCGGAAGTCATATCGAACAAATTAAAAATTGATGGCATGTTTGGTAACATGCCAAACAACGCCGTATTTCGATTTTTTGTTCCCAAAATTAATTTGGGACGAGAATCGCGTTTGGTAAAATTTTTATTTCGGAAACAATTGTGGAAAAGATTTGAGAATAAAAAAAAATTTGATTCTCCGTCCGAGAATCATAAAAATAATTAAAACAAAGTGGAACCCTCGCTTTTCCCTTTCGTCATCCCGTTGCCGTACGCCGCCGCCGCCGCCACTCGCGCCTGTCTAAGATTTTTTCTCTTTTTTTTTTTTTTTACTTTATTGAAACGGTGTCCTGACTGTGCGTTTGGGGACACTCGGCCCGGCCCGACGACCCGCTCCGACAACCCTCTCCACGACCCGGCTCCCCTGCGAAAACCCTACCCGAATCCGACTCGAATTTGCGACCCGGTTCCTGCCGTGCCCAAATTGCAAACCCTACCCAGTTTTCCGGGTCCGGATCCTCTTTGCAACTCGGAAAATCGCAAACCCTAGGGTTTGCGAATCCGCGGTGCCAAGGATGGGAACCGAGGCGTTGGCGGCGATAGCGACTACGATGGCGACGGCTACGACGAGAGCGACAACGGCGACAGCGACGACGGCTAGGTCAACGAGAAATGGCTACGATGAATGGTAACGATAATGGTGGCAGTTTTTTTACCTTCTCTCGAATGGGGACGGCGACGGCAATGATGCTAGATCGAAGGTAGCAGCGGCGGAGGCATTCGACGGCAACGAGGGCGAGGACAGGCTAGTGACGACCACGGCGAACAATGATGGCAGCGGTAGAACCCAAACTCAGCCGGAACCAATTGGAGCGTCCTCTCTGCGTCTGCGTGTTTTCTGCACCCCCACACTCGGATCTCTCTCGCCTCACGCTTGGATCCCCCTCGCTTGCTTCGAGCGACCTCAGATCTCGGCTTGTTCATCCTCGGCCCCCCTTTCTGAAGTCTCTCAGTTGGGAGGTTTCGAGGATCTGCAGTCCTCAACCCTTCGCCGCTCTCTCTCTCTCTCTCCTCCTTCCCTCAACTTCCTCCTGCGGCGAGGCTCAGATCCGCGGCTGTGAGTCCTCGGACCCCCCTGAAGTCTTTTAGTAGGGTGCCCGAAGTCTGCAACCTCGATCCTTCTCCCTCTCTATTTGTTTGTTCCTCTGTGTGCCCTGGCTGCTAGGATCGACAGCCTATTTATAAGCCAAGGGGCGGCCGATTGATGAAGTTCGACCATCGGTCGCCATGGCTTTCGCTGACCAAACCGGCGTCCCATCCGATACCACCCCCTGCTCCACGTCCCATCGATGTTCATCCATCCCCTTCCCCTCCGTCGCGCCCCCTGTGCGTGCGTTGTAGAGGCGCGAGGAAGGAGATTGCCTGGTGGGGCCGGGCCAAGGCAGGAATGGGCCCTAAGGGCCCATGCGAGGGCTTTTTCTGCTTTTTTTTTTTTTGTTTTTTCTGTCATTTGTTTATTTATTATCCGAAAAAAGATAAAATAAAATAAAATAAAATAAAGTAAAACCTAATTAATTAAAAGGAAAATTTAGGTGTCAACAGATTTTGGTTTAAGGATTTGACAGCTCCCCCAAATTCACAAAAAGTATTTGGATAAGTAAAAGAAGTATCATCAAAAGGATCCATGGAATGTCATGGGACAAGATAGACAAATTTCAATGTGCTCTTTCTTTGGTTATGATCTCTTTCCTTAACAAAATCAACCTTACATCAAAAATGATAAGTGCGAATCACTATATTAATTAGTCAAAACTACTAATGCAAAGCCAAGCATCTTTCTTCTACCTGTGTATCACCTTCTTGTCATGAAGATACTTTAAACCATTTAAAATTTGCCTGGTGTAAGAAGAGACTTAGGGTTCTATCAAGGCACATTCGCGATAAAGAGTTGCAACTGAGCCTTTGATCATGACCTCAAGGAATACGTAAAGCTTCTCATTACCTGGAAGAGGGCGAGGTCGGCTTGGCCATCGACGGGGCTGGGCGAGCCTTGCCAGCAACTGGGCAAGGCTCGGCCTCGCCAGATCGGGCGAGGTCGAGCCTCGCCCAGCTATCGGCGAGGCTCGCCTAGCCCCGCTGGTGGCCAAGCTGGCCTCGCTGAGGCTGGGTGAGGCCAGCTTGGCCATCGGTGGGGTTGGGCAAGCCTCGCCCAATTGCCAGCAAGGCTTGGTCGATGAAGGTTGACCTCACCGAGGACCGGCGACGCTTCGGTGAGCATTGCCGGCCCTCGTTTGGCCAGTTGCCGGTCCGGCGACCAGCCAGATGAAGAAGAAGATTAAGAATAGGAAAAAGGGAAAAAAAAAGAAAAAAGGAAAAAAAGAAAAGAAAAAAATTATTTAAAAATCAAAAGAAATTAATTTGGAACATAATCAATTAACACAAGTATCAAACGCAATTCTATTCCGTAATAAAAAAATTGGAAAGTTACCAAATGTGCTTTTTTACTCGATCGGTTCAGGAGAACGTAATAAAAAATAATCATTTCTAGTCGAATCGGTTCAAGAATGTAATAAAAAATAATCATTTCTAGTTAAAATCGGCTCCCAGGAACAAAATCGTTACCAAACGCGCCCTTAGAGATCACATTGTATATATGACCAAGGTTTAAAGATCATTTGTGTTATTATCTATTTTCATTTTCTTGTTGGCTTTTATCTTCTATTTTCCATCTCGCATAAAAAAAAAAAAAGCACATGATTTTTAAGGGATGAATTTGTACTTTCAATTTATAATTTTTTGGGTATAAATCTCTCTTTTATCTTTGATTCATGTGAATAATGAAGAAAAATTAAAATTAAGCTAATAAAAATTGTTAAAAAATTGATTAAAATATTACTAAAATTGCTAAGAATTTTAAGAGAAAAAAATTAATTAAAAAAAGGTTTCAATAACAAAAAGATGAAATGATAGCGATGGTTAATTAGTAAAAACTAATTGGTCATAATTTTTTTTAAAGATAATCACCCGCAATGGTTAATCCTTTTGATGACATGTATCCCTCTTATAATATTATAAAATACTATTGTTAATCAATCTTATTTCTTAATAATTAACCCTTTGAATATACATAATGAGTAACCCACTTTTTGTAATTTGACCTTTTCATTATTGGGATATTTTTCTATTTTATTTAATCTGTGTTTATTCTTCTTCTTAAAATATCTTATTTAGTTTAAATTAGTGGCTATATTTATTAAATTTTAACATTTTTTATTATTTTAATGTAATTATCAATACTATTTTTTTCTATTATAGTATTTTTGCACATTTTCTATATTTTTCATATTACAACAATTTAGGAAAAGAAAAAAGATTTCCTTAATTATCAAAGCTTAGAGGGTATTGTGTAGTTAAACGTTTGAAGGCAAATTCCAAATTTTAGTGGGATGGGCTGTAATTGTAGATAATCCTTCTTCTTCATTCTCACAAAAATATTAAATTTCAGTATGTTAGCCCTTCAATTTTCATTCTTTCCATTTTTATCATTTCCCAAACATAACCTAAACAAGAATACCATATAACTCTACACTTTTGTATACCTTTCAAATTGCCTAAAAAATATCCAGGGTCAATACCTCTGTCTATGTTGATATAAGTACTCAAAATGTATATTAGAATACCACACCACAATATATGTTTTTTCTTCTTACCAAGAGTATTATAATGTTGACTTTGTGAACCGAAGTATGCATGATGGCATTCGTGACAAAAATCAAACATGTAAATATTAACTAGGGTTTAAGGTATAATGATGTGGTGATTTTCTCTCAACTATGTAGAGTTTTCTCTACCTTCTTGGTAGTTTGTTATTAGCATCCCTTACGCCATTGTTGCCAACTTCAGCTCCCTTTCCAATGTCACCCCATTACCTTCTCCTCCTCAGCTTCGCCTAGACTCCACGACTCTTTCACCAAACCCTCGATACCTTGTTTTCTCCTTCACCAAATGACCTTCGCCCACTGGCTTAGCCTTCACCCGTTTTTGCATGTAATCTCGCTCTTGATCTGTTGATGCCCTAGTCCCCCGATGCTTCTTCTACTCTTTGATTTGACGTTCTGGTCGAAGAATCGACTGGATTAGGTTGATTTCTCTTTCTTCCGGGGTGGGTTGCTTGTTTTCAAACCTTGAATACGAAGAAGCTTTCCCTTGATTTGTAGTGTTGACAGCTCACAAATGGAACAACCTGAAAACGAAGATGAGGGTCGCCTTGCTGCCCTGTGCAACAGACTGGGCCGGCTTTGGTCAGAACAACAGATAGAAGTCTGCAATGAAGTTGCACCAAGAGAGAAAATTTAGGAATATCGCTTGATTCTAGTGGGTAAGATTCTAACTAATCCTTCCATAAATTTTCAAGCATTTCAAAATACGATGAAGTGGGCATGGCGCTCTAAACACGTGAATATTTCTCAAGGCGAAGCAGGCCTCTATATAGTGAGATTTAAATCAGAAGCAAAAAAATAGAGGATATTAGAGAATGGACCATGGCTGTTTTCAAATCATTTGATCATTTTAAAGCCCTGGGTACCAAATACACCTCTACACTGCTATGATTTTAATACCCGTGCTTTTTGGGTTCAAGTTTTTGGCCTTCCCCTAGAACGATGTACTGACACTATGATTAGTCAGGCGGTGCAACATGTGGGTTAGATGTTAAAATAGAGCATAAGGATGGAACATCTCTTAAAGTAGGCAAGGCTCGAGTTGAGATCAACCTGTAACAGCCACTCAAAATAGGACAACTACTCAGATTGGAAGGGAAGACTATTTGGCTAGATTTTCAATATGAAAAGCTATATCGCTACTGTTATTCTTGTGGTAAGTTAGGCCACTACGTAATGTATTGCAAAGAATTCCCTTTCGATAAAAGTAAAATGGAAGGAAATGATACTATGTTTTATGGTTAGTGGCTTTGTGCAGAGGTTCGGGAACATAGTCCCTTTTGGTGTACCTTCTATAAGCCTTTCCACCCTCGTGAGGAATCTGATGAGAGTGTTCCTGAGACTCCTCAATCTCCCTTTGCTCCAGCCCCCCCCCCCCCATCTTGTTTTTTGCAGAATAGCCACGATAGAGCAAAGACAAAGGTATATTGGAGTTACTTTGGTAGCTAACTCACATCGTTGCAAAATCGATTAACCGGCAACCTCTTATCGTGGAACAACTGAAATCGTAGCAAAAATAGACACAACCCTTGCACATTAGCATCAAGTCACAAGTATAGAGGTGGTAGCAAGATCCTCTAAATCTAAGAAGGTGAAGAATTCACGCTTGAACACCAAATCATGACCCATGAAGAAAGCTAAGCGATACAATCCTTATGAATTACGAACTCAGACACGAGAGGAGTTTGATGAATCTCACCTTCAATAAACTCCCATAATAGCAACAGCATGTCCCGAAAGTTGGGCGTTGGTGGCTGGCCCTAAACAGCCACCAAGTCACAAATAAAGTTTGTAAGCTGGAACTGTCAAGGTTTGAGCAATCCCTTGATAGTTCAAGCGCTAAGGGCCTTAGTGACCCAAGAAAAGCCTGATGTTCTTTTTTTGATGGAGACCAAAAATCAAGAAGTGATGATTTTACACCTTCAGAAAAAACTGAGATACATTAACAACGGTATAGAAAATCCCATTGGTTTGGCAGGTGGATTAGTGGTCCTATGGAATGATAGAATTTCTTTGACAGTTGATCGGCAATCTTCAGATATGTTTGATTTGATATGCACAAATCTCAACTACAGTTTGCCCATGCGCCTTGTGTACATGCACCGGTAGTATATAATCTTAAACAAGTTCTATGGACAGAAATTAGGGAGATCAGCAACTACAATACTTTACCTTGGTTGTGCGCCGGTGATTTTAATGAAATACTGTACCCTTAGGAGAAAGTTGGGTGGCGACCGGCAGAACCTTATCGTATACACTCCTTTCATGAATTCCTCAATGACCGTTCCTTGATGGATGTAGTTAGCAAAGGTTGTGCCTTCACGTGGATAAATAATCGAAATGGTGAGGACATAATCAAGGAAAGATTAGATAGGATGCTTTGTTCTATGGACTAGCGACTGACCTTTCCTGCTGCCGAAGCCTTTGCATTACCTATTATTGGATCTAATCACAGTCCACTCCTGTTATCAACCAATTCCATGAGTTTCAAAAGACGAAAGAATTTTATTTTTGAAGCATACTGGTTACAGGATCAGGGGTGTCGTTCAATAATTGCTTAATCTTGGGCTTCTTTTCATGTTAGATATCTCACTTTACCTTAGAAGTTAAATGCTATTTCCGCCGCCCTTGCAAGTTGGAGCAGATCAAAATTTACCAACGCTCAGCACCAGATCTCTTCCCTCAAGCAGCAACTCTAGCATATGACAAATCAACCCAATGGTCAATATGAAAAGGCATAGGTTATCAGCCTGAAAGAGAAAATTCACACATTATGACAACAGGAGGAACAATATCGGGCAATGCGATCACGGGTCAATTGGCTCAGATGGGGAGACAAGAATACCAAGTTTTTCCATGCCACAACAATTTAGAGAAGACATCGCAATAGGATAAGCATGCTACAGGATGATCAACAACATTGGATACAAGAGCCAACTCAACTGAAGGAGATGACATTGTGATTTTTAAAAATTTATACACATCAGTAGGAAATCGCGACTATGGGCTTATTCTAGCATAATGCACACCTGTAGTGACAGATGAAATGAATTTCAACCTTGCTACAGCGGTCACTAGAGAGGAAGTTCGGGTTGTTGCTTTTCAATTGAGGGAAGCAAAAGCTCTGGGTCCCGATGGTTTGAATGGTCAATTTTACCAATCTCATTGGGATATCTTACAAGATGACATTTTCTCATAAGTGTATGATTTTTTTAGTTCAGGAGTGATGTGACCCGAGTACAAACGGACCTACATATCACTGATTCCTAAAATTTCTCATCCAAAATGCCTTGATCAATACCGACCAATTAGTCTTTGCAATTTTATTTATAAAATTATATCGAAGGTTCTCGCAAACCGACTCAAGCCCTGGTTACCAGAACTGATAGCAACGGAACAAAGTGCTTTTGTAAGTGGCTGTCAAATTCAAGACAACATTCTAGTGGTCCACGAAGTACTCCATCAACTCAGGATAATAAAAAGCAAAAAGAAATTTCAAGCAGTTCTAAAGCTAGATATGCAAAAAGCCTATGATAGGGTGGAATGAGACTTTCTAAGAGTCTACCTCCTGCAGCTTGGTTTTCATTCACAATGGACTCACTGGGTGATGCAATGCATAACTGCAGTTTTCTTGAGTTTAAAGTTTAATGGCAATCCTCTACCCTATTTCCAACCAACTAGGGGTCTTAGGCAGGGAGATCCACTATCTCCGTACTTGTTCATCCTGATGGTGAATGTTCTCTCCACTCTTATTAGCCAGGCTGTGGATATGGGAAATCTTCAGGGAATTCGATTAAATCGGTGGTGTCCTACCCTATCTCATCTTTTCTTCGCAGAGGATGCCATATTCTTCTTAGAAGGTAAACTCCTTGAATGCTAGAACTTGGCCAACATACTAAATCAATATTGCCTAGCGACAGGACAAGTTGTTAATCGCAACAAATCTGGCACGTTCTTTAGCAAAAATTGCCTTAACAATTTGCAGGTGAATTTAGCTAGAGAATTTAGAGTTCCTGTGTTAGAAAATTCTAGTAAGTATCTTGGCATACCTTCTAATTGGGGGAAATCGAAACAAGAGATGTTTGCCTAGATACTGGGTCACGTACACTCCAAGCTGGAAGGATGGAAATAGCAGTTTATCTCAAAATGGGGTAAAGAAGTTTCAAAATTGTACAAGCAATCCCGCAATATGCAATGTCGACTTTCAAAATCCCTATGTCTATTTGCAAATCAATAGAACATAAAATATCCAGATTCTGGTGGCAATCTAATGGCGGCAAACATGGAATCCACTGGAGGAATTGGGACTTACTACAGGCTTAGAAAGATGATGGGGGTCTAGGTTTTCGTGATCTTATAGCCTTTAATAAGGTTTTGCTAGATAAACAGTTGGTGGCTTTTACAACGTCCTTCCTCCTTGTGGAGTAGACTTTTCAGGGGTTTGTATTTTCATTCTCAAGATTTCAGGCACGATGTAAAAGGAGTAAGGCCCTCTTAGGGTTGGCAAAGTCTACTGGTAGGGCGGGACTCACTTGAAGATAAGCTTCAATGGTCTGTTGGTGATGGGCAGTAGATAAAAGTTTAAGAGAACAAATGGCTTGCTATGGGCACTATTAGGGGGCCTGCACCTAGAGGCGAACCATAGAAAGTTGCTGGTCTTATTGACCCAAACCTAAATGCATGGAATGTTCCTCTCCTTTGCCAGAGTTTTGATAATCGCACTGTGCAAGAAATACTATCTATCCTAATTCGACCTTTTTGTAATGTAGATAGGCTAATATGGAGGGAAAAACTGAATGGCATGTTCATAGTTAAGAGTTGCTACCATTCTATCCGATCACAACACAGCATAGACAGTCATACCCAACCTTCCTCATCTTTCCAAACCCCTTGTAAACTATGGACCAGGATCTGGTCTATGAAGACTACCCCTAAACTACGTACATTTATGTGGTCAGTATGTAACAATGCGCTGGCTACAAAAGAAAATCTTTACAACAAGCATATTATATCAGAACCAGAATGTTGCTTGTGCGATGATAAGCTCTCGGAGTCTACAGAACACCTTTTTCCGTTATGCCCTTGGACTCGAGCTATCTGGTCTCATACGCTAGTCCAAACCAAGATACATTTTCGAGGAGTGCACATAATAGAAGCCTGGCTAGTAGATTTGATAGAGAAAAGGGATGACTCACTTGAGCTGGAGACCATCACTTCCTTAATGTGGCAGATATGGAAGGCTCGTAATAATTTTGTCTTTCGCCAATAACGGCCAAACTCAGAGCAAGTGGTGCAAGTGGGCCTCGCAAGCGCCAGATCTAGTCGAAGCGGAAACATGATGAAGCCAAAACAGGGTATGCAACAAACAGAATCAAATCAATGATGGAGACTATCGGATTTGAGAGTGATAAAGATTAACATTGATGGTGCTTACCCATCAGCCTTCAACAAGGGATCGGTAGCGTGTGTGTGCAGGGACTCCTCTGGCCTCCTGATTGACAGTTTCTCCAACTCTGTCACAACCTCCTTAGCTCTACAAATAGAGGTGCTTGCACTCAATCTTGCTCTCAAATTTCTGCAGCAAACAAGGACTTCCATGGACAGCATGGTGCTGGAATCCGACTGTTTGATTCTGGTGGACGCCCTTTGAAACCTCGCCTTGATACCGTGGGAGAGCAGAGCCTTGTTCATTGAATGCATGGTGCTGTTGCAGCATTTCCCTAATTTGTAGGTATGACACTGCAGAAGAGAAGCCAACACTATTGCGGACTGGGTTGCGAAAGCCCATGGAGCCTCTTTACTTCCATCAAATTGGGATGTATCTCCTCCTCTTCCTCTTTTTGATCTCCTTTGCTCAGACGTTTTGTCGAACGGTTGCTATTCTGTACGTTATTAATATAATTTCTGTTTTATGACAAGAAAAAATATTAACTAGGGTTTTCAGAGTAGGATAAACCGAAAATCTTCAAGGGGCATTCCCTTTAGGTAAGGTTGTCTTCTTTCCACAAGTGTTGACAACAAATGAGACAAGATTAAGCAATTCTCTAGTACCCAAATAATAATGACGATAACAACAACAACAACAACAACAACAACTCATCACACATAAAATCCCCTAGAAACCTCAAAACAAAATTTTTCGTCTCTTTCTCTACAAAGAATCACTCAATGCTTATAGTACCTCTCATTCTCCAGATGATCTCACTTACTCTAATCAATCCAAAATGGTGGAGTACAAGGGAAGGAGAGCCAAAATGAACTCTTAGTTCCTTTTCCGGTAAATCAAAGTGATGTTTTTTTTTATTTGATGGGCAAAGTCCGCCCATGTTGGGCTAAACCTGGCCAATAAAGTAAGAGCTCATGAGAGAGTAAGAGCGGTTATTTTTTCAGTAAAAATTAATTGCTATATATATAAGAAAAAGGAAAAAGGGGTACGTTAAGAATTGAATAGAACGAAATAGTACGGCGGATTCGAGAGGGCTCACGCTTTATAAGCAAGTATCTCTAATCCTATCTCCCTCCATTGCGAGGGTAGGTACTCTGCTCTACTTCTAGGATTAAAATCAATATATTATTCATTAGACATTTGTTTTTTCACATAATAAATATCAAGAATAAACTCATAGATCGTTTAACTAAGCCAAACCAAACCAAAAAAAAAAAAAAATTGGTCCATTTGTATTTGTACTATGGGTTAACAATACAACATGAGAAAGGACGAGTTCATCATGCAGATTGTTTCTGAATAAAACAGTATTCACGTAATGGAACACACACGGTGGATAACCTCTTCCTTCCTCGTCTAAAACAAAGCTTGATGCGGGCCTACGATTTGGCAAACACATTTTGTAGACGATCACAAGGCAAATGATGCGGCGCAGGAAGCGCGACAGCTCCTCTTTTGCAAAAGACCCCCTGCATTTGAGTTTGTCTCAATACACTTGACTTAATTAGCCCCCAATGCTTTCCCCGACGAGAAAAGCGACCGGCCAGAGATGCACGCGCATATCACGTGCGCTTACATTCTCCGTTTCCACCTTAACCTACTGGTACCTCGCCCTTCTTGAATTTGAAATTTTGTTTTTGAGGTGCGTTGCTCTTCGTTGGCAAGAAAAAAATTGCGTTATTCTCCAATTAGGCATGGGAAATGGTAGTTTTATCTGGCGTGCCACTGTAATTTGATGGTTCCTCTGAAGCTCGCGGTTAAGCACAATTCTATCCCCACCGCTCGCAGCGGAAACAGAGTAAAACAGAGCCAGTAAGAAAGCAGTAATCACCACAAACCCAGAAGAAGAAGAAGATGAAGAAGCAGAAGAAACCCACGGCCGACTTCTTCTACCTTTTCACGCCGATGACTCGGCGGTGGAAGACCTCATTCCCTTGACCCAAGGACCTCTACGTCCTCGAGAAAATCGCCGCAATCAACAGCTCCTCCTTCACTGCCGACGACTCCTTCTTGCCCCCCAACCTCGAGTTCCCGTTTTCCACAAGCTCAAATCCTTCCCCTCTCCAAACCCCAAACCACGGTCCTGAATTCGAGCTGTCGCAAGACGAGGACGCCATAGCCGTCGCCCCTACGAAAGGCGGCTGCTTCTGGTGCTCGCCGAAGAAGCCGACACCGAGGCTATTGCTATTAAGAAGGGGGTGTGCATAAGCTTCAGATGGATGGAGGAAGACGAGGGCATTGTGGGATTTGGGTGTTTTACACGATCAAGAGCAGAGAAGTTGCTGAAGGAGGGAAAATGAAGGAGGATGATGAGCGCTTCAGGAAAGGGGTGGCGACCCGGGGAGCCGTGGGTTCTTTTGCCATTTCAAGGTTTTGAGGGCGTGGGCAAGCAAGTGGAGGCCTGGAAATAGCGGCTCCCGTTGATATTTGCTAAGTCGCAGTTTTTCACATTCATGTCGAAACAGTTTTCATATGAACAGAGACATAAGATGAAAAACAGAGCAGCAGGAAAAGAAAACGATTTTGCAGTGGAAGGGCACAGAACATGCAAACCCCTTAGATAAGCGGTGTGGTAGTAATACAACAGTGACGTTCAGATCAGTACCAGCGGGAGGAAGGTTACAGACAAACGAAATTCACACAAAACGCACATCACCACATCGAAAGCCAGAAACTAGCGCCCAGTCGCTAATAATCCTTTTAACTCAGATGATCACGAACGGGACTACCAGCATTAGGACGCAGGCAACAGAAATCGGCCAAGGCAAGCCACTGAGCAGAACGCACATCAGGAGACCACATTCAACGCATCCAAGAGCAACAGCGATCCCGGCAATGGCAAGTCGGAAACTTGGATCAACATCTTGCCTTCCCATTCTGAAGACTAATCTTTGCCGAATGATTTTAATGGCTGAACAGATAAGCACGATGCATGGTGCTATGGAATTGTTGGCCGGAACTATAAAGCTGTCCCTCTCCCTGATGAGTTGACGCAAGGCTTGCCCAAGTGAATCAAGATCTTCATTGATTTGAGCTACATGCTGTGCTACATACCTTAACATCACCAAGCAACTTGTTAGACAACCGTCTTCCATAGAATGATCGAGAATAAGCATATTGATAGATTAGCTGGCAAAAAATATAGGCGATTTGAACTGGTTTCATGATTTCAGTATTAATCTTAGGGCGATTTGAACATGTTTTAGTATGCAACATTGAAAAGGACGAGTTCACCTTATCTAAGTGGAGTGCAGATGGTATTTGAACAAAACAACATGAGTTTACTCAAGAGTCCTCCAACTTGTTGAAGGAGGTTGGATTGTGGAGATGTTGCGGTGCTTACCTTGGAACATTGTGATGGGTTGAGTAGTGGTTTTCCATTGATCTTTGAGCAATGCGTGGATACTTCTTTACTTTAGACGATGCGTAGATCTTGATGTATAGTTGGATTCGATGGAGTTGGAAGGAAGAGCATGAGGGATTGGATTGGAGTTTGGAGTGGAGTTTGTCATTGTCTCATATATAGGCGTGTGACAAGAGGAGAATGTGTGGGTCAAAAGTTCTCAGGGGTGAGGGAGAACTTTTGGTTCTTGGAAAATCCCAAAAGCAGTATTCATTTTCATCTCATCATCGGTCACTTCATTCATCCTTTTGGGATTTTCCCAAAACCCTAGAACCAAAGTTGCTGAGAACTTTTGAAAATGGACCCACACAAAAGTGCTCATTGACATAATCGCCATATGACAATGACAAGAGTCCATTTGACGCGCCCCTCATATCGTCTCCAACTTAATCCCTCATGCTCCTCCTTATTATTGGCACACACATATACAATCAATTAGACCCGATGCCTCTTTCTTTACTTCGCCTTCGCATCATCTTTTGGTAGACATTTTTGCATGGTAAACAACAAATTTCATAAAGATATGGAAAAATTAAATTTACCCTCAATGGGAAATATATATCAACTAGCCCCAATCCTTCACTACGATAAAAAGAATTTCATTCACTAATTTAATGTTTCTCTTTAGTTCAAAGATGATGATTCAAAAACTTATGCTTTTTATTATTTGTTGATTTTTGAGAATTGAGATTTGATTTGTGGTGTGCATTGGGTGTGATTTAACCTAGGAGTGGAATGAAATCGAATAGAATCGGCTTGAGCCGACCAATTCAAGGTCAGTTCTAGCGTAGAACTAGTTTAATTTCCTGTTTTGCAAACCTTGAAGCAGCCGAGGACTGGATCGGTCCCCAATTCCAAGGCCAAAATGCCGATTCTATTCAAGAGCCGATTATCGAATCAAATCGGCTTGAACCGATTCAAGATTAGTTCTAGCGTAAAACCGGTTCAATTTCCTGTCTTAATCTTGAAGTACCTAGACCAGATCGTCGCCGATCCGATTCCAAGGTTGAAACGTCCATTCAATAACCGATTACGAATCAAATCAATTTTCAAGTCTTCTTTTGAAAAAGGTAAAAAGAATAATTTGAAATCATAAAGAATTTTCAACGTGAAGAAACAATGTTTTTACTAAAAAAATAAAGTGGGCTGATTACATGCATCCCTCATTAATCATTATGTACTTGGCGGCCCTCGAAAGTTCCTTCTTCAGGAAAGGAACTCGAAACAGCATGAATTTGCTCGTGATCCTCCACAGTTATTGAAAGAGGCTGGACTACAGAAGTGAAGTGATGTTGCAGTTCATGGTCGTTCCTTACCTCCGATCACCTCGTTGTTTCCCATTAAACGTCGAGCTTCGTGGGATTAACCTCTTTCCTTCCTCGTCCGAAACAAAACTTGATGCGACCCTACATTTTGTCGATGGGAGGAAGGCAGAACTTTTATACCCCGCCCCCAGTGGAGTTTTATCGCACTGACGACTCCAGTTTCATCGAGATTTATGGCACGGAGTTTTATTGGACTGACAAATATACCCCGCACTGGAGTTTTATTACACTCGACATCTTCATATGCAGAAAACGCAACCACAAATGATGCAGCGTAGGTAGCGCGACGGCTTTTCTTTTGCAGAAGACCCCCTGCATTTGAGTTTCTGTCTCAAATGAACCCTCTACACTTGACAGATATATATTAATTAGCCCCCAATGCTTTTTCCCGACGAGAAAACCGACCGGCCGGAGATGCACGCGCATCTCACATGCGCTTACATTCTCCGTTTCCACCTTTATTCTACTGATACCTTGCCGTTTTTTAATTTGAAATTTTGTAATTCAGGTGCGTTGCTCTTCTTTGGCAAGGAAAAATTGCGTTATTCTTTAGTTATGCATGGGAATGGTAGTTTTATCAGGCGTGCCACTATAATTTGATGGTTCCTCTTGAGCTCGCAGTTGAGCACAATTTTATCCCCACCGCTTGCGGTAACAGAGTAAAACAGAGCCAGTGGAAAATCAGAAATCACCACAAACCCAGAAGAATAAGAAGATGATGAAGAAGAAGAAAGCCACGGCCGAATTCTTCTACCTTTCTGACACCGATGACTCGGCAGTGGAAGACCTCATTTCCCTGACCCAAGGACCTCTACGTCCTCGAGAAAATCACCGCGATCAAAGGCTTCTCCTTCACCGCCGACGACTCCCTTTGTCCCCCGACCTCAAGTTCCTGTTTCCGCAAGTTCAAATCCTTCCCTCTCTCCAAGCCCCAAACCACACTGCTGAATTCGAGCAATCACAAGATGAAGTCGCCATAGCGGTCGCCCCCAAGAAAGACGGCTTCTTCTGGTGCTCGCTGAAGAAGCCGACATCGAGGCTAGGCCTATTGAGAAGGGGGTGAGCATGAGCTTCAAATGGATGGAGGAAGACAAGGGTACTGTGGGATTTGGGTGTTTTCCACGGTCAAGAACAGAAGAAGTAGCTGAAGAAGGCAAAATGAAGGAGGACGATGAGCGCTTCAAGAAAGGCTGTGGCGATTTGGGGGACCTTGGGTTGTTTTTCCATTTTAAGGTTTTGGGGCCGTGGGCAAGGAAGTGGAGGCATGGAAATAGCGGCTTCCATTGATATTTTCTTAGAGTCGCAGCTTTTCAGTCATGTCGAGATAGTGTTCATATGAACAAAGACATAAGATGAAAAACAGAGCAGCAGGAGAAGAAACGATTGCTGCGCAGATAAGCAAGATGTGTGGTGCTCTAGAAATATTGGCCGGACCTATAGAGTTGTGCCTCTCCCTAATGAGCTGATGCAAGGCTTGCTCAAGTGCATCAATACCTTCGTTGATTTGAGCTATGTGCTCCAACACACCCCTTGATATAAAAATCAACAAATTGCTTGTTAGACAACCATCTTTCACAGAAGCACAAATAATAAGGATCAAGAGACAATCATCTTCCACAGAAACACAAATAATAAGGATCAAGAAGAAGCATTTTGATAGATTAACAGACAAAAGAATATAGGCAATTTGTACTAGTTTCATGACTTTAGTATGCAACATTGAAGAGGACGAGTTCACTTGATCTAAGTGGAGTGCGGATGGTTTCTGAACAAAACAGCATGAATTTACTCAAAGTCCTCCAACTTGTTGAAGGAGGTTGGACTACAGAGATGCTGTGGAGCTTACCTCCAGACACCATGATTGGCTGAGCTGTTGTTTCCCATTGATCTTCGAGCAATGCGTGGCTACTGTCTTCTTTACTTCTACAAGACTATGTGAAGATCTTGCTTTGGGATATGAAAAGGAGGAGGTCCTCAAGTCAAATGGGAGGAATGCGTAAACCAACAGTTCGCCGGAAGGATGCGAAACAAAAGGTTAGCATACGAACTATTCCTGCGAACTTTTTGTTTCGCGCATTACCGTAATGCTAACTTTTTGTGGTTTCTTATCATGCTAACTTTTGTGGTTTCGCATCAGCGCAATGCTAACTTTTTGTTTCGCGCATTAGCGCAATGCTAACTTTTTGTGGTTTCGCACCAGCGCAATGCTAACTTTTTGTTTCACGCATTAGCGCAATGTTAATTTTTTGTGGTTTCCCATCAGCGCAATGCTAACTTTTTGCTGTTTCACATCCTTCCTGCGAACTTTTTGTTTCGCGCATTAGCGCAATGCCAACTTTTTGTTGTTTCGCATCCCTCCCGTTTGACTTGAGGACCTCTTTCTTACTTCGCTTTGGCATCATCGTCTGGTAGATATTTTTGCATGGTAAACGACAAACTTCAGAAAGACAAGGAAAATTCCGATTAAGAAATATATATCAATAAGCCCCCAATGCTTAACCCCAATGAAAAAACTTCGTCCGCTAATCTAATTTAGTGTTCCTCTTCAATCCGAGGAGGATGGTGATTAGGGGTGTCAATTGGTCTGACCCATTTTCATGCAATACAATCTCAACGACCGATATCGGACTCAATACCAACGCAACTTACCCGACCTGAACCATATTACTAAAATACATCCATATTTAACCCTTACTATGAAAATAAATAACAACCCATTTAACCAATTTAAGCTATTCAATTTAAAGTGTTATTTGGATAAAATTTAATATCAAATTGAAAAAGTAAACTAACAATATATGAAGATGTAAGTAAATAAAACAAAAATGTAAAAACAAAAAAATCAAAGAGACTAAAGGTGACTATGGTCTTTTATTTTATTTTATTTTTAGTTGGAATTTTATTTTATTTTATTTTATTTAAACATTGAATTTTTAATTATTTTTGTTTTTATTTTCTTTCTTCTTCTCTTTTCTTCGCCTTTCAACGGCCATTGTATCATTTGACTACTAAAGCAAGAAAGCGGATTCTATTTTTTCCAGCCTCTAGGACACATTCATTTTCGGATCTCCTACTTTAAAATAGAGATATCAAAATGGGTCATTGATCTGTTTATGGACCCATATATATATGGGTCGTTAATGAGTCAAGCTTATTTTTTAATGCACCTATAATGGGTTCTAAAAACAAAAAGATTGAGATATATGGGTCTTAAATGGGTCTGAGAGCAAACCCATTTAAGACCCATATATCAACCCATTTGCAATTTCCCAATGCACTGATATTCTTTTTTCCTTTTTCCTTTTTCATTCTTTCTTCTTCTTTTTTTCTTTCTTCTTCCTCCGATCGCGGCATGGTGATGGGCGACGACCGCTGCAGCAAACCTCGAGCTCGTCGAACTGGCGAGGTGGAGGCCTCGCCGACGAGCTCGAGCCTCACCGATCCGCGAGACTCGAACTTCCGGCAAGCCTCGAGCTCGCGATCGCGAGGCGAAGGCCTTGTCGACTTTCACGAGGCGAGCTCGCTCACCCAACGCCGGCGAGGCTCCAGCCTCGGCGGGCAAGACTCGAGCTTGCCGCGTTGGGCGAGCCAGGCTCGCCGGTGGCGAGCTCAAGGCTCGCTTGTGGCTGCTCACGTCATCGTGGTGGCGGCGGGCAAAGAAGAAGAAAGAAAAAATAAAATAAAAGAAAGAAAAAAGAAAATTTTAAAAATAAAATTTAAATAATTAAAAATAAAAATTTCAAAAAATAAAAAATAATTAAAATTATATTTTTTAAATAATTATTTTAAAAAATTATAAAAATTGTCCATCAAATTTGTGTTGTATAAAACTATTTTAGTAATACCATTTGAATATATATATATATATAAAGAAATAAGTTTGGAAGTATTTTAGTAATATAATATTTTAAAAAAAAACATAGGAATAAGTTTTTCTAAATTTGGTTAAATATGAAAATATTTTATTAATGTGGGTTGGGTTGGTTATGGGTTGAGTATGAATCGGATCGAAAAATTTACATTAATAAATGGATCATAATGGGTTAATGGGTCAATTTGGGTCAAACCATTAATGACCCGACCCAAACCCGACCCGACCCACCCATTTAACAGCTCTACTTTAAAATGAATGAGGTACATCGTTGGATTTTCTCATGTTTAATCCACGATCCATCTCAAAATGGTTCACCACTTTTCTTGTGGTGCTTATTGATCTTTTTTAGTGAGTTTTCACAAGATAAATGAATGAATGTTGGGGAATGTAATTACAAAAAAAAATCATTTATATATTTCTTAAAGGGGTGGCCTTGGTGAGGTTCCCACCCTTGTCAGACCACCAAGTAGGGTAGGGATAATGTTTATAGGGAAAAGTACCGAGAAAGTTTTAAATTTGTTGCATTCATGTCAATTCAATTATAAACATTTCGTTTATATCAATTTAGTTATAAACATTTTAAAGAGTTCCAATGTAGTCATTCTAGTAATTTTTTGGAAATCGCTAATGTAATGGTTTAGTTAGTACCGACTATCTTATGTGGCATGACCAACTTTGAAGTGGACAATTTTGAATTTTTTAAAATAATTTTTGAATTTTTTATGAAATTTTTAGTCTTTTTTTTTTCTTTTCTTCCCTTCTTCCTCTAACTAGTAGCCAAGCTTTGGCAATGGTGACCCTAGGCAAAGCTCACACCCGCTACCTCTCAAGCGAGGTTTGCCTTGCGCTGCCATCGGCAGGCGTGACCTCACCAAATCCTATGAGGTTGGCTAACGAGGTCAAAAGGGAAGAAACAAAGAGAAAACTTTTAAAAGTTTCATAAAATTATTTTAAAATTTAAAAAATTATCCATGTCAACATTGATTATATTAGGTAGGATGGTTGATGATAACTAGATCGTTATGTCAACAATTTCCAACTAAATTTAGCCAAAATGACTAAATTGGCAAATCCTTTAAAAGTTTATAATGTGGCAACTTATTAAATTGTTTATGACTAAATTGACACAATTGAAGGATTTAGAATTAAATCATCAAGTTGTCAAAAGATTTAGGCCAAAATTGGCACAAACACAATAGCTTTATAATTTTTTGAGTAAATTTTGCAATTTTCATACATATATTTGAGTTTAGAATTAATGTTAGGTAATGCAATTGCTAAAGGGAATCATTTTAGTTTCTTATTTTTACCGCATGCATTTTATCCTTGCAAGAATACTTACAATATTGTTTTAAGATTTTAAATAGGGCTAATACCACAAAAAATCCAAAACTCATGCGCGTGACAAATTTATCCAAAACTAATTTCTTGGCTACTAAAAACCCAAAACCGGTATACCTATAGAAAATTTACCCAAAACTAACCTTTTTACCACCAAAGAACCTAAAATTATGGTTAATGTGGGAGAAGAACAACAAGAGTACCATAACTTTCATATAGCGTTCACTTGAGGGCCATAGTTTTTTTTTCTTTTCACTTAAGTGCCACGTCGAGTAAAATCAATTATTTGAGTGTCAATTCCGACAAATCATCTTATGGGGATCTTTTAATTTTTTTAATTTTAATTTTTTTTAGGTTATCCTTAATGGCCGCAAAATCCTAGCCCATTCTATGCGAGGGCCACCTCACCCTTGCTGTGAAAGCCCTTGCCCGCGGTCGCCCCTTGCCCACAGTTGGCAAGGGCCTTCACAGCCTCATCCATGGCCAATGAGGTTGCAATGCCCTTCCTTAGGGCCTTCACTGCTACAATGGGTGAGGGTTGCCATTGACCCTTGCCAGAAAAAAACAAAGGACAAAAACAAAATAAAAATTTTAAATTTTAAAAATTAATTTTAAAAATTAAAAATTATCTATATTAGAAGACAAAGTCATATAGGACAAATGGCGTCCACGTTAGATTTTTTGACGAGGTAAATCATCGATGGCACTCAAGTAATCAAATTTTCAAATTTGTGGTACTTAAGTGAGTGAAAAAAAAGGTTATGACCCTCAAATGAGCGCCATACAAAAGTCATGATACTTAACCCTATTTATATAATGAAAAATCATATATTGGTACACATGTAATAAATAAAGAGTAAAATCCCAAACTAGTATAATCATCAATTATCACATATTATCCAACTCAACATTTTGACGGTAAAATTTAATGGAAATTAACAGAAGATAAATTTATCACGAGTACTAGTTTGAGATTTTTGATTGTAAAAAAATTAATATAGAATAATTTGTCATACATACACCAGTTAAGGATTTTTGTGATATTAACTTTTTTACTCTGTGTTTTGGGAGTAAGTTACCACTAAGACCTCTGAATTCATCACTATAAAAAAATTACCTAAAGTATTGTGTGAATGAACTTCATTTATTATTATTTTTAGGTCAAAGTGAGTGAACTTTATTGAATGTCCATTTACGGCCCTATAGACGAGCATATTTTTTTAGTAATAGATGTTACCAAAGTGACACATACGAAGTGGGCCAAAAGAATAATTCGAGTTGGGAGAATAATGCAAGTAAACTAAAGACGTTGAATCAATCATAGTTTTCGATTTTACCAAATAAGATGTAATTTTTATTTACTATGACGAAATAAAAGAATCCATATTTAAATTCCTCAATGATTTTTATTTTTTATTTTTTGAAGGGGCCAAGTAATTTTTAATGTTTTGAAGAGATGTTAAGAAATGATGCTTTTTTTCCTAAGGTCTTATACGATATCGAGCCCTTAATTCTATTTTTTTTTTAAGACCGTCAGATCAAGAGACATCCTTGTGCACGTGTATGGTTCCGATTGGATATCCACCCTATATTAATGGATCTTACCGGTAGACGAATCTCGCAGCCTCTTGCGAAAGCCGTGGCTTCGTTTCTCCTTCGGTACATTACGTAGAAATTTAATCAATTGCGTAGAAAACAAATTCAACGAGGCCTTCGACCTCACACTTCTATAGAAAACTTCATGTAATGATTACGTCTATTTTTCACACATATGATGATGACACAGTATAACAAAATGGACAGAATCATATATTTGAAAACACTTGAGATATAATCGTATAAATATCACACTTACTAATATTGAATATAATTCTTAAGACCGTTTAAATGTTTTCTCATATTATTTTTTATTGTTATATTTAACACCCTCTACCCATTTAATCTTTTTGCCACACCCATGCCTGTGCTCTTTTTACTGTAATTAAAAAAAGAAGCAGCTTTCTGTGTGGATTTAAGAACCAAAATCTCAATTGGCCTAATTTGTTTGTAATTAATAATTATCAGGTTATGTAGAGAAATAAATAACATGCATACGCGGTCGTTGCCATTCTGCCGTGCACTAGGCATGAGTACCCTGTATTATTAATTATTAATGCATGAGTGAAATTAACAAGTAATTATGATAAACCAGTCTCAAAAGTACTCGGAGCTTTGTTAATGAATGAGTTTGTACTTGTCCAGCTTGCTTTATTTGTGTAGCATGGTCGAATAAGTTAAATTGGATTTGGTTGTATAGAGAACCAGACCTAGCAAACACTCGGAGGACCAGCCTCACCACGGGAAGGTTATACAAGCAAGCCAACATTCATAGAGAAATTAAACATCGCCATGAGGACTAGACCCAGCGAACACCAGACCATCTACCTCATCGCTAATTAATCCTTTGATTCTCAGAACGACCCGGCAAACTGCGATATTGTCCGCTGGACACGATCATCCGCTTTAAAACGTGTCACACATTGGGGCTAAGCCATTATAAACTAGCCCTAGACTCCTCCTAAGCGATGGGGGACAAGAGGAGAGGACCCCTTCCTGCGCACGTCCGGGGACCAGGCGCGATGCACCGCCATCCCTCCTCCCCGCACCGCCGCTCGAGCGTCACATTCTCCCCCTTAACAGAACAAGGTCCTCGCTGTGGCCCACACGCTGTCGGGAGTCGGCTTAATACCATTTCTAACGCCCGGTTTCTTGATGACGTTTTAAAGCGCGAGGACTAACGTCCAAAACGGACAATATCACACAATGAGCCGGTCGTTACTGTTCGATGAACGGCAATGGGATTACCAAAATTGGGATGAGTGCAACAAAAATGGGCCAAGACATGTTAGCAAAGCAGAACGCATATTTAGAGACTACACAAGACGCACTCAAGAATAATGATGACTAGAGCATATGCAAGTTGGAATCTCGGGCTCATATTTTGCCTTCCCATCTCGAAGACTAATGTTTGCCTGACTATGTTGATCGTTGTGCAAACAAGCATACTACTGCGTTCACCAGTAATGTTAGCTCCACCTGTAAAGCTTATCCCTGCTGTGTTGAGATAAGGTCTGGTCCGCGTTCACTTTTACACCCAGCCCGTGGTTGGGTTTTTTTATACCTCACAATACCCCCGCAGTGGCGTTTCATCGCGCTGACGCACTCCAGCTTCATCGAGTTTTATGACCTGGAGTTTTTATTGCACTGACAAATTTACTCCCAGATATATTCTTGCACTGACAAATTTACCCTGCACTTTGAGTTTTGTGGCACTCGACATATTCATGTGCAGAAAACGCGTCTACAAATGATGCAGCGTAGGCAGCGCGACGGCTCCTCTTTTGCAAAACTTGGCAAGAAAAAACTGCCTTGTTCTTCAATTACGCATGGGAATGGAAGTTTTATCTGGTGTGCTACTGCAATTTGATGGTTCCTCTTAAGCTCGCGGTTGAGCACAATTTTATCTGCACCACTCGCGGTAACAGAGTAAAACAGAGCCAGTGGGAAATCAGAAATCACCACAAACCCAGAAGAATAAGAAGATGATGAACAAGAAGAAAGCCACGGCCGAATTCTTCTACCTTTCTGACGCCGATGGCTTGGCGGTGGAATACCTCATTTCCCAGACCAAGGACCTCTGCATCCTCGAGCAAATCGCCGTGATCAACGGCTCCTCCTTCACCACCGACGACTCCCTCTTGCCCCCCGACCTCGAGTTCCCGTTTCCGCAAGCTCAAATCCTTCCTCTCTCCCAACCCCAGACCACACTGCTGAATTCGAGCAATCGCAAGACGAAGTCGCCATAGCCGTCGCCCCCATGAAAGGCAGCTGCTTCTGGTGCTCGCCGAAGAAGCCAACACCAAGGCTAGGGCTATTAAGAAGGGGGTGAGCATGAGCTTCAAATGGATGGAGGAAGACGAGGGTATCGTGGGATTTGGGGGTTTTTCTCCGATCGAGAGCAGAAGAAGTTGCTGAAGAAGGCAAAATGAAGAAGGATTATGAGCGCTTCAAGAAAAGGCTGTGGCGAACCGGGGGACGCGTGGGTTGTTTTGCCATTTTAAGGTTTTGAGGGCGTGGGTAGGCAGTTGGAGGCGTGGAAATAGCGCGGCTCTCTTTGAGATTTGCTTAGAGTCACAGTTTTTCACATTCATGTCAAGATAGTTTTCATAGGACCAGAGAGACATGAGATGAAAAACAGAGAAGCAGGAAAAGAAAACGATTTTGCAGTGGAAGGTTACAGAACATGTGAACCCTAGATAAGCGGCGTGGTGATAATACAACAGAACGTACATATCAGGACCAGCGGGGGAAGGGGACAGACAAACGATATTCATACAAAACACACATCACCACCACTTCGAAAGCTGGAAATTTCTTTCACATGTATCATATTTGAGAATGTACTTTTTACCACAGAAGTAAGCAGTTACGTTAGTCTTGGCGAAGATATTGTGAAGGGGTGAAGTTGCTTAACTAGCATCTAATGAATGCATGAAACCAAGCGACCGGCAACAGAAAGAAATTTCGGATTTTCCCGATATGGAGGCCGTTATCTCCACGCCTCCATTTGCTTATCCAAGCCCTCAAAACCGTAAAAATTTGCCTTGACTTAAGGGCTAAGTGTCCATCCATTTATTCCGTTAAAATTCCTTTTTTCTCATTTGACTTTTCCCCCACTTTCTCCCAAACTCCCACTTTGTCAGGAGCTCGCTCTATCTCCCTCTCTCTCTCCCCTACAACAACAGGATCCGCATCGTTGGCGGCGGCGACCGGTCCTCCGGCTAGTCGAGCGTCCTCGAGTACCTCGCCGGAATCGACCAGTCGCGGGGGCAGGGAATTTGCAAGCGACTCCCTCTCATAGTGTGACTTCAACACAACCCATATGCGGATCGCCCCAAGCTCTCTCTCGACGTCAACAGCAAAGATGTCCCCACCGACGAGGACCACATCTCCGAGGCCATTAATGCCGTCACCAACAAGATCGTGGTCTGGCGAGAACCGGACCGGGCATGGACTTTCCGATCCGTCTATATGCGTTGCTCTCCCACAGAAACTGGCAATGCAGCGAGGCAATCTCGACCGTTGCGGATCAAACGGCAGGGAGTCGCCGAATCGCGTGACGGCAAGCGAGGTGTGGAAGTACCCCCTCGCCTGGGCGACCAACCCATTGGCGGAGACCGTCCAAGCGTTGACCCACGAGATGGAGCGGGTAGGGCCGAAGCACTCGGGCGATTGCGGGGAGTCGGGGACGAAGAGTAAGGTGTCCTCCGACGGGGCGGAGGAGGATCATCAAGAACTAGGGGGGATGGAACCACCATCGCCACTCAAGGTCGGGGGCGAGGTGCGGCGGATGGAGTCGCAGTCCGGGATTGAAGGGCCTTGTACAGGGTGCGGACCACCGTCCGATTCGTGGGCTCAAGCTCCTCCATATTTTTAGAGAAATTAGCCTTCTTCTTCTTCTTCTTCTTTTTTTTTGAAAGATTGAACTTCTTTTTTCAGAGATGTAAGGAGTTATGTTCGACTTTGCAAAGATACTGCGAGGTGTGAAGGTGCTAACATCTAATGAGTGCAACAAACCAAGCGATGCGCAACCGAAAGAAAATCCCTGATTTTGACATTTGCTTTAGAGGCACAGTTTTCATATGACACACGAGAAGAAAAATAGAGGAGCAGGCAAAGAAAACGATTTCGCAGTGAAAGGTTACCGAACACGTAGATAAAGCGATGCGGGAATTTTTGAGATACAAAATTTATTCAAGGTTACAGGACATACAGCATGACGTCCATAGCAGGACCTACAATGGAAAGTTAGAGACAGATGAAATTCGTACAAAACACATGCCACCACATCGAAAGCTGGAAACGAGCGCCCGTTCGCTAACGATCCTTTAATTCGCGATGGACATGATAAGATTACCAATATTAGGCGCACGCAATGAAAATCAGTCAACACAAGTCACTAAATAGAACATACATAAGAGTGACAGCAAACATAGCAAACACAAATCAAATTCTTGGGTCAATGTCTTGCCTTCTCATCTCGAAGATGAATCTTTGCTGGATGATTTTAATCGCTGATCTTTGCTGGATGATTTTAATCGCTGTGCAAATAAGCAAGATGCCTGGTGCAATGGTAATGTTGGCCGGACCTATAGAGGTACGCCTCTTCTTGATGAGTTGACGGAAGGCTTGCTCAAGAGAATCAAGACCTTCGTTGATTTGAGCTACGTGTTGTGTTGTGTGTCTTAACATCACCAAGTGACTTGTTAGACAATCTTTCTTTCAAAGGATTGCAAACAATATCAATCGAGAATAAGCATATTCATAGATCAACAGTTAAAATAATATAGGTTATTTGAACTGGTTTCATGATTTTAGTACACACTAGCATATTCATGGATTAACAGATGAAAAAACTTATGCGATATAAACATGTTTTAGTATGCAGCATTGAAAAGGACAAGTTCACCTGATCTAAGTGGAATGCAAATGGTATTCAAACAAAGCAGCATGAATTTACTTAGAGTCTTCCAACTTGTTGAAGGAGATTGGACTGCAAAGATGTTGCAGTGCTTACCTCGGAACATTGTGACCGGTTGAGCTGTTATTCCCCATTGATCTCCGAGCAATGCATGGCTACTGTCTTCTGTTGCTTCTCCCACGGGTCTTATACGCAAATGACATGAGGAATTCTCTGGAGTTCAATCCTCGATGACAAAGAAACCCATTGGAGGAGACCCCGTAAAGAACCCCAGCGAAGGAGAGCAAGAACCCCATCCGAGGAGACCCCATAAAGAACCCCATCGGAGGAGAGCGAGAACCTAATTAGAGGAGAGCAAGAACCCCATTGGAGGAGACCCCACAAACAACCCCATTGGAGGAGGCTCTCCTCCAGTGTGGTTCTTTGTTATCATCAGGACGTGAGGATTGAACTCCTGTACATATGACAATAATGACAATTACGCCAATCGCTCACGCTACTCCTTGTGATTATATATAATCAATTTAGAGGGATTGGACTCTAATACCTCAAGTCCAACACCTCATGCTCCTCCTATTCATTCTCATTGTAATTTGTACATAATCAATTAGACCCAACGCCTCTCTTTCCTTTGCCTTCGCATCATCATCGGAAGACATTTCTACATGGCAAACGACAAATTTCAGAAAGAAAAGGAAATTTTCAATTTACCCCTCAATGGGAAATGTATATCAATTAGGCCCCAACGCTTAATCTCGATGAAAAAATTTCATTTGTTGATGTAATTTAATGTTTCCCTTCAATTCGAGAAGGATGCCATTAAAAATTATAGTTTTATTACTTGTTGATTTCGAGAGTCGAAATTTGAATTGAGGTGTGCATCTAGTATAGTATAACTCGAGGATCAAACTGAAATAGCTTGGACTAACCGGTTCAAGGTTAGTTTTAGGGAGAATCGGTTCAATTTCTTGTTCCACAAACCTTGAAGCAACCTCTCGACCATATTAGTTCCCAATTTCAAGGCCGAAACTGCTGGTTCTATTCAAGAACCGATTCAACTAGTTTGGTTCTCAAATTGAATTAGTTTCCAAGTCTTCCTCCTTTTTTTAGAGATCTATTGAAATCATAAATAATCTAATTGCATTTTCAACATGATGATGCAACATATTACTTTTAAGAATTTGATTTTTTACACATAAAAAAGTGGGCCAATTCTCGAGTTGATGCATCCTTACTCATAATCTATTTGGCATTGAATTCTTTGATACAATTTGATGTGCAACATTCACTCCTCTAGCAGGATGGCGGATTTTATCTTTTCTAGCCTCTAGGACACATTCATTTTTGGTTCTCTTACTTTGAAATGGATGAGGGACTCTATAGGATATTCTCATGTTCGATCTGTGATCCATTTGAAAATGATTCACCAACTTTTGTGTGGTGTTTACCGATCTTTTTTGCTGAATTTTCACAAGAAAAGTAAATTAATGTTAGGGAACGTAATTACAAAAGGAAATCGTTCATAGATTTCTTAAAGGAGAATGGCCTCCGTGAGGGTGGGCCTTTAGACCACCAACAAAAGCAAGGATAATGTTCATAAGGAAAATTACCCAAAAAGAAAAACTAAATTTATTGTACATGTCCTAACTCGTTATAATCATTTCAATTGTACTAATTTAATCTTAAACGTTTTGATAAGTTGCCAATTTAATCATTTTGATAAATTTTGGCTAACTATCTACTCAGCCCTGGCTATCTTATTTGATATGGTTGGCGTTGACGTTGACAATTTTGAAATTATTTTTTATAATTTTTGAATTTTTTAAATAATATTTTTTAATTTTTTTCCTTTGTTTTTTTTTTTTTCATTTCCCCTTCCCTTCTTCCTCTAGCTGGTGGCCAGGTCTTGGTGATGGCTAGTGAGGTTGACCTCACTAACCTTTGGCAAAGCTCACCTTTTCGGCCTCGACCAAGGCAAGCATTGCTTGCCCTTGGTGAGGTCAAGTTGACAAGGTTGAAAGGGCTGAAAAAAAATTTCATAAAATTATTAAACAATTACAAAAATTGTCCACGTCAACACTAACCATGTTACATGGGATGGCCATTGATGACTAGACTACTATGTCGAAAGGCCAAAATTGGTCGAATGACCAAATTCACAAATCTTTTAAAAGGTTTTAGACTAAATTAGCAATTTATTAAAATGTTTAAAACTAAATTGACACAATTGAAATGTTTAGGATCAAATTAGCAAGTTGTCATAAGATTTAGAATTGAATTGGCACAAGCACAATAGTTTTAGAACCTTTTGAGTTATTTTTCCAATTTTCATACATATATTTCAGTTTAGAATTAATGTTAGGTAATGCAATTGCTAAAGGGAATCATCATAGTTTCTTATTTTTACCGCGGGTATTTATCCTCACGTAAGAATATTTGTGACATTGCTTTAAGATTTTAAACAATTACTCTCTGTGTTTTGGAGGTAAGTTACCACATTGACCTCAAAATTCATCATCATAAAAAATTAACGGATATATTCACTAGAAGTATTATAACTTATCACAAAAGTGTAATTAAGTCCTAAAATTTGAAAAAATGTAGTCAAGTTCTAAAAATTGGTAAATTTTTTTAATCGAGTTATTTCGTTTATTCCGTTAGATTTGGCTAATGAAAAATACTGATGTGGTGATGATGTAGCTTTTATTATTATTTTTTTACAAATCAAATTTTAAAAAGCTATTTTTTATTATAAAAAAGTATAGGTCAAGTGGGGGGGGGTTGCAAGACCTCGTCATTGCCACCCCACCATCGCCAAGAGGGGTCGATGAGGGTAGGGGAATGGTAGGTGGGGGTCGGGCCTTTGCCAGGGGTGACCACCCTCGTTGATTGTAGGCCCTTGCCTAATCTAGGCAAGGGTCGCCAACCTTGGCTAAGGCCCAACGACGTTCGCCGACCCCTTCCGGTGATGATGGGGCAATGGTAATAAGGACTTGCAAGCCTACTCACCTTAATGTTATTTATTTTTAATTTAGGGTATTTTTTAAATTTAAAAATTAGATTTAGATCAAGACTATATCATTTTTGCCTTAGACTTCATGATTTAGCTACATCATCACCACATGAGAGAGAAAATATTTTAAAAAGCCACGTCAGTATTTTCTGTTAGACAAATTTGGACAAAGTTAACGAAATGACTCAATTGAAGTAATTTAACAAGTTTTATAACTTGATTATACTTTTTGTAAATTTTAGGATTTAATTACATTTTTAAAAATTTTAAGATTTTTGGTGAACATATTCCAAAAATTAAATGTAAAGTATTATGTGAATGAACTTTCTTGAATGTCCATTTACGCCCCTATAGAGGAGCTTATTTTTTTTAGTAATAGATGTAGTGATGCATACGAAGTGGTCCAAAAGATCAATTCGTGTTGGGCTGTAAAATAGTGCAGGCAAATTAAAGATGTTGAATCGATGATAGTTTCGATTTTACCAAAAAAGATGTAATCATTATTTACTCTGACGAAATAAAATAATTCATACTTAACTTCCTCTGATTTTTATATTTTTTCGGAGGGCCAAGTAACTTTTAATGTCTTTAAGAGATGTTAAGAAATGATTTTTTTTTTCATAAGATCTAATACGACATCGAGCCCTTCATTCTATATTTTTAAAGATTGTCAGACTGAGAAACGTCCTCATATACGTCTACGGTTCCAATTGAATCTCCACGCTATATTAATGGATATGCAATTGGAACAATTCGTTTGTCATTATTGGGTTATGTAGAGAAATAAATAACAAGCACATGTGGATGTTCAGCCATGCACTAGGCACGAGTACCTTCTGATATTAATAATTAATGCATGAATGAAATTAGCAATTAATTATGGTAAACCGGTCTCAAAAGCACAATGATACTCATCAAAACGGAGCTATGAATGGAGTTTTTGTATTTATCCTGCTTGCTTTACTTGTGTAGCACGGTTGAATAAGTCACTTAAAATTTGCGAGCTCTCCAATTAGATACTTTGAATTAGATTTGGTCGTACAGACTACAGAGGACTAGACCCAGCAAACACATGGACGACCAGCTCGCCACCGGAAGGTTATACAAGCAAACCAAAATTCTTAGAAAACACACATGACCATGAGGGCCGTACCCCAGCAAACACCAGACCATCAACCATACCGAATGTCAAAAACTACTGCTATTCACTTATTAATTCTTTGATTCATGATGAACTCAAATAGGATCACCAAAATTAGGATGAATGCAACGGGCCAAGGCATGTTGGCAAGTAGAACGCACATGTGGAGACTACATGAGATACATCCAAGGGCAGCAGAGATGAGAGCATAAGAAAATTGGAACCGAGCCCATATTTTGTCTTCACATCTCAAAGACTAATTTTTGCTTGACCATCATAATTGCTGCATGGATAAGCATAGTGCCGCATTCACGGGTAATGTTGGCTCAACTTGTATATTTATCCTCGATGAATTGACGTAAGACCTTATTCGAGTGTATCAAGATATTCATTATAATTTGTAGTGATTTGAGCTACATGCTTTGCTCTACTTTTAGGATTAAAATCAATAAACTACTTGCTTGATATCCATTTTTCACACAATAAAGATCAAGAATAAACTCATCAATCGTTTCACAAAACCTATAAAAAAAAAAAAAAGTTCCATTTGTACTTGTACTATGGATTAACAATGCAACATGGGAAAGGACGAGCTCATCATGCAGATTGTTTCCAAATAAAATAGTATTCACGTAATGGAACACGCACAGCGGATTAACCTCTTCCTTCCTCGTCTGCAACAAAACTTGATGCGGGCCTACGATTTGGTAAACACATTTTGTAGACGATCACAAGGCAAATGATGCAGCGTAGGAAGCGCGACAGCTCCTCTTTTGCAAAAGACCCCCTGCATTTGAGTTTGTCTCAAATCACCCCCCTACACTCGAGAAATATACATCAATTAGCCTCCAATGCTTTACCCGACGAGAAAAGCGACCGGCTAGAGATGCACGCGCGTATCACGTGCACTTACATTCTCCGTTTCCACCTTTATTCTACTGACACCTCGCCCTTTTGAATTTGGAATTTTGTTTTTCAGGTGCGTTGCTCTTCGTTGGCAAGGAAAAAATTGCGTTATTCTTCAATTAAGCATGGGAATGGTAGTTTTATCTGGCATGCCACTTGAATTCGATTGTTCCTCTTAAGCTCGCGGCTGAGCACAACTCTATCCCCACCGCTTGCAGTGGTAACAGAGTGAAACAGAGCCGGTAAGAAATCAGAAATCACCACAAACCCAGAAGAAGCAGAAGAAACCCACGGCCGAATTCTTCTACCTTGCTCACGCCGATGACTCGGCGGTGGAAGACCTCATTTCCCTGACCCAAGGACCTCTACGTCCTCGAGAAAATCGCCGCGATTAACAGCTCCTCCTTCACCGCCGACGACGCCTCCTTGCCCCGCAACCTCGAGTTCTCGTTTCCACAAGCTCAAATCCTTCCCTCTCTCCAAACCCCAAACCACGCTCCTGAATTCGACATGAGAAGAAACAAAATCTAGAAGATAACCTGTATATGAGATAATTCTGTGCTCTGTAGTTGCTGAACAATCATTTGCTATACTTCGGTTGAACCTTTCTTTCAGCCTTTCTTCTTGTTCAACCTTACAAGGTTTTACTATATGAAGGAGAATGAAAATACAGAGAGAACTTGAGAAGAACCGAGAGAGAGAAAATTCAGAGAATAGAGTGATATAAGTTTTTGGAGGAATGAATCATACTTAACAACAGTTTTCTTCAATCCCTTTTATACTAAAGCTCAACAAACAAAATTAACAACTTTAGTAACAGAATGATTAATCTTGACACACGTGCAGCTCCTTCAGTGGCTTGATCAACTTCTGTTCCTAGTTTTAATCTCTTGTATAGTCTGATTCTTCACAAGGATTGCCAACTCAACTTTTCTACGGATCACCAGGTCAGCTTTTGTTTCTTCAACTTATTTATAGCTTGCCAGCTCATCTTTCAGCTTTACTTCAAGTTTGCTCTACTCCTTTGATTCTATCAGCTTCTTTGTTTTGTGTTTTTAATCTTTGTTTTGTCTCTTTAACATCCCCCCTCAAATTGGGAATGGGGAGAGCACAGATTCCCAATTTGACTCGCATATGAGAATGTACTACTCTTGACAAAGGTTTTGTAAGGATATCAACAAGTTGGCAATTACTCGGAATATATCTTACATGTAATGACCCAGAAGATACCTTTTCTCGAACAAAGTGAAAATCTACTTCAATATGTTTTGTTCGAGCATGTAAGACAGGATTAATAGTGAGTGAGATAGCTGATTTATTGTCACAATATAGATGAATAGGAGGAGTAAGAGAACAACCTATGTCTCGCAAGACAAAGCTAATCCAAGTGAGACCAGCAGTGGTTGATGCAAGTACACGATACTCAGCCTCTGTAGAAGATCTACTAACTGTTGGTTGTTTCTTTGCTGCCCAAGAGATAAGATTGGAGCCAAGATATGTGCAAAATCCAGTTGTTGATCTTCTGGTTTCAGTACACCCAGCCCAATCTACATCCGAGAATCCATAGAGATGCATAGTGCTCTGTGAATGAATGAATAAGCCAAGTCTGAATGTACCTTTAACATATCTCAATACCCTTTTCAATTTATGGAGGTATGCAATGGTAGGTTTCTGCATTTTCTGGCAGAGTAGATTTGTGGCATAGGCAATGTCCGGTCGAGTTAATGTGAGGTATTGGAGACCACCAACTAGGCTTCTATACTCAGCAGGATTGGACAAAGCCATAGAGTCATTGATCAAAATAGTTGGTCTTAATGAAAGAGGAGTTGAAATTGGTTTAGACTCGAGCATATGGGCTCGGGTGAGAAGACCTATAGCATATTTAGCTTGGCAAAGGAACAAATGTTCAGGAGTACGCTTAACTTCAATACCAAGGAAATAGTGTAGGGAACCAAGATCCTTCATACGAAATTGAAGACTTAAAGCAGTAATGAGACTAGAGAGAACTTGATATGAGCTTCCAATTAAAATGATATCATCAACATACAATAGTAAGAGAATTGTTTCTTTACCAGCATGTAGGATGAATAATGAGGGATCAGTTGAGCTACAAAAGAATCCATATTCTAGTAAGAAACTGCTGAACTTATCAAACCAAGCTCGAGGAGCTTGTCGAAGTCCATAGAGGGACTTTCTAAGGAGACAAACATGATGAGGTCTCTGTGATTCTTTAAAACCTGGTGGCTGTTCCATATAAACTGTTTCACTCAAGTTATCATGTAAGAAAGCATTTTTAACATCTAGCCGATGAATTCGCCACTGTTTTATCATTGCTACTGATAGAATTATTCGAATTGTAGCATGCTTCACTACAGGACTATAGGTTTCTGTGAAGTCAAGACCTTCTTCTTGATGAAAACCTTTGGCTACAAGTCGAGCTTTCAGTCTATCTAAACTCCCATCTGGTGCAAGCTTAGTTTTAAATACCCATTTGTAGCCAATGACATTCATTTGATCAGTTCTAGGGACTAACTCCCAAGTTTTGTTTTGATACAAAGCATCCATTTCTTCTTGTATTGCCTGACACTATCCTGTGTGTGCTAATGCAGATTTTACTAATTTTGGTTCAATAGGAACCCGATATTCAACCAGACATGCATATTTGGGATTTGCTTTAATAATCTCATATCTCAGTCTAGTCTGCATAGGATGAGTAGATAATGTACCTTGTGTACTTTCTGATACATAACTAAGTTGTGTTTGTTCTGTATTAACAGGTGATGTTGAGTCAGATTCTTGACTGATAGACACTTGTTCTTCAATATTTGGAGATATCTGAGATGCTTCAACATTACTGGATGCATTATCAGGAGTGATCTGTAGCTCAGCATCAGGTACTATGTTCATTTGTGGCATAACTTTTGAATTTATTATGCTGATCCCACTGTTTTATATTTCTAGAGTGATTTAACTTGATCCAATATTCTGTAAAGATTCAATCGATTTATTGGCTTGTGACTGAATCTGTTTTGTAGTATTGGATATAGTGGATGCCAATCCTCTTATCCATTGTTTGTATAGTTCATATCCCTATTGAGGTTTTTCAAGTAAATGGAAATACTTTTTTCATCAAAGACTACATGTCTACTAATATAGATACGTCCATTAGTAGGCAAAAGACACCTGTAGCCTTTATGTTTCTCACTGTATCCAAGAAATATACGCATGAGAGATCTTTGATCAAATTTATGCTTTGTATAGGATCTGAGACAAGGATAATAAGCTGATCCAAAAACTCATAGGTGAGCATAATTTGGTTTCTGTTTGTACAACTTATAGTGAGGTGAGTTCATATGCAGTTTTGTTGTGGGAAGCAAATTGATTACATAGACTGCTGTCATGGAGGCATCTACCCAATATTTTAATGGTACTCTTGCAAGATACAGCATTGCTATGCACAATTCAATCACATGTCGATGCTTTCTCTCGGAGACACCATTTTGTTCTGGTGTATAAGGACAAGAAATGTTATGCTTAATCCCACACTGTTGTAGATGATTCTGAAATTTGATGTTAGTGAACTCTCCTCCTCCATCACTTTGAAACACTTTGATCTTGTGATCAAGCTGATTCTCTACTAGTCTTTGAAACATAACAAACACATCATACACTTCTGACTTCTGTCTCATTGGATATATCCAGCTGTATCGAGAAAAATCTTCCACAAAGATGACATAGTAATGAAATTTCTGAACAGATGAAATTGGTGATGGTCCCCATACATCACAATGTATCTTTCCTAGGGGAACATTAGAGATATTGTCTGAGAGAGGAAAGGGCAAAGCTGAGCTCTTAGCAATTTGACAGCTACTACATATACTTGGAGTGTTCAAATTATACTGAATCAAATGTTGATTTTGTAGAATCTTTACTGTTTTTAAACTGGTATGAGCAAGTATTTGATGCCAGACATCTTCTCCTACTTCATGTTGAGTCTGAGTGTAGGAAGCTTCTGTTGCTCTAGATTCCACTCGATACAGCCCCTTGATTTTCCTTCCTAGCTTCACTGTTGTATGATTGTAATTGTCCTTCATATATACCCCATGTTTGTCAAATATAAAAGAACAGGGATAGTCATCTGTTAATTTTGATATATAAAGGAGATTCTTCTTGATTGCAGGAACTATTAAAACATCATTTAGTAATAATATGCTAGTTGTTGTATTTAAAGTTCCATTACCAATACATGAGATTGATAAACGGGACCCATCTCCTATCATAATTGTATCATTACCACTATATGCAGCATAGTTTCGAATCATACCAGGTTCTGTAGTAATGTGTGATGTAGCCCCTGTGTCTGGATACCATTCAGAGCTATACGGTTCTTCAATATGCATAGCTGCCAATGCAATTGGTATTTCATCTACTTGATATGAATTATCAAATCGATACCAACATCTAAGTGATGTATGACCTGATCTTTTACAGATTTGACATTCCAGAGGACCATTATTCATTGGCTTTGTATCCTATACGTGCTTATCACCAGTTGAACCTTGTGGTGGATAGGATCTAACACCTTGATATCTCTGAGAAGAGTTTGTGTATGGTCTAAACCCTTGTCCATAGTTAGACTAGTTACCCTTATTGACTTGATATTGCTTTGTTAGGTTCAAAGTATTCATTCTGCTCTGTTGATTCCTTCCTGTTCCAGCAAAATTATTTCCACAACCTCTTCTATTAATGAACTGTCCTCTGCCAGAGTTGTATCCCCCTTGAATACTTTCTCCTTGACTACTAGAATTAAACCTCTGCAGACCTGTTTCAGTCTTTCTTTGTCCATAATATGCCAGGTTAGTATTGTATTGGTTCACAGAATATGTTTGCAATCTAGTTTCAAATCTCTCAAGTTGGGAGATAACTTCATCATACTCTAGCTGGGGTTTGAGACAGTACATGGTTGTTCTAAAAGTTTCATATTCAGAACCTAACCCTTCAAGTATGCCAAACATCCCGATTATATCATCAACAGGCTTTCCAATCGCATTCAATTGATCACATATAGTTTTAAATTCTTGAAGATATTCACTCAATGGCCTGTCTCTCTTCCTACAAGCTAGTAATTTTCCTCTTAACTCAAATTCTTTTGCTACAGACTTTTGAGTAAATCGGTTTATAAGAGCCTGCCATATCTCGAATGAAGTTTCTAAGCCAATTATCAAGATTAGAATATTCTCTAATACTGCACCACTTATCCATGATGAGATTAGTTGATCGGTTTTTATCCAATCCAGGTAATCAGGATTCATCACTTCCCCAACCTCAGTTTGTATTATTTGAGCAGGTGGTAATGTTTCGCCATTAATAAAGCCAATTAGATCTTGACTTTTCATAAACCTACTAAATTGTGCTTGCCATAACAGAAAGATTTCTTCATTCAACTTGATTGTAACAAAGTTGGCTATATTCACATGGATAGGAAAAGGATACTTCTGCAATCTTGTTGCCATACTATATCTTCAGAAAACTTTGAAGATGCGAAGAAGCAATCAAGTAAACTTCAAAGATCAGCTTACTAAGAAATCAACAAGATCTTCGCAATGTCTTGCTCGTGTGATCTTTCATACAAACTTTTAGTAATACACATTAGATCTAGAAGTCCCAGGAAATGGCTCTAATACCATGATAAGAAACAAAATCTAGAAGATAACCTGTATATGAGATAATTTTGTGCTCTGTAGTTGTTGAACAATCATTTGCTATACTTCAGTTGAACCTTTCTTTCAGCCTTTCTTCTTGTTCAACCTTACAAGGTTTTACTATATGAAGGAGAACGAAAATACAAAGAGAACTTGAGAAGAACCGAGAGAGAGAGAATTCAGAGAATAGAGTGATATAAGTTTTCGGAGGAATGAATCATACTTAACAACAGTTTTCTTCAATCCCTTTTATACTAAAGCTCAACAAACAGAATTAACAACTTTAGTAACATAATGATTAATCTTGACACACATGCAGCTCCTTCAGTGGCTTGATCAACTTCTATTCTTGGTTTTAATCTCTTGTATTGTCCGATTCTTCACAAGGATTGCCAACTCAGCTTTTCTACGGATCACCAGGTCAGCTTTTGTTTCTTCAACTTCTTTATAGCTTGCCAGCTCATCTTTCAGCTTTACTTCGAGTTTGCTCTGCTCCTCTGTTTCTATCAACTTCTTTGTTCTGTACCAGTAATCTCTGTTTTGTCTCTTCAACAGCAAACACCTTAGATAAGCGGTGTGGTAGTAATGTACAACGGTGACGTTCAGATCGGTACCCCGGTAGGGAGGAAGGTTGGCGAGAGAAACGAAATTCACACAAAACGCACATCACCACATGGAAAGCCGTAAACTAGCGCCCAATCGCTAATAATCCTTTTAACTCAAATGATCACGAACGGGACTACCGGCTATTAGGACGCAGTACCGTAAAATCGGCCAAGGCAAGCCCATGAACAGAACGCACATCATGAGACCACATTCGACGCATCCAAGAGCAACAGCGACCCCGGCAATGGCAAGTTGGAAACTTGGATCAACATCCTGTCTTCCCATTCCGAAGACTAATCTTTGCCGGATGATTTTAATGGCTGCACAGATAAGCAAGATGCGTGATACTATGGAATTGGGCTGGAACATAGAGCTGTCCCTCTCCCGATGAGTTGACGCTTAAAGGCTTGTGCAAGCGAATCAAGATCTTCATTCATTTGAGCTACATGTTGTGCTGCATATCTTAACATCATCGAACAACTTGTTAGACAACTGTCTTCCCACTGTGTGATCGAGAATAAGCATATTGATAGATTAGCAGGCAAAAAAATATAGGCGGTTTGAGCTTGGTTTCCATGATTTCAATATTAACGGACAAAAACCTTAGGCGATTTAACATTGAAAAGAACGAGTTTACCTTATCTAAGTGGGAGTGCAAATGGTATTCCGAACAAAACAAGATGAGTTTACTCAAGAAGTTCTCCAAATTGTTGAGGGAGGTTAGACTGGCGAGAGATGTTGCGGTGCTTACCTTGGAACATTGAGATGGGTTGGTTGTGGTTTTCCATTGATCTCGAGAACCGCGTGGATACTTTCTTTACTTCGCAACAACATGTCATATGGATGATGCATAGATCTTGATGTATAGTTGAGATTCGATGGAGTTGGAAGAAAAGAGCACGAGGAATTGGATTGAGTTTGGACTGGAGTTTATCATTGTCTCATAAGCGCGTGACAAGAGGAGAATGTGGGGGTCAAAAGTTCTCGTGCCCTATTGGCTCGAGCGATTTAATGTCGGGCACAAAGGTTCTACGGTAGTTTTAAACCCTGAGCCAATAGTCAAAAGCGAACTATTGTTGGGCACAAATGTTCTACAGTAGTTTTAAACCCTGAGCGGATAAGGTGAACCAAAAGTTCTACGGTAGTTTTAAACCCTACACATAATCGCCATATAACAATGCCAAGAGTACGTCTGTCATGCGCACCTCATACCGTCTCCAACTTGATCCTTCATGCTCCTCCTTATCATTGTCACACACATATCTAATCAATTAGACCCAATGCCTCTTTCTTTAATTTGCCTTCACATCATCCTCTGGTAGACATTTTTGCATTGTAAACAACAAATTTCATAAAGATAGGGGAAATTTCAATTTACCTAAGTTGGAAAAAATATACATCAATTATCTCCCCATGCTTAACTCAAATAAAAAATTCATTCACTAATGTGGTTTAATGTTCCTCTTTAATTCAAAAGATGATGATTCAAAATTTATGGTTTTGAACTGACTACGAATCGAATTAGCTTGGACTAGCTGATTCAAGATTGGTTCTAAAGATAAACCGTTCAATTTCTTATTCCACAAACCTTGAAGTAGCCTTAGACTAGATCGTCCTCGATTCCAAGGTCGGAACTCGTTCTATTCAATAACCGACAATCAATCCAATCGGTTTTAGTCTTCTTTTGAAAAAAGAAAAAAGAATCATTTGAAATCCTTAAGAATCGAACCATATTTTCAACATGAAGAAGCAACGTTTTTTACACAAAACTAAAAATAAAAATAAAAAATGTGTTCTGATTAGATGCATCCCTCATTAATCATTATGTATTTGGCAGCCCTCCAAAGTTCCTTTTTCAGGAAAGAAACTTGAAACAGCATGAATCTGCTCGCGGTCCTCCAAAGTTATTGAAAGAGGCTAGACTCAAGCGAGGTGATGTTGCAGTTCACGGTCGTTCCTTACTCCGATCACCTTGTTGTTTCCCATTAGACTTCGAGCTTCGTGTGATTAACCTCTTTCCTTCCTCGTCTGAAACAAAACTTGATGCGAGCCTACATTTAGTCGGTGGTAGGAAGGCAGAACTTTTATACCCCGCCCGCATTGGAGTTTTATCGAACTGACGCACTCCAGTTTCATCGAGTTTTATGGCACTGGAGTTTTATATGCAGAAAACGCGACTACAAATGATGCAAAAAAGGTAGGGCGACGGCTTTTCTTTAAGCAAAAGACCCCCCTGCATTTGAGTTTTTGTCTCAAATGAACCCCCTAGACTTTGACAGATATATTAATTAGGCCCCAACGCTTAACCCTATGAGAAAAGTAGCCGCCCAGAGGCGCACGCGCATCTCACGTGCACTTACATTCTCCGTTTCCACCTTCATTCTACTGATATCTCACCCTTTCCTGAGTTTGGAATTTTGTTATTCAGGTGCGTTGCTCTTCGTTGGCAAGAAAAAACTGCGTTGTTCTTCAATTACGCATGGGAATGGAAGTTTTATCTGGTGTGCTACTGTAATTCGATGGTTCCTCTTAAGCTCGCGGTTCAGCAAAATTCTATCCCCACCGTTCGCGGTAACAGAGTAAAACAGAGCCAGTAGGAAAGCAGAAATCGCCACAAAACCCAGGAGAAGAAGATGAAGAAGAAGCAGAAGAAACCCACGGCCGAATTCTTCTACCTTTTCCTCACGCCGATGACTCGGCGGTGGGAAGACCTCATTTCCCTGACTTAAGGACCTCTACGTCCTCGAGAAAATCGCCGAGGTCAACAGCTCCTCCTTCACCGCCGACGACTCCTTCTTGCCCCCCAACCTCGAGTTCCCGTTTTCCACAAGCTCAAATCCTTCCCTCTCTCCAAACCCCAAACCGCGCTCCTGAATTCGAGCTATCGCAAGACGAAGACACCATAGCCGTCGCCCCCACGAAAGGCGGCTGCATCTGGTGCTCGCCGAAGAAGCCGACACTGAAGCTAAGGCTATTAAGTAGGTGGGGAGCACGAGCTTCAAATGGATGGAGGAAGACGAGGATATTGTGGGATTTGGGTGTTTAACACGATCCAAGAGCAGAAGAAGTTGCTGAAGGAGGCAAAATGAAGGAGGATGATGAGCGCTTCAAGAAAGGCGGTGGCGACCTGGGGAACCGTGAGTTCTTTCGCCATTTTGGGTTTGAGGGCGTGGGCAAGCAAGTGGAGGCCTGGAAATAGCGGCTCCTGCTGATATTTGCTGGGTCGCAGTTTTTCACATTCATGTCGAAACAGTTTTCATATGAACAGAGACATAAGATGAAAAACAGAGCAGCAGGAAAAGAAAACGATTTTGCAGTGGAAGGGCACAGAACATGTAAACCCTTGGATAAGCGGTGTGGTAATAATACAACAATGACGTTCAGATCAGTACCAGGGGGAAGGGTTACAGACAAACGAAATTCACATAAACGCACATCACCGCATCGAAAGCCAGAAACTGGCGCCCAGTCGCCAATAATCCTTTAACTCAGGATGAACACGAACAGGACTACCAGCATTAGGGACGCAGGCAACAGAAATCGGCCAAGGCAAGCCACTGAGCAGAACGCACATCAGGAGACCACATTCGACGCATCCAAGAGCAACAGCGATCCCGGCAATGGCAAGTCGGAAACTTGGATCAACATTTTGCCTTCCCATTCCAAAGATTAATCTTTGCTGGATGAATCTAATTGCTGTGCAGATAAGCAAGATGCATGATGCTCTGGATATGTTGCCCGGACCTATAGAGCTGTCACTCTCCTCAATGAGTTGATGCAAGGCCTGTGCAAGTGAATCAAGACCCTCATTGATTTGAACTACGTACTCTTAACACATTCCTTGGAATAAAAAAATGAGCAAATTGCTTGTTAGACAACTGTATTTCACAGCAGCGCAAATAATAAGGATCAATAATAAGCATATGGATGGATCAACAGACAAAAGAACAAAGACGATTTTTACCGGTTTTCATGGTTCTGTATGCAACATTGAAAAAGAAGAGTTCACCTGATCAAAGTGGAGTGCGGATGATTTCCCAAAAAAACAGCACGAATTTACTCAGAGAGTCCGTCCTCCAATTTACTGAAGGAGGCTGGACAAAAGAAATGGTGTGGTGCTTACCTCCGAACACCATGATCGGCTGAGTTGTGGTTTCCCATTGATCTCCGAACAATGCATGATTACTTCTCTACTTCTATACTATGTCTTTATAGACGATGTGAAGATCTTGTTTGGTAACTGTTAATGAAAAGGAGGAGGTCCTCCAATGGGAGGAATGCAAAAGAGGCAACTTAGAGTTGCACTGTCAGAGAAAGGAGGAGGTCCTCCAATGGGAGGAATGCAAACGAGGCAACTTAGGGTTGTATTGTCAAAGAAAAGGAGGGAGGTCCACCTATGGGAGGAATACAAACGTGGCAACCTAGAGTTGCACTGTTAATGAAAAGGAGGGAGGTCCTAATGGGAGGAATGCAAACGAGGCAACTTAGAGTTGCACCCGCTGCAACAGGGCAACTCTGAAGTTATAACGCTAACCTCTTGATTTGTTATTTTTTTTATAACATTAAACATAAAGTATAATCTGAATGAACCTTATTACATGTCCATTCACAGCCTGTAGATGAGCATATTCATTTAGTACTAAATGCTCGTTTTCTTTTTTTGAATATCGCTTTTAAATTAAAAGTTTTAATTGACAATTGTGGAAGATTGGTGATAAAAGAGAAAGTAAAACTAAGAAAAATGGATGTCGATATATCGTGATTTTTCATACTAGATCTCGTTAACTGATGATATTTTAGGCGCAAGATGTAATCCTCAGTTTTATTGAATATAGTTATGTTTCTGTCCAAAAAAAAAAAAAAAAAAAAAAAAAAAAAAAAAAAAAAAATACAAAGTAGGCAAAAAGATTAATTCAAGTTGGTCCTATATTAAGATTAATGCAAGCAAATTAAAGACTTTCAATCGATCATGGTATTCGATTTTCCAAATAAGTTAAATTAAATAAAAAGTTTAAAATTTAGAAATTGTGACCTTAACTTACTACGAGGGAGGCAAAAGAATCTAAGGCTTATTTTTTCAAATTCATCAATGATTTTGTTTTGGCCAAGTACCTTAATTATTGCACGTAATTTTAATAAATGTTAATAAATGATTATTTTTAATATAAGGTCTTATACAACATTGCGCGCTTAATTCTAGTTTTTCATACCGTAAGATCAAGAGTCATTCTCCTTCCCATGTTACTTGTTTCGATCGACTATAGCCATACATTTAACCTTGAAATAATATTTGGGACAGCACGAGCTATGCTATATCATTCAACTTCGATGTTTTCGTGATAATTCTAATAACTAAGGAATGGAGAACTTTTGGACAAAAAATTCTCCTTGTTCATAAAACTATGACTAATGTCATGAGAATTGGAGTCAATGTGTCGCGTGCCTCATCCGACTCAATTTAGAACTCATGCTCCTCTCTATCATTGTCACACACACACACACATGCACACACGCACACACGCACACACGCACACACGCATAATCAATTAGACCCAATGCCTCTTTGATTGATTTGTCTTCGCATCATCCTCTAGTAGACATTTTGGCATGGTAAACGACAAATTTCATAAAGATAGGGAATAATTTAATTTACCCTTTGATGGAAAATATATATCAATTAGCCCCCAATGCATAACCCTGATTAAAAAAATCATTCACCGATGTAATTTAATGTTCCTCTTCAATTCAAGCGGGATGATGATTCAAAATTTATGATTTTTATTATTTATTGATTTATGAGAGTTGAGATTTGATTTATATAAGGCATCGGCACTGTGGTTTAACTTAGAATCAAATTGAATGGGCTTGAACCGATCTTCTCATCTAAGGTTAGTTCTAAGGTAGAACATGTTCAATTTCCTATTATGCTTAACCTCAAGTAGCCTAGGATTGATCGCCCCCCGATCTCCAAGGCTAGGAATGCCGGTTCTATTCAAGAAAATCATCTCTACGCTCCTTTTTTTATTTCTAAAAAAATGAATTCTTTGAAATCATAAAGAATCGAATTGCCTTTCAACATGAAGAAACAATGTTTCTTACACAAAATTAACAAATAAATAAATAAATAAGTTGGAATGATTAGATGCATCGCCTCATTAATCATTATGTATTTGGCATTGAATTCTCTATTACGAATTGATGTGTGGCATCTGGACCATTGAAGCAAGATGTTGGATTCTATCTTTTCCAGCCTCTAACACATTCATTTTTGGTTCTCTTACTTTGAAATGGATTAGGGACACTGTAGGATGTTCTCATATTCAATCCATGGTCCATCTCAAAATGGTTCACCACCTTTTCCCACGGCACTTACGAAACTTTTTTGCTGAGATTTCATAAGAAAAGTGTATTAATGTTAGGTCTTAAATGACATGGAGCCCTTAATTCTATTTTTTTTTCCAAGACCGTTAGATCAAGAGATGTTTTCTTGCGAATGTACGGTCATGATTGAATCCCCACGCTATACTAATGGATCTCATCCGTAGACAAACCTCGCAGCCTCTTGCAAAAACCGAGATGTTTAATATCTCTAAGGCGTTATCGAAATTCATAGTGTTGAAGTTCACATACTTCGCATACCAAACTTTTTCTATCATGGACATTGCTCTTTCTCCTCGCAGATCAAGCATGAGCAAGCGGAACGTTGAGGAAATTGGGCGAGAGAGAGGGGGAGGGAGAGAGAGAGAGAGAGAGAGGTAAGAGGCAAGTAAGTCAAGCGAAGAAAAGAGAGAAAACGCGTCGCCGCCGTTGGACCAACTTCTCCCCCGACATTTCTTTACCTCTCGTTCCTTTCCCTTCCAGGAAAAGATGCATCACGGTTCGTCTCCAGGAAAGTCTCTATGAGACATGATTGTGGACTATAAAGAGATATGGTCATATGCCTTTCATCAGCCGCAGATGGGGTTTTGTCTTTTACATAACTGGCACGATGGTGTAATATTAATGATTTAGCAATTTATATTAATGCAAAATCACTAGAAAAATAAATGAAAAGATGCAAGAAATTTACACGGTCTTATTTGAGTGTCGGTACTTACTCTATAGAAAGAGTCTAGCAAATAATTCCATTATTATTAAAGAGTTAGAATTACAACTATTTACGCATTCAAATCTAAATGAGGCCAAAATCCATGCTATTTATGAATAAATAATTCAATTTGAATGAAAAGCTTACAGCACAAGTCATGTGTCCAAACTCGGAGACAAAATTTGATGAAGGGACCAAATCTATTCTTGTATATTTATGTAGAGATCATCGCCAATCAATAAATTTTGGTGAAACTTTGACTTGGAGATTATCTTCAGAAAACAAATCTGATTCAAATAAAGTGCTTTTACCATATTTTGGGCAAATCAAAATATTCCGATGAGTTGGGTTCCATACACGCTTCAAACTCGGTATTAATTTGATACTATAATGTACATCGAGTGTTAAGCTTGTTTATTATCAATGCATGCATGATAATTGCGTTGAGCTTTACTCAGCCAAGTGAGAATATTGGAAAAAATATCAAAATTAATAGGAAAATCTTGGAAAGATTGGCTAAATTGTGCATCGATAAGATTAGACATTGAGGGGGTTGCATATTTTCACTTTTTTTTTTTTTTGTTTATAAACAGAAATTCTGTTCTTTCGCTCCCCGAACAAAAAAAAGAACAAAAACGCGTTTGGTCAAGGCTTTGCTCTTTTTTTGTTTTTTTGTTCCTGAACTCAAAAATAACATAAACGTAAAAAAAAAAAATTTGTTGCTCCAGAACAATTTTCAGTTAAACAATTTTTTGTTTCTTGTTTCTTCTTCTTCTCTCTTCTCTTCTTCTTCCTCTTTTTTTCTTCTTCTTCTCTTTGGCCTGGCCGCCGACCTCGTCTTCGCCATGGCCGACCGTCGAGGGGGTCAGACGCCGCCGAGGGTCGGCGACCTCGCGAGCGTCGCCGGCTCCCCGGCGAGGCTCGGCAAGACGGCGCGGGCGAGCTGAGCTTTCCGCTTAGGATCCGGCGAGGCCGAGCCCGCCTAACGACGTGAGGCTCGGCTCGCCAGCCGGGGGCGAAGCCTCTCGCCGGGCCGGGCGAGGCCGGCTGCCTGCCGGTCGGAGCCGTTTGAGGCCCTCATGACCGGCCAAAAGAAGAAAAAGTAAAAAGAAAGGAAAAAAATTAAAAAATTAAAATATTAAAAAATTAAAAGAAACAAAAAAAGAACAAAAATTTACCAAACGTGTTTCTATTCATTTTTTATTCCCGGAACAAATTTACCAAACGCATATTTTTGTTCAAAAAGTGTTCTAAACAAAACACTTTTTTTTGTTTCGCTCCTTATAACAAAAAAAAAAGAACATAAACGTTATCAAACAGCCGAAAGTACTGATTATTATGATAATAGCAAATACATTAACGCTGAAAATTAAGAAGAAATTAACGATAAACAATCTCGCCTGATCTTTAAGATTATGATTATTTGATGAACGTACAATAAAAACCAACGAACATATATATAGCCAGTCCTCATTCTTCCTATCAACACATGAGTGCTCCATCTAAGCCATGAGAGTAAAAATTGGGATTAGAGAGAGAAATAGCTTTTCTTCCAAATTCAACAATGACGTCATCCTTCACTAATTCATGTATGTCTTTATTTTCCTATGATGCTTTTCGTGACACTATTCAGTTTTCGAGATCCAAAACTTTGTGTAGATTGATGATATATTGACAATATAATTTTAACATGATAAGATATCTAATTATAATTTTTGTGAAAATGAGTATATAAATTATATATTCATATAATTTTTTTTTTTTTTTTGTTTATGATAGACATACTGTTACTACTAGCTAGGTGCCAATAAAAGCGGGATCCATTAGCCTCGGGGTTTGCTCTTGGACCTATAATGAGCCATGGAACATGGTCATATACTTGCAAATATTTTTGATTGCTTGGTTTTTAATTCCAAGTTGAAGCTTATCAATGAAAATGAAATCACATAGTGCCATTCTCAATTAAAGCACATTATCTTTTTAAACTTCCCACATATCTTTTTGGCTATTCAGACAAAAAGGGCAGACATACTTAACTGCTTAATCATAGAAGCATCAAGGGTTTGGGCATTGACACCTAAATTTTGGCGATCTATTTAATCATTTATTAATTGCATGACAAATTATGGATTAAATTAACCCCAAAACAAAAATAAATTTCAATTAAATTGCGTAAAGCATATAGATTTTAGAAGCATTTGCATTAATAGTAATAGAATTATAGAAATTATAACAAAAAATAAAATAAAAATCAATTAAAATAATTAAAAGATTAGTCGTTAAAAAGAATTTTAAAAAAAAAGAAAGAAGAAGGAAGAGGTGGAGTCGAATGGGTAGACCCGGCTCCTCATTTCTTTTTCTTCTTTTTCGGATGGACTCGGCCCACTGCCTTTTTTCTCTTCCTTTTCCCCGCGTGGGCCGACCCATCTCCTATATTCTCCAGCCCGGTCCGCAGTCTGATCTTCTTCTTCCTTCGCGCGCGCTCACGCTTCTTCAAAAGAAAAAAAAGCAAGGTACAAGCCAGGAGGATCGCGCGGTGGCAGGCGGCGGCGTGATCTACGGGTCGGCCGGCCGGCAAGCTGGCAATGGCAGAGGTCATGCGCGCTTGCCGTTGTCCTTAAGACGGAGAGAGGGGGCTCGCTTCAACGGATGGTTTTTTTTTTTTTTGGAGAGAGAAACTTGAGATAGGGAGAGGGAGGAGAGAAACCGAGAGTGAGGAATTTGTCTCCTTAGCCGGTGGTTCGTCTGAATCGTCTCTCTCTGACCCTTTCTGCGGAAGCCGTAACCTCTCCTGTCACCGTTCGTTGCAGCAAGCTCCCGAACCATGTAATCCCCGAACATGTTCCGTTTCTCCCTCGCTTATTAA